>CM040992.1:14270716-14303822 GCA_022985145.1 Pangasius djambal
TTTTTTTTTTTTTTTTTTTTTTTTTTTTTCTTCCTCCCCTTCTCCACTTTCAAGCCGTTAAAAGGAAAAGGGGGAATGAAGAACAGCTGGTGGCGGTGTTCTTTAAGATTTGAGGTGTTCGTTAGCAGTCGCAAGTGCTATGTGCTCATACCGCATAAATCAAGGAAGGTGAAAATTTGCTTGTGTAAGCAAAGACAAACACGAGGCAATAGCATAATTTTTATTATTTAAAGTTTGGTAGATTTTACACTGACCCTCCACTACAGATGGGCCAAATCCTAAATCGCTCCATATTCACTATACATCCTCACTCCAGCAATAACAGTAGTGGTGTATGGTGCACTACGTGCCCAATAGAATGGCATTCGAAATTCAGCAAAGGAGGCACTCCAGTCCTTGTGTTTCATGTGACATCACATTTTATAATCGCTGCCATTTTGAGGACTGACAGCATCAGTGTTATTGTGTCTGTGCTTTAGCAGCATGTGTCTCTAATATTTGAGCTAGTGGGCTTCTGGGCTCTTAAATCAATGAGGCTTTCCCCAGAATAGAGAGAGTGGTTGTGTACATGAGGTAAATACGTTTTCTACCAGTTTATGAAGTGGAGTCAGGAGATTTTGTGCACGTCCTGTTCGTTCTCTTCCGAAGTAAAATGAGTAATTTTAGCCATCTTTCATCTCTACTTATGTTCATGTGAGGCAGTGAAACCACATTTGTTCCCAGATATGCTGACCGCACAAGCAACATCACATGACTGAAATGCTCACTTTTATAGGATGCACAGTGTATATTTTATATTTTATTGAAATATTAATACATAATGAAATAACGTATGGGGTAAATGACACACACAGCTTTTTCTTCCATTTGGCTGAAAAGGTATATTAGGAAAAAAAGCTACGAGTACAGTATGGGATCTCAAACATTTGAATGTGTAAACTTTAGAGACCTGTAAATCGCACATGCAGACGTACTGGCCTGTTTACTGGAGATCTGGATGTTCACCTTCTTCAGGTGAATCTGTGATGACAAAGTACAGAGACGCATTAGGGCATGGTGCCTTTTTACAGTGGTGCACAGATGTTCTCTATCTTCCCTTCCGGCAGGCTTTTTATATTCCTCCTGACGAGCCGTGCACACTTGAGTCTCCTTGTCATTTGTTGTAGTTGCAGTCGCAGTCGCTGTCTGTGGTGCTCGCAGCATCGCTGTCCTTGGGGCTGATGTTAGGCAGCCGACTATAAGGGGAAATAGTTACCATTTCAGGCAGAGCCTCTACGGGCTTCGGCCTGTGTAGTACATTTTAATTTTTGAAGACTGATTAGACGGCTCTTGTGTTTTTATCATTGTACAGAATAAATTATTTTAAAGAGCTTGCTCTAGGTCAGAATGGTTAATGGACTAAGAGCTGGAATACCTGATGCTTTATAGTAATGCAATATGCAGAATATCTGCTTCAAAATAAACAACCTTTAATAACAGGGCTCCCGAGTGGCACAACAGAAAAGCATTCACCCTGTTGCTCAGAGATCGCGAGACTGATTCCAAGAGAGCAGAATTGGCCGTGCTCTCTGGGTGAAAGGGATGACATGTTCTCTCTCCCCTGTCAATCACAGCGACACTAGCCAGTTGGGGGCGTCTGTGAGCTCATGCATGCAGAAGGGGGTGGATAAGGCTTTCCCCGGAGTGCGTTTTGCCATTGCGGAATGCAGTATGAGCAGCAGTTTGAAAAGATGCGGTCGGCTGTCTCAGAGGAGGCACACGGTGGCCTTCGCCCTCCCTGATTGGTGGTTGTTCTCTGAAAGACTAAATTAGGGAGAAAATCTGAGGGAAAAAATGCATTCAATAATAAGTATAAGATAACTAAAGACAAGTTATTTGTTTCAGTTTTCAAGTAAATTACACTTATCAGCACAAAAATTACTCCAGAGGCTTTAGTGTGTGTAAAGCAGCAGATCGATTTTCCTTTCTCTGTGTGAGCAACAGAGGAAAGAGCTCTGAAGGACCAGCTCCTTTACTTTAATATTGCCATTCTTGAATGAGTTACTCCACGAATAGGCTCTGTGTGTATTTGAACTTGTTCTATTACTCTATGCTTTTAGTTCATGTAATTTGTGTATGTTGAGAGACTGACCTCTCAACTACGCCACGAGCCCTTCTGCTGATGCCTTGACGTGCTAGTTTTCAGGCTACCTGGCAGATGAGTACGTGATAAAAGAAAAAGGTGTTTTTCTGTCACGTTTGACTGCCTTGAAAATAAAGCGGTTATGTGTATTAGCATCTGTAAAGAAGCAGTGTTCTTTCAAATACACATTTTTACACTCCTAATAGAAATCAATCCTAATATAAAGCACCGACATTAAGGCCAGTCTTTAGCATCTCCATAGCCAGATGCCTGGAGCGCTATTTCAGATGCACTCAACATGCAGCCGGTGTCCGAGTGGCCCACAATGTACCACTGCCATCATCCTTTAGTGTGATCCATCTGCAGCCTGAAGTCTGGTAGCAGCAGAAAGTCCATGCTAGTTAACACCACTGTACTGCTCATGACAGACTCTGTCCATGCAGTCACATCTGTAAATAACAACAATTTGGTTATTATATAATAGAAAATTTAAATTGTGACAGTATGTGTGTGTTTTTATACTGCAAACATTCCTAAATCAATGATCCAGCTGTTTTCTTTTTTTTCCCTTTTTTTTCCCCTTTTTTCCTCTAAATCTACTCTCTAACTACCACATCTGTAGTATATGGTTGGTTTTCTTGTGTTTTCCCATTCCACACACACACTTTGCATGAGAGGATGCTTTACTTTTATCAAATAAACTAATGCCCAAATATACAACTGTGTCCATGGAGCGACGGTTGCAGACAGGCAGATTTCTACATGATTTAATAAAGTTCAGACGTGCACTGCTGCAGTAGGACTACAGGCTGAAATATAGCCAGGTTCAACGCCTGGATAAAATTGGGGAGGGCTGCGTCAGGAAGGTTGTCTGGTGTTAAAACTGTGTCAGATCAAATGTGTGGACCAATGATCTGCTGTGGCGACCCATAACGGGAACAGCTGAAAGAAGAAGAAGAACAGTGGTTATAATGACAATAGTTAGTTAAGTTTTCATTACATTTACGGCATTTGGCAGACCTTATCCAGAGCGACTTACAATTATCTCATTTATACAACTGAGCAGTTGAGGGTTAAGGGCCTTGCTCAAGGGCCCAGCAGTGGCAGCTTGGTGGTGCTGGGATTTGAACTCTCAACCTTCAGATCAGAAGGCCAATGTCTTAGCCACTGAGCTACCACTTCCCTTCGTTAGGTGCTACTACTACACTTGTGGTTTTGAAGTAGCATCTGCTAATTAACCAACTAACGGTAGTCCACTAGCCTTCAGTGACACAGAATGGTTTTCATTTAACCTAAGACTTCCAGCCCATGGGAGTAATGTCTGTAGAAATAATGTGAGCTTATGAGCTCATATGTGTGGCTTATATATCAAACATGTTATGATTGTCATTGATTATGACCCCTTTTATATACAGTAACATTTTATATATGCAATAATGCTTATACATATAAGTTTGATATTACTTTTACTGATAGAAAAACCCTGATGGTGTATAAAGACAGAATTGTTTCCTAACCAAGGGATAGGTGGAAAATAGTGTTTACAGCCAAAAATGCACGGATGAACCATGTTTGCTGCTAATTAGCTGCTGCTGTAGAACAAGACCCACCCCCGGGGGCAGGACATATACTCTCTAGAGGGCATTTAATTGGACAAATATGAGACTAGTACAGGATGAGTCATCCAAAAAAAAAAAAAAACATGCAATTAGAAGTGGCATAGAAGCTATAGAATTATAACAAGAATTTCTCCAAAACCATTTTTTCTTGGTATATTATGATATAGATGTCCATAACACTAAGGAACAAGTACAAAAGCACCACTTTTGTTTTCACGGGTACTTGACTATACCTGCAGACACCCTGGTTAAAACTGCAGACAGGAACTGTTTGTTGCCTCGAGCTATAAATGTGCTATGGGTGGCACTGTATACATTCACAAGTTTCCTTAGTACAACGGTGGAGGAAACTAATTTATTTATTTATGGCACTGAAAAAGAACAAAAAAAACATTATATGGCAAGTTCAGTGTTACAAAATACTGACAGCAAACACACAGAAGCAAATCTACCATTCTTCTGCATTATAATGTTGCCCGTTATCTAACCTGGGAGCTCGATTTACAATCCACATGCTGGAAGAACACCTGTAGGCACACCTCTCTTTCCTCTGGTACTAATAAGACACACAGCAATGTAAGCCACATATGCCTTGGTGAATGTAATTACCCCATTATACGCATTAATTGTTAATTGGTGTGTTGATTGGTCCTTATACCACAGCACTGTTGAATTCTCAATTCTTGGTCAGAAGTTGTGGATTAATTTACTAAAGCAGTATGGCTCTGACAGTAGTTCTGTCTCTAATTCAGATACCAGGTTTCTGTTAATGCGCAAGTTCTAACACGTCTTTGTAAGTAGCTAAAAAGCATGATATGTCATTCATTAATAAATAAAAAATTGTAGTTATTGGCAATACATTTTGCAATTATTGGCAATAATAATTTAATAATTACTTAAATTACTTTAATAATTTGGGGAATAAAACACCTCTGGATGTGCCGTTATAGGAAAGTTATCCACTTTGGGGTTGTCGGGCCATAGATCACCACCCCAGCATGGATTATTTTACTATAACGGCATGCCTTGATGTGTTTTATTCCTTATGCATCTACCATTAGCCAGGTCTAAACATAAGCCACTAACAGGTTTGCTTCTACTTCAGCCACAGCTGACCCTCCAACAGGCCAGGCTTCTCACAGTGTAGGTGTTATCACCGCTGTGGTTGCTAACAGTAGAAATGTCACTGGCATATATGAATTACTACGTCTGGAGAAAGAGAAACACCACACACACCCACACACACACCCACACACCAGACCTATGAGCTTACCAAAAAAAAAAACCTCCCTTGCTAACCCAAGCAGAAGTCAATAATGGAAGGATATTACTTAAAGCGTGTTATCGATTGCTTGATTTTCCCAAGTAAGAAGCAAGAAAGCGCAAAGAAATGATGGATTATACACAAAAACCTGATTTAGATGCTTAGCCTTCTCTTTTCAGATGACTCACTTGAATTATGCAAGGTCTAGATTGTACAGCTGGATGTAATTGTATATAATTCTGAGCTCCTTGAATTGTTTTTCTATATCGATTCAGAGAGAAAGGTCTGAGCATACAAAAGGACAAGGAAAGCACATACAGAGTGTTCGGAAGGGTAGATGAAAGGGTTAGATATGCTGGCCATCGTGTAAGCACTTTACTAAGAAAATGGGTTCTGACAACCGGACTGGGTGAAGTGAAGGCTAACACACTGCTTCCTCAGAGACACATCAGCTTCGGTCACAGGACTGTGTAGCAGCGTAGCACACTCGGAGGAAAGTGCTATCTGCCCTCTTCCACATACATTCAGTTCAATTCAATGTTACTTGTATAGTGCTTTTAATGATGGACATTGTTACAAAGCAGTTTTACAGAAATCCGGATAACCATTTTATCTCCCTGAGGCAACAAGAGGAAGAAATCTTGAGAGGAACCAGACTCAGAAGGGAACCCATCCTCATCTGAGCGACACCGGATAGTGCGATTATAAATCATTCCACTTCTATAACTGTATACTATCAAGTCAAGCAGTGCTAAGTGTGTTAAAAGGAACTTGAGTATGAGCACCATTAGAGTTTTAAGTTTCTTGTATCAAACTGCTATCAACTGTTCAATGATGGAGACTTGAATGTGAGCTTTTCTTAGCAATCGTTGGCTTGAAGCTATCCATGATGGAACATCCATAGCCATCTTTAGGGTGTCTGTGTGGTATCATACACAGTAAACCCACGGTGATCCGTAGGCTATCCATGCGGGGCCATCTTCAACAGCAGCGAGTGATATTCAGGTGAGCGAGGCTCCAAGCAGAGAAGAGAGAAATAACACAGATTATTAGGCACATACATGAGCTCACAGACACGCATCATTGCCTGGTGTCTCTCTGATTGACAGGGGAGAGTGCATATGCCAGTTTTGCTCTTTTGGACTCCTGGTCGTGAATGACTGTTGCACTTTTGGGATTTGAACTCGAAATCGCTTGCCAATATGGCGAACGCTGGCGCTATTCTTTTCTGATTCGAGTGTTTAGAGGATCCTGTCTGTCATCTGTATTTTCAAAGGCGCTTATGAAACATTTAAGCACAAGGAATCAACTAAGACATCACAAATGAGAAAAGAAGCATGTGGGTGAGGGGTTATGAACATTTGCATTTGGTCTGTGAATGTAGTGGTGCAGTCTTCATATCAGCCTTTCCTACTTGGCCAACGGAAGCCACTGGCACAGAAGCGCATGCCCAAGTTGTTCAATAATTTATAGCCAACTGTTAATTCTGAAAGTGTTATATCCAAAGGTTCCACATTGACACGTGAAATATCCGCCTCCTTCCCCCATTCTCTATTAACATGTCACGTAAACTGCTTTATTTACCTTTTCTGACCACTACTTGGCAAAGGACATTTAACCTTTGGCCATTTCAGTCATTTTTGTCCGGTGGGCTAAACACTGTGAAGCTAACAGTCAATATAATCCATATTCATGAAGTCAGACTTGAATTCATTTGGAGAATACAGATTGAAAGCTGCACTGAAAGTAAACATTTATGTCTTCTGTCAATGTATGCGTCTTTACTGAACCACTTGTTTGTGCCTGCAGGTAAAATCTGCAGGTGATAGTTTTCTCTCTGTGCTCTGAGTTGAATGTTGTCTTTAAGTGGATTTTGAGATGGTTCACAGTATTTAGGGAAAATAACGAGCTGCTTATCCGCTTTCCCATTGCTTTTTGCTAAGCAGAATGAATTGCCTTTTAAATTTTCGGGGCCCATTGTGAATTCCTCAGAAGAGGCCAGGAATAGAATGTAATTCGTCCATGCATATTTAATGCATAACCAAATATGCATTAGATGACTGCTCCTTGCCTCGTCTTCCATCTCCGACTTCGACAATCTGTGTCATACTCCCCAACTTAAAGATCTTGAGGGGGTGAATTAGGCTAGTGTCCATGCTAAATATTTTATCTCCCTCTGAAAACACGGATGATATCCCTCTCTCTCTCTCCAAGCGAGTTTGTTTTTCAGGCAGCCACAATGCATTTTGTGTGTCTACATCTGTGCTGCTTATTGATGTCATGCTGTTGTACTGTGTGTTTCTTCACATTCTCTGTGTTCTTCTCAGAAGCCCGTTTTTCTCCTCTCCAAGGCCCTATTAGTAAAACTCCATGCTGTAACTCTGCCAAGCTGTCACAGGGAGTGGTGCTTCCAAGCTCCGGGTACTTGCAAAACCCACTCAGTGTAGACTTTTTGAGCTAGGACTTCCAGTCACTCGCACCTCGTTCAGCTCCGTAGCCTTATACAACTGTTTGATGTGTTGGCAACTTTCCAAGGCTTTATAAGTATAGCAGTATATTCCTATGTTAATTGTAGTTTTTTTTTTTTAAATCACGTTGCCGCTCACATTGCAGTTTTACACGCTAAATCTATATCTGGAAAGGACGTGCAACTCCATTAATTCTAGGGTTGTTATTGTGTCATGGGATGGTTAGTTTACTGTTGGCTTTCAAAATACTATAAATTGCATTTCTGTCTTTTTTCCCCTCAGAGCACCACCTTTCCTCACACCTTTACTCTATTTCATCTGATAGCGGCAGAGTGCTAAATACTGACAACATAAGAGATTTTAAGGAAATATCTTTCCCAAAAATATCTTCTGGTAAAGATTCTTTTCTCCTGTGGGAGAAGATTGTGTATTCCTTTTCTTCAGTATAAAGACGTTCCAGGAAACGCTTAGTTTTTTCTATCATCACTTGCTGAAGCTAAAACGAGACCAAGTATTGGCTCAGTTTAAAATGCCAGAACAGTAAAATATAGACATTGTTGTCTAGACTTGTCAGAGAAGTGACACTTAGATAAGTTACTGAGTTCTACAGGTTATTGAGTAACACAGGTTACATTTTATGATCAAGAAAGAATTTGTGCAGCTACCTGCAGTACTCATGGGGGATCCCCAGACTTTCCTAAACCAAGTGTGAGTTATAATCTTTCTAGTGAGTTCTGGCTTTGTGACTGAGTCTCCATTGGGATGTGCCTGATTGAAAATAAACTCCAACATTTATGACTATTAACGTTTCTGCTTTCCCACCTACTCAGAGAATCATTATGGACTACAGCAGCCACCTGTAGGATTCCTGTCTTTGGCGTTCTCCCATCACAGCTTGATGAAATAAGTTCTATTTGGTTATAATTGCTCAAATGCGCATTTTAACACTCTATGTGTTTTCCACCTAAACCCCACATCTGGGTTGGACCTTGTTGCAATCCCTCTGCGCTCCCGAACATCATGCTGATTGTGCCTGACTGCTCATTGGTCAAGGCCACCTAATTACTCCACATTACGCATGTAAGAACCTCCAAAATGGAAGTGCTGCCCAATTATGCTCATTATGCTACACTTCTCCTGAGCCTTCTTCATCAGAGTGGTTAATTACCAACTTAATTGAACCAATTAAAATACTTTCCCAGGCTATTTAGCCTGCAGATATTAAAATGATGCTCCTGGTCTCCTGCCCAGTACTGGCCGCAGATTCATACTTTCCTCCCAGGCATTGTTTTGACATTGTGAGAATAAGTGAGGCATTCTGTGGTTTGTCAAGACAGATTATTTCAGAATTTGACTGACTATAGCACAGCTAGGATGAATAATCTATCCAGCCCCTGGCTCTCTCTTGTGTTTTACACAATGAGCTGCAGTGATTAGATATTAAGTGGTTAGCCTGGATAATAGCAGAAACATACTTATCAGATTATTTACTTGTTAAAAAATTGCCAGTCTCATTTGCATTGCCACCTATATTAACCCCTGTATTCAATTACGCAGCTTTGGGATTCAGTTTTGTAGCAGCATTGAGATGTGAGAAGGACATCATCGACCGTCAACAATGCACTGATTCTCCATCAGTTCAGCTTAATTAAATTTTATAGATAATAGACACTGTTACAAAGCAGCTTTACAGAAATCCAGATGTACACTTAGATCCCTAATGAGCAAGCCAGCAGCGACAGTGGCAAGGGAAAAACTCCCTGAGACGACATGAGGAAGAAACCTTGAGAGGAGCCAGATTCCAAAGAGAACTGGGGACACCGGGTAGTGAAATGATCAATCATTATCCTGGACAGTTATCCAGAGAAAAGCCAAATAGTGCTGCTCAGTGGTTTCAAAAACTAATAGCTCTGTTCATTTGCTACAGGTGCTTATTTATGAAGCCTAAATTTCATGCCTAGATGTGATACCCAGTGCTGCATCACAAAAAAAAAAAAGAACAAATTCAGTTTGAACTTGAAACAATCTCCTGGAAAAGATTGGAATTGGATTGGATAATTTTTTTTGGAACTGGTAATGATTACACATCAACATGATTGTGTTTTTGTGAGGATTGATTTTATTTTATTATTTAATAGCTGGAGGTTTTGTGCATCGTGTTTTAGCTATGTTTTTTTTTTTTTAGTGCTTCAGTTAAAATCATCATAAGTTTAAAAATCATTTTAAAGCATAGTAGTTTTTAAAGAAAAAAATGAGTATCGATATTGGCTGACACTCAAGGTTTCAGTATTGGTTTTGGAAAAAGGGAAAGTGGTAGGCGTGCCATCTCTACTTTTAAACAAGAAATATTTATAGCCTTAGACCAGGTCCTATTGGAAGAGCACACAGAGATATTCCTACAGGTGTCAGAAGCTTTGCTTGTGTACGTTATGTTCTGTGGCTGTATGGCAGAGGAGCAGTGGCAGTGTGTTGCAGCTAACATGTCCTCCTCACTAATGCCTCATTAGAGCTGCAGTACGTCTTAGTGTTCCTTAACCTGAAAACAGTAATAGTCCCTCTGTGCCTGCGCCATGAACAGTCTGTGCAGCACAGCCATCTGCTGTTTGCGGTGTCATTTGTGTGTGTGTGTGTGTGTGTGTGTGTGTGTGTGTGTGTGTGCGTGTGTGAGGAGGGTTAAACTTAAGCCCTGCCATCCCTGCCAATAAAGCTCAGTGTCGTTCACAGTAATATTCCCCTGTATGAGTTGATCTTTAGTCACACGACGCAGTAGGTAATATGAGCATCCTGTGTACCTGAGGGTGAGGTTAATAAAACGCAGGTCTGTCCTGCCACGCGCATATGCTTTATTAATTCTCTCCGTCCTTCTCTAAACACGCCCATGTGCCTGCTTGGCTGACCTGCTTTCCTCTCATTTATTTGTGTTTCCACAGATTATGTGGTTTGCAAATGACATGATGGTGTGTGTGACTGTGTGGGTGTGGGTGTGTGTATGTATGTGTGTGTGTGGGTGCCATTACAATGAGGTGCCACGTTAATTCTCACTCATCGGGAGCTTTTGGCTCTGTCTTGCAATCCAGCTAATCAGAGTGTGGATTTATCCTCTGTGCCGTCCCATTCACTGAGGACATAACCCTAGAACTATGTCTCTCTCTCTCTCTCTCTCTCTCTCTCTCTCTCTCTCTCTCTCTCTCTCTCTCTCTCTCTGTGGCTGTCTGTGTTTCTGTGCATTAGTGTGTCTGTCTCTGTGTGTTTGCCTCTATGTGTTTGTGTGTCTGTCTATGTGTCTGTATGTCTGTGTCTCTGCGTCCGTCTGTCTGTCTGTCTGTCTGTGTGTGTGTGTGTCAGAGTATGCCACTGTGATTTTGTGTCTGTCTGTCTCTGTGTCTGCAGTGTATTTGTGTGTGTCTTTGTGTTTGTATGTGTCTGTATGTCCCTGTGTCTGTGTCTCTGCCCCAGTGTGTGTCTGTGTGTCGTTGTACCTGCCTGTGCGTCTGCCTGTGTGTCCGTGTCTGTGTTTGTTGGTGTCTCTGTGTGTGTCTGTCTGTGTGTGCCAGCATGTGTCTGTGCATTTTTTGTTTCTGTGTTGGCATCTCTGTGCCTTTCAGTGTCTGGCTCTGCATTTGTGTGCCTGCGTGTGTGCGTGTGTCTGCGTGTAGGTGTGTGTGCCTACCCCCTCCTCAATGTGTGTTTGTTGAGTTAATATAGGGAGCTGGCCAGGGTATTATGGCTTCCTTTAACTCCGTGTGTTGTTTGTGTGCGCCTTTTTTTTTTGTTGTTGAAGTATCTTCCTGTCCTTCACACACATCAATAGTGCGGCATTCAATTATTGAGCAGCTGTGTCTTGCTGTGCAGTGAGCAAGGTTAGTGCATTACTTGAAACACTTACAAGAATCTGTGGAATAAAGACGTGTGTGTGTGTGTGTGTGTGTGTGTGTGTGTGTGTGTGTGTGTGTGTGTGTGTGTGTTCCATAAGCCATTGGAACAAACTTTCTTTATTCAGTTCAGTTTTTTCTGGGCTGTTGATATATATACTACACCAGTGGTGCTCAGTGACCCCACAGTATCAACATCTTCTTTCCCAGCTCTTTAATGAGGACCGGGTAATGATGGGAAATAACCATGCAGTAGCACTACATATCTCTAGCCTGTGTGAGTTCACAGTTTATGCTATGGTTAGGTATTTAGCTAATGCTGTTCATGTTTGCAGTATATGGGAAATGACAGCTTAGTTTGTGGGTTTGTGACTGAGTGCTATCGACTTATTTGTCTGATATTTATCATGACAACTAGCTGAAGTTAGCTTGAAGCCAGGTTGTTGTAAATATATTTTCACATAATCACACATGAAACTCGCTGCTCCACCCTGAAGTGATTATTATTATTATTATTTAATAACCATGTGGTCTGGAGGGTGTTATTCTGCTTATACCACAGCCATTTGCAAATGATCGCAAAATGTCATTTATTAATGAATCGCACAAGTTTGTAGGTAACGTTGTGGACGTGTCCACAAGCAAGTTAAGTTCCCATTATCACATACGTTATAGCAACAATAAACAGTCACGCCATCACCGACACTTCCTTTTATCTCTCTTTCTCAACAAGCACAGCTTGCCATTTTACTGAGAAAACCGGAAAGCGTCCTCCCCTCTGTCCTGAAGAGTTTCCAGTGTTGGGAATCTTTACAAAGCCCGATGACTGTTACAAAGCGATTGCACTCGAGATGGCTTCCATAAACATGAAATAAATGTCTCCTAACAACAAACCTGGATGAGCTGTTATTAGAACAAGCATATTAATATTAAATCTATCTTCCATGTTATAGCCAGAAGAGCTCTCATTGTCGTGTGGTTATACAGAAATAATGCACACCTTCTGACCAATCAGATTCCAGAATTCAGCTGTGCTTTGATAAAAATGTTTTATTGCAGTAAAATACTTGTACAACTGTACATCTTGACTACATTTAACAATTAGTCTGAATTATAGTATCAGCAGTGTGCATATTAAGATTTACGTCACCTAGAATATGCAGAAATGCATGTCTTCAGGAATTTTGTGAAAAGCTACTTTCTTATATCTGTGTTTCGCAAATAGAATTTTTGTGCACAAATGAATAGGTTTTTTGCATGGATAATATACAGGCAGTATTATTTCAAACAGTAACCTGTTAGTGTGTTTAAAAGAGAGATCCACTGCCTTATAACAGCATACTGAGTATTTTAAAGAAACATTGACAAACCATTGACTACAAACATTGATAACTGCTTATTATTATAATAATATAATATTATTATATCAGACACTTGAAACATACTTACTGGACAGAAGAAATCCTTTACTGACTGATATTTACATCTAGACCTTATTTGTTGTCTGATTTTTTTTTTTTTTTTTTTTTTGGAATTCTTTGGTCTTTGGCCGAACAAATAAAACCAAACTGAATTTCACTTTCATATTAGTACTGTAAATCCAGTTTCTTGTTTAAATGTGCAGAAAAAGAATAAAAGGTCAAATCAGTAAAACATTCCAACACAGATTGATCACTAGTAGTTGTAAAAATGAATAGTGGGTTTTATGAGTTAACATGACAGTTTGCATTGTGAGACATGCTAACCCCTCTACACACGCTGCAAGCAAAATGTGTCTCTTAATCAAGAAAAGCCAGTGTTTTAACCCAATCACAACACAGCAGGTCGCTCCAATTGCACACTTTGTTCTTCTGAATGAATGTAAGCAACGTTTTAACCACAATGTTTATAATAACACACACACACACACACACACACATATAATGAGTTTTCCAGCAGCCTTGAGTGCAGCTTTCTGTGTTCACATTGTTTTGGTTTCACTTTATAATGTGTGTATATGTGTGTGTTCGTATAGTGTATATCATAAGCCCATCAAAAACCCCAAAGCAGTTCAGCTCTCAGTGATACCACTTTAATCAAAGACTCATCCTCTCCTGACTCCTTAACCCCCTATAGCCTTTCATACTCCAGTGCATGTCTGAGCAATGTGTATACAGAAGCTCTAGCTGGAGCATTATAGCTCGCAGACAGTAAGAGAACGAGTGTGAATTGTGTCAAATTACCTTACAGACTGTTATGCCTACAGCCTCGAGGGGGGTTCTGTTTTATTCTTTTTTTTGTGCGTATTCCCTCAAATTCTTCTGCCTGAAGGCTGTCCAGATCTCTTTCTCTGCATTTAGAATTCTCTGTTAAGTGAAAACAGCTTAGCGTTGGTGCTAGGAAGTGCGCTGTCCCTGGCTCCTCAGGCTGGCGACTGAGTAGCAAAAGTGCTGAACCCCAGGCCTGGAGTATGTTGGAAGGAAAAGAGCCAGAAGCAGTTGGGGGAGTGCATAGCCATGCTGTAAATTACCAGCTTCAGCAAGAACAGTCACTCGTGCTGTCGTCAATATGGCCATGTACTCCCTGCTGTTCTGCTCTAAGCTGCTTAGTTAGCTCAACGAGGTACAGTAGGAGCTGTAATGAGCCTAAAGATGGACATGGGCACGACAGGCTTGTCTGCGCTATGCATCCCCGAGGAGATAAACTTTAGGTTTAGCCTACTCTGACAGCCCTTTCCATCAGCATTATATTCATGTAGGCTTTCACTTTGGATACAGATGAAGTCAGATATGGAATGGATCCTTAACAAATCCCAGTACTTTATGCACTCTTTCATGTAAGTGGGTAGACACACACATCCTTTGCATGCTGCTGAGAAAAAAAAGTTGTCTTCTCTTTTTTCCATCTCTGACATTGAAAATCTCATCGTCAGGCACAGATGCCCCACTGGGAATTTTCACCAGTAACCCATAACCCTTTAGCCTGTTCTTCCGAACTCTTTCAAATGACTGGCCTTTGTTTTCTGACACAGAAAAGCCAATACCCACCGGCCAGGACCTGGGTCAGTGAGACAGACCTTGGAACATCAATATTTCATCCCTTGTTTCTCTGTAAAAACCTCAGACGCTCCTCATCACGGTAGCCCCATGTTCCCCATCATGTTTCCTTCATGCTGTAGCAGACTGCTGGATTACTGTAATAAAATCAACAAGATACCCTGTGTTCCACTGACCCTGTCTTGCAGAGTCAAGGCACTGTCCTGAGTGTCTCGTTGGGTGTTTTCATACTTGGCCCTAATAATTGAGTCCGCACCCAGGACTGATTCTGGGCTTTTTGGGGGAAGGGGATCACAATAGCTGATTTGCTTTCATATAGAAGAATTTCTTCTGAACTGTGGATCGATTGTACCGTGTCACTTTTGTGCATGCAGGTTTGCAAAGTGGTAGGCATGAGGTTCAGTACTGTTAAACCAACACTGTTTTGATGCACGACAAGTCATTGTGCAGGAATACCTTCAAACGAGGAGCTGTTCTTGTACAAGAGGATTTTTAGCCATTTATGATCTCAGTGCAAGTATTTGCACCACAAACAGGAGCTAAATACAGTGCTCCAGTCCTGTGAAAATTCGGTTTCATATATCACTAAAGTATTCCATCTGCAGCACTGACCATAACAACCCTTTCTCTGGCATCACAAGACGTGAAACAATAAGTAACATGACAAGTTTTTACTCGGCATGCAGTGCCGAGCATGGATAACCTCCACACCTGATACGGACCGCACCATGGTTCGGTTACAGCGAACCCCAGAGCACCGATTTCATTTCACAGGTTTCACACTTCACCAAACATACCTTGAACTACCTTGTGTGCTTTGAGTTTCCAGGGACACAGAATTCTGAAGATAAAGATATGAATGTAGTAGTTATGGCTTTTAGAAATGTTATAAGCTTATGATACATGGTTTGATTATTGGTAGGATATGTCCTCAGGAAGCTGGATAGGAAAGTATGGATTGTAAATGTTTTATTTTATTTCGATCTGTTGCAGCCCCAAGCTCTTGGAAAAAGCTTTTTTTTTCTTTTCTTTTCTTTTCCTCTTTCAGTTTCAGTGTTAGCTGCTCTCTGCACCATATCTCCTATAAAGGGCTGAAAAAATTCCCTTGTATGGAAGTGAATTGTGTAGCCATCTCAGCTTCAAAGGATTCAGTTTGATCATGGGCACAAAGTGAAGAACTTCAGCATACTTCAAACAGGCAAAATCAAGAGCACGAAAGCACACGAATCAGTTCCTGACATTTGCGTCAATCCACAGATCTGTCCATCTCAATACTGTGTCTCTTGCCAAAAAGTGAATCAGGAATGGTCAGAAGGCTCCAAGTTCCTTGAAGCTCACATGGACTGAGCTGATGTCAAAGCTTCAGAACTCGATGCCAGAATGCAGTGGAGATGAATGCTTCAGATAAGTGTACTGTGAAGGGATCAGACTGAGGTAGACTGGTTGGAATAATCAGTCCCTCTGCATCACTTCTCTGTCTTGGCATTGTCCTTATTAATCAGTGCTACAACCATGCTCACAAATGTTCAGTTACATAGACTGGTACACACACACATACACTGCAGACAGCAAGTGCTAGCCAAGAGCAAAAACACTTTACTGTGACAGTGCAAGTCTCATATCTCCTAGGTAGAGGGAGTTAATAAAGTAATAAAGCGCTGTAGCAGTGTGTGTGTTTTGTGTGTCACAGTTTGATACCCTCAGACAGCCGTCCTCTCAGCCGCTCTGATTAAGGCCGCGAGGTTACACCAATAGGCAATCATCACCCAGCACATAACTCAGAGAGAACTGCCCTCACTCACTATCTCTGTCTCTGTCCCTTTTCCTCACTCTGACTCACTTTCTTTCATTTCTTGTTGCCTGTCTTTCACAGCATGGGCTGATGGATAGCTAGGTAGGCAGGTAGGTAGAGTGGTGTTTTTTTTTTTTCTTTTTTTCTTCTTTTTTTCTTATCCTTTCAGCCCCCTCAGTCTTTTAAAACTGTGTGTGTAGGTGAGACTCATGCTTCCTGCATTGCCTTTTTTAGTATGGTTGCTTTTCTGGTATAGTTATGTTGATTCCTAGAAGATGGTGTCTAGTGCTAGATTTGTTTAGTGAGGTGAAGAGTTTGGCTGTCTGAATGACCAACAGTGGGCGTTTTGCCACGTAGGTTCTTACGTAGGCTCTTCCTTTCTCTGTGGGCTCTGAAGCTTGGAATTAACTGTTGCCTGTAGTATTTGTGGTGTGTCCTGTACCAATTGTGTTAGTCAGCCCATTGTCAGGCCCCTTCAGCACCAATTGAGGATGGTAAATGGAAGTGGGATAATGAGCAAAGTGACTGCCTTTGTCAAGTGGATATAGACATAATGTCATCTTATTTTTTCAGCTTTTTTTTTGGTTTATTTGCTCTTTGTTTTGGTTTCACACTCTAGATGATTAACTGAACCAAAAAGTCAAAAGAAAAAAGGAAAATCTTTGGATGATGGGCATGTACGGTAAAAAAATAAAAAATAAAAAAAAAATAAAAAATCACCCGGCCGTGGAGAACGTTAATTATCTAATAAATGATTAGATAATTATATGAATAACTAGTTTTTTAAAACATTTTTCTGTTTCGCATCCAGCCTTGACCCTGGAAGACTAGTGGTTAGTTCACAGCGCTTTAACTATTGCGGCCCGGGTTCGATTCCCAGCCTCTGGGGTTGCGTGCAACAGTGCGCTGTTAGTGCCGGTCCCAAGCCCGGATAAAATTGGGGAGGGTTGTGTCAGGAAGGGCATCTGGCGTAAAAACTGTGCCAAAACAAATACTCGGACCAATGATCCGCTGTGGCGACCTCTAACGGGAACGGCTGAAAGAAGAACAACATCCAGCCCTAAACACCCAGCACGTTTAGTTGACTTCCTGCAGTTGGGTCACTGTAACTGTAATTGTAACTGCATTCAAACCGTGTTTGCTTGTAACCGGACCGAGACCACCTTGCTCAGACAATTTCAGCGTTCTCAGCTATTAAAAAAGGGCAAAATACACCAGTATTCAATTCAAACAGACTAAACGCTGCGTATGTGAAGCATCTTCAGATTCTGATTAGACCATTTATACTCATTCAGACTGGAATAAAATGGTACCCAAACTAGTTTGTTTGGTTACATTCGATCCTCATATTACTGAATTATGTCAAAAAATATGCCACTATAGGTATTAAAGTGCACAGTCTGTATACTTTCTTATCTGTATAGTTTTTCTGCAATATTGGGTCTTTACTAATTATCTTTTCAAGATTACTAATACTGCCACTATGTGGTATGGACAGTTACCCCTGCCATACAGGTGCTGAACCTTGGTATGAAGTCTTTGTACTGGGTTTGAGTGCAACATTTCACAAAGCATGAGGCAGCCTTTCTTGATGCTAGTTCTTTCATATGAGCTTGGCATCACATTGGCAAGAGTTCTCAATGTTTTCTTCACTTCCCCTTTACAATTTTCCGAAACAGAGTTTGATACTTGATCCACCAGACCACAGGTGGATCATTGCAGGTCAGCGACGTATGCAAGTTAAACCTTGGTAGCTGGTAATGGTGCTTCGTTTCCTGATGTTCTTCTCATGAGGCCTTCTAAAAATACACACTGAAAGTAGACCTGTGTCTGAGAGTCATATTTTGGGAACTAGGATTGTTCATATGCAGAATAGATACTGTGGAGTCTGTGATAAATGGAAAGATACGTCAAGGTGAACACTGCTTAGTTTAGCGTGCGTCTGAAATCACACAGAGATTTTTCTCTTGCCGTTTTCTATATTAGGTATTCATGCTGTGTTTGATATGACAATAAAAGTCAATACCTCTGCATGTGGCTCAGTGGAGTATGTGTATGTGTGTGTGTGTCTGTGTGTGCACGCTCCCTTTCTCCTGGTTACTTGAGTGTATGAGCGGCTATCCTCCACTGTCCCCACTAATTAAGCCTCCATAATCAGCACTGCTCCTCAGGGGATAAGCAGAAAAATAATTAAAATGACCAATTAGGATAGCCAGTGAAGCCCTCACTCTCTCATTCTGCTCTTCATTCTTCATTCATACTCTCAGATCTACCTTTAGTGGTGCAATATTGTGTTATTTAATAGGTGCTATATTTATGATTTTATTTTCCTGAATGTCTAGAAACACACCTCAGGTGATTTTATTTAGACATCATGTCTGTGTATTTGTAATAACGTGTTATGGAGTGCTTTTTCTGCCTTTCATTTGTGACACCCTGATTAGTTATTCATACACAAAAGCAGATCACTGTTGTTCATTAACTTTCATTTAGCGGGTACATTTTGTTACCTCTACTAAATACCCTAGTGTACATACATAATGTGCATATGCACTACGTTCGCATTTCTTTTTCACTGTTTTTCTGCAAATAGTCTAAAAACCTCCACAATACCGGAATACAGATGAATTTTCAACATGGTCAGTGTAATGGATGTTTGGCTTGACCTCCGTTTTGTGTTTCTTTTTTCCTCTACTCCCTCATATTCCATTTTGTTGTCCTATTTTGATTTTATATACTTACTCCTACCTTTTTCTTCTCCGTTTATTGGAAAAGCAGTCAGTAACAGTGATGGTAATGTTTCTCGTAGTATACAAGTGTTTGAAATGTACTTCTGCTGTAATGGGAATGTATTGAGCATGCATGTGGAGTTTTATTTCTATAGATTTTTAACTCTCATGTGCATTTCATAAAATGGAAATCTTGCCCAGACGCAACATGATTAGAGTCTGCTCGTAGCTGCTGGTCGTAGGCCAGTCATTCAGGGAATGGAATTTTATCTCCCATCTGCTGTGTGGAACTTGTGAATGATTTTGACCATAGGCTCTTGTTGATATATGTAAAAGTGCCAGAGCACAGTGCAGCAATGTGCTGCTTTTTCTCCACGTGATTAGACTTATGCAGGCACTCTTGCAGCCTCAGCTTGTCTGTTGAGTGTCTAATTAAGTGGATTTCATGCTTGTGTGGTCACTTTGACAAGGAGGTGACAGAAGATGACTTCAGGCTAATTGCGCCAGACAGGACACGTGGCCCCAAAGTCTGCTGCGGTTTCGAAGGCCATAGTCAGGAATATTTCCATTGCTCTCATTTACCCTTGAAGGGGAGAGCCATCTTGCTTGTTTATTGGCAGAAAGCAGGGCAGCCATTGATTTTCATTAAGTCCTCTCTGTGGCTGGCATAAAAGATGATTGTGGTGTCTGCTATGTGAAGCTCTCTCACAGCCGGCTGTAGGAGCCATGCTGCTCACGCCCTTTGTAGAATCCATGCTCTTTGAACAACAATGGCTGCTCTCCTCCCGTCTGTCTGTTTGCACATGCTGACTCATGTTTGCCTGCATTTGCAAACTAAAACAACTTTTTGCCGTGCACTGCTTACAGAGCACTCATATTCTCCCAGCGCTGGTTATCACCTGTCCTGATTTGTGTGTCATGTGTCCTGTTTGGGCTCTAGCTTTATGCTGGGATAATATGTACATATGCAGATGAGGGATGTTATCTTTGTGTATGGGGTTATCACCATTCAGGCTGCGTAGGATCAGCCAGTTCATTTACTGAGAGCCTTAGAAATGGATTTATTCAGTTTTAGTTTATTTATTTACTATTGCAATTTTTTTTTTTCTAAGTTTGATTTCTAGAATTTCCTCCCCTTTAGGTTTTCAGAAAAGAGATGCAGACACACACTACAAAAAAGTAGACGGGTTTTATTGAATCTTTGTGCATTCAGCCCAGATGTATTCACTTACGTTCTGATTCTCTGAAACTCCTGTAAACTGCTCCTTCATCCATGTGTGCCCTCTTGCTTACTCTATTAGAGATAACTTTCCTTAGCAAACCATAGGAACAGCATTCCTCTAACCCTGAAGCCCCTGTATCTATCCAAAATAAGTTCACTTCTGGAGGCCCTCTTCAAGGAATAAGCTCCTGATGAATCAAAAGCTCATATTATTCCACATACATGTGGTTTTCTTTAGTATGCACAGTATATTTCAGTATTTTCTGAATGCAGTGATTCATACTGAACCTTGTAGAAGAATATAATAGATGGTTTCACTTTGTTAGAGTGAATGGGGGACGTTCTAAAGCCTTAGCAGTTTATCTAACCTTGGCCCAGTTATTTCTCAGAGGGCTTGAGGATTGCTCATTAATCCACTCTTGTTCTGAGCTCATGTTCTGATGATTCTCCTGCTCTGTTTTGTATGTTGCTGTCAGGCCGAGCCCGAGGGCTTCTCCCACTTCCACCTGTATGTGTGTGCTGCTTTCTTGGTGCACTGGAGGAAGGAGATTTTGGAGGAGAAGGACTTCCAGGTGAGTTTGGAAATATTCCTATCTCTGTATGTGTGTGTAGTATGTTGTCTTTGCCATGCCTCTCTCAACTCCCAGAGCTGCAGTAAGTGTCCTCGTTCAAGCCCCTCTATCCTCATTAACTCTGAGGGTCACTGGGTTGTTGCAGGTGCATTAGCGTGATGACTGTGGCAGCTGTTTTAAGGTGACATTGGGTGGTTGTCCCCTCACACTCTCTCTCTCTCTCTCTCTCTCTCTCTCTCTCTCTCTGTCTCTCTCTCTCCATCCCCAAGATAAATGTTAAGTTAAGAGCTTAGATGAGGAAGATTTGTGAGTTTCTGAAGTCCCTCTTGGTTGCTTATGCCCTGAGGCAGCACCACATAGAACCCACTTACTGCCTATGACTTTATCTCTAGGTCAGTGTTTTCCAGCCCAGTCTTCAGGGACCCTCAGATGGTCTGCATTTTTTCTCACAGCTCCCACCCCACCTGAACCAGCATTTCAGTGCTGGGATCTGGGGGAGAAATAATGGAGTGTTTGCAGAGCTCTGGGGACAGGTTGGGGAGGCTGTTTTAAGTTGATCTCTAACTGTACCACATCTTATTAGTGCTCTTTTTTTCAGCTCAGTACACACCAATTAGCACATTTCTCTCTTGCCAGCATTGTGTGTCAAACACTTATACATTACTTTGTTCCCTTTTGCAGCGTCTTGCCTCACTAGTCTCTTGTTCTTCATGCTCTCTTTCTTCCTCTCGGCGTTTCTCTTTTCTGTTTTCTCTCCCCGGTGTCTTTGTAGATTCAGATTGTGTGCCTGAGTATGCATGTATTTGAGGAGTTGTGTGTGCATGTGGGTGTGTTGAATATGCAGTGTGTCAGGGGTGCAGGGTGTATGTGGTGTGTTGCAGGGCAGGCGGTTGATCGATTGTGTTTACAGTGCCCACTGATTCAGTATGATCCTCTGCAGCACCACTGCAGCAGCCAGCCAGGCTCCGCTTGGCATTCACAGAGCCACCCACAAGCCAGGGGCACACACATCTGTCTCTGCCCTCCTCGGGTCTTCTACACCAACACAAAGTCTCTCTTTCACATTAGTCTCTGTTCAGCCAGCCTCTCATTCACTTACTGTAGACTGCAGTGTACTGGAAAGAGCTGCTTTATTTAACCCCTTAAAGTCCTGGCTTATTATTTACTTATTCATCTTAACAACAATGAAACTAATGAGAACTGTATGTTTACATGAACAAAAATTATAAGTCCAGATCTAACAAATGGTGCTGAGGTAAGGACACAGAGGTAAGGTCAGTGACAAGGATTTGGTCACTTGCCAATTCCCACCCACCAGCCAGATCTCTTCGATCATGCAACAGCAATGAACCGGGGAGGGTGTAGGCTAACATGTGCTCCCTTCAAGATACCTGAAGCACTCCGACTGCATCTTTTTGAACTGCTGCTCATGCTGTGTCACAGGGCAGTGTAACACACTCAGTAGATGAGCTCACAGATGCCCATGACTGGCCAGTGTTGCTGTGATTGACAGGGGAGAGAGAGTAGGCCGTCCTTCCCACCCAGAAAGCACTGCTAATTTTGCTCCCTTAGATCCCGGCCACGGATAGCTGTGGCATTGTCATCATGTCAACTTACATCTCCTTTATCTCCTGGCAATAGTGCAAACTCTTTTCTGTTGCCCACTTAGTCCATTTTTGATATTATACTTATATCAGAGCTTTGGGTGTCTTCTGATACTTCATACTGATCCAAAAGTGCCATCATTATAGCAACCAAGCTGACTCTCTGCAAGCTCCTGTTGCTTAAGTTTGTAAATCATAAGCAACCATGTTTGGTGGCGTGTTTTAATACAAGTTGTGTTCTGTTCCTACATGCTTGATGTGTGTCACGTCAGCATAATGCAAGACACGTTAGTGGATCAGACCAGAAAACAGGCTCAATCTGATGTGATCTCCCATTTCAGGCTGATATCTATTGTGCCATGTTAAAAAAGTATTAGCAGTCCTTTCATTTGATTTTGCAATTTCTCATACTCACGCACCAACTTAGCCAAAAAAGTAATACACAGTACTGTTTCCTTGTGCATTTTCCTTGTCGATAAGCTAGACCTTCATTCTATAAACCTAATCTCTTGTTTTTATTTAAACATTTCTTTTTACTATAGTTATAGTACCTCTGTTATTGCCACTGATGCACCGTTTCACCTGGCAATGCACTACATTGTAATCATAACCACAGCCTGCATGCATAATAGAATATGCACTGAAAACAAAAAAACAATCCGGCTTGCCTGGTTACCTATATCCAGCAATATGCCAGCATGGTTGCAGCATGGAAAAGTCATTTCCAGGGGAAAACTGCAGACCTAGCAACACGGGGAAGAATATGGAACTGTCAGCTATGCACGCTATTTAGTCAGACATCACTTTTTCTGAAGCACACAGTGTCTCTTTAAAGTCTCATCCACAGCATTTGATTGACAGGACTACCTCCTTGACAAGAGAAATGCAAACTTGCTAATTCAGTAAAAAAAAAAAAAAAAAAGGGTGGAAAATGTTACTGTAATTTCTGTCCCCAGCAGCGATACTCAATATCATCTGTTAAATTATTTCTTTAAAGCTGACGAACTGTAGGGACAATTACTAATAACTCATAAAGGCGCTTACTGAATGAGTCAGTATCAGGTGTTAGTCATAAGAGATGGAAGTGAATGCTGTGTGGTAGGACTTATATGTTAGCTTTTTCCGAAAATAAATGATAGGATGTAGGTATGGATTTAAATACAACAGGGCATTTAAAAAGAAAAAGAACATCAACAGTGCGTTGGTGTGGTGCAGCCTGACAATAGTAATTTGCCAACACTAGCAATTTTATTATTTATTAAAGAATGACACATTGTAATTTTTATGGTTACATTTAATGTTTTGGAGCATCCTCAAAACAAAAAGAAAGGTCCTGTTATCGCTTACGTTTATAACAGATGTAAACAGTCATCCCCTCCAGGCTTTCTGTTTTCTCTCACTTGAAGTTAATGACAAAAAAAAAATTACAGCTTGTCAAGTTCTGCAGAAGCCACAAAAAAGTAAAGCCCTGTGCCTGAAAGCTTACAGGAACCTCGGACTGTTACAAAACGCTGACACACATTTATTTAGTTATTTATTTCAATGAAATAATGATTTAATAATGTACTCTTTAAGTAACACAGTGTGCTCTTTAAGTAACAAGAGACACTCCTGGGGGAAAAAAAAGGGGTCAAGCCCAAAATGGCAAATATTAAGCTTTTAAATATAAAGCTTTTAATGGTCTTAACAACAAATCATTGCTCGTCTACTTTTGCTGCAGTGAACTGTTCGAGGAAAAGCTAGAAACAGGTAAATTCGCTTATATAGTCTGTGTACGCAAAGGTAAAATCATGATAATGATTAAAATGTTTGATGTAAAATTCTAACTAACACGTCTGGGTGTACAAAATTATTTTTTTCTTAAAAGATTAATCATTATTTGATTATCTGCCACACTTGATGCAGCCCATCAAGCGCCACAGGGCTTTTAAACAAATGAAAAGGAAAAGCTCGCATACTAAGTTCCTTTATCTATTTGTTTAATTCCTGTAATTTCCTGACCAATGATTTGTTGTTAAGATCATTAAAAGCTTAATATTTGTAACATTTTGGGCTTGGCCCACACTGTACTTGTACTGCCCTTGCTTACCAATCTTTCACTAATTCCTTTCCTGTGCAATTCTAATAACTCTCCCGAGTCGAACAGTTAGAAAACCATTTGCCCCTGGGGATAGCGATATACAAGTAGTGTAATAGTGTGTAGGCTGAAACGTGATAAACTGTATGGTGTACTGCACAGTCTTCACTACTGCTTCGTCCCTAATCATGATTGTCACTCGCTCCCTGGCCTTGTGGACTCAGACCACCATAATGGATTGTTAGTGGGCTGTTTTGAACGTACCCTTCTGAACACTCTTTCAGGGACAGCTATAAATCTTTGCAAAATGACTAGGAAGCTTAATGCAAAAGTGTACATGAAAATGTCTATGAAGTTAATTACGTTTCCAATAACTGAAAGATGGAGACTGAAGGGAAAGACCAGTGCTGAGAAATTAATATAGTTCCCATCTGAGAGTGAAAACTGGATCTAGTGTTATTCATCTCCTTTATATCAGCATACCACAAATCTGATTACCAGCCTGCTCTCTGGTGGAGACAGTATTCCTGTTGCCAGCAGATTGTATGAGAGCTCTTCTTCCTACCTGTAAGGTGATGGGTGACCCTATTCATTCTCATCTTTGTGTTCATTAACAACCAGGTGTTTGCTGTGAGTGCAAGAATCGCAAAGGTCACGATGAAATATTTTCTTACTGATTACTGCAATGAATGGTTTCCTGCCCACTGATCACTTAATCATAGCTAGTTATATGGGTGGGTCATATCCAAGAGTGCTTTTGTGTATAGACAAATAACTTTATACTACTACTGCTGCTGCTACTACTACTACTACTACTACTAATAATAATAATAATAATAATAATGACACCATGTTTGAATATGCACTTCCATTAGAAGTGAAACAGAATACAATCCAAGCAACCAGCTGATCAGTTCAAGGTTAAAGACCATGTTCAAGGGTGAGCGCTAAGACTTTAACGTGCATCCTAACAAAAAATAAAACCTAACAAACAGAAATCTTGAGTAAATATGCAACATTGGGATGCAGACTCTGTAACACACATGCGGGTCGAGGGGAGTCGGAATAAGGCACAAAACCAGCAGCAGCAATCATGAATCTCAGCTGGGTGGTGGATCTTCAGGTGTTAATGCACTAATGTGACAATAACAGTACATTTTTGATGTAATCCTTTTACAAACTGGTCGTCTCGTGTCCGTATGGCCGACATTGTCACTGTTTTTCTGCTGCTCAAAGTGATCTATAAGTCATATTTATCACTTTGTAATTATCATCACCATGAACATTTTTGTATATGATTAGATATGACACCTCGTTGTAGGGCTGTTTAATCTTTGTAGGTCAACATCTTCCTCCATTTTCGACTGAAAACTTTCAGTGCATTTCTAAGAAATAAAGTACACTGACGTTAACTTTATACTTGTCTAACGTTAGCTAAGGTGAACACACACTGAGAGTTTATTTCACATTAATTAACTCAAAACAGTCTCCATTTACCGTGACTGAAAGTGAGGACTTGTCAGACGAGAGCCTGTGAGATGGGGGAAGGGGACGCGGCTTCCCGGCGGTGTCAGTTAATATTGGAGAGTTCAAAACACCTGAGCAGATCATTTCAGATTAATATGTGGCTCATCTTCCATTTTACTGGCGAGAAAAAGACTGCCCTTTTGGCATATATAAGTCCTAACTAATATTCGAGCACTCTGATATTAAATTCCAGAGCTCCTGCACAAAATGAGTAAAGGTTGGCAGGTCTGGTAGTATAATATAATCAGAGTAAACATCACCAGATATTGTAGCAGTGTAAGATTGTGTAGACATGTGCAAATTGTTATATCACAAGCCAAGGATGCACCTTTTTATCACCTGTTAAAGCAAAGGACACAAATCATCTGATTCTGCAGATGGCTTTTTTTTTTTCACAACATCAGAAGAATTCAACGTTTAGAAACTACAGAAACCTCTCAAATTCCCCTACAAGTTTCCTGTAGTTTCTGACATGCAGCATTCCCCACAGGCCACAATCAGTCTGCATATGCCTGGCTCGAATAGTCTTGTTTCTTATGAAAGCAAAGGCACTTTGTAATAAATGTTCTTTTTGGTAATGCAGTGTCTACTATACTGCAGTACTGCAGTCAGACCTATACAGTTAATTCAGTTAATGTCAGGATAAAACCGTCCTAATTAATGAATATGTGCGATGAGGAAAAAGGGCGTCAGTGATGCAGGAGAGAGAGAGGAGCAGAGCACAGAGGGCTCCGCATGCAGCAGACACACACCTACTGTATTTCTATTCCGAGACAGTGTGTATAGCTCAGTCTGCCTGAAGCAGTCATTCTCTGTGTGGTGACCTTTTCTGAGGCATTGTCCCTCCACTTCTGTTACTCTGGGTCACTGCACTGTAGTTTTATGGGAGTTTAAAACTGTCCCTCCTGTACTGAGGGTCAGCGTCTGCCCACTGCACACACTCGTTCCCGCCTAATTAAAAGATCGATACTTCCTGCTCTGATTTGTCTGTTTGTCTTAGCAGAAAGAGAGCAAAGCAAGGGGGAAAAAAAGCACACACAGGAATTCGATGCTATGGTTTAGTGATCTAATGTCTGCTTTAGTGAGAATAGCCCAACAAAGATGTTGTCTTGATTATTGTTTTTGGCGCAGGTAAATCTGCGAGCATGGAGATGCTGTGAAATGAGATTTGATCTGTGAGACGCCTGGCGCCCGCCACAACAGAGTGCCACCACACGCCACGCGCGCAGCCAAATGCCAAAGCCTGCTGGCATTTAGCAAGGGCAATATGCAGTAAATGAGCTCTCATTAGGGGTTTGTTTATCACATAATGAGGAAGCCTTTGGAGGAGCTAATGAAATGGACCGAGAACCTTTTCCCCGCTTTTTTGATTTTCGTTTACTGACTAATTTGCTTTTTTTTTTGTTTTTTTTTTTTGGGTAATTTGTTAGTTTTTTGCAGATGAGCACGTTTCAGCCAGCTTGTCTGCTGGGAGTTTTGTGAGATAACACTGGCTGCCCTGGACATATGGCTTAACAGTATTGTGAGGCTTTCTTTAGCCATCACCTCTCAGTGCCCGAGTCTCCACACACTGCAGACATGCCATATGCCACCTGCCCTTAACTTACCTACTTGCCAAGGAGGGCACAGCTCCCTCTCGCATCCAAATCAATTATTCTGCTCTCTTACTTCCAAAGCCACCCCAGTGCAGGGCCAGAGGTCATGACCCTCATCTGCTGCAGTGTGCAGGACACCCATTAAGGAATGTGGGTCACCATTGTGCCTTGGAGCTTCATCGTAGTGACAGATTCGTCTCTCGAGTGTGAGGCGAGGATAATGTGGTTAAGCGTGGATGGATAGGTGAGAGAGAGATGGAAAGAAATCAATCCCACTTTAGAGTTTTAATTGGTTGATTTAAATGAAGTTTGCAGCAGCGAGGGAACGTGTTGAGCCCTGTGGCAGGCGTTAATGTGTGCGTCTTGTGAACTATGGATGGGCTCTGCTTGCATAAGTACCCTTTGAAACTCTGGTTTAAGGCTACAGCAATTTCTGTCTTATTCTCCTTGAGGCAAAGAAATTAGCGTTAAGTGAATGCAGATATTAATTAAAGCACCCACATGGATACAGAGACTGTGATAGGAATATATTCTGCTGAAACCCTGAGCGATATACTTGCACCCTGCTTCATTACTAGCCTGCAGTGCTAGCAATCAGGGGATGTATTTGGGGTCTAAGTGCTCTTCGGGCTCTCATAACACTTCAAGCTAAATTCAAACGTGTGTCACAGACCACTTGCACTTGCTTGTTTTCTGTCCATTCACATGCACGGACTTTATTTACTTGCATTAACACGTTCACTTCTTTGGTCCGCTTACTACATTTCTTTTCAGCCTTGTTGCCTTTACTGAATAGCATCTCTCTTACAGCAGCAACGGAAAAAAAGGAAGTTGCATTTCATTTCCTGCGCTCATGTCTTACATAAGAGGGAATGAATAAATAAAACCACAAGTAAAGGGAAGGAACACAAGAAGGGTGAAAAAACCAGCACTTCGGCAGTTGTTACATTCATTATGCCGCTAAATTAAAAACCAGCAACTATCAGCTCTTAATGCTTTGTCTTGTTCCACATCAGGTGGTTCAAAGAGCCAAAACTAAATGGATTCGCTGTCGTTGTGAATAACTGGGAGCGCACACGCTCTTAATTTATTGTGCAGGCATACTGCCTGATTGACTTACTGCTCAGGGCTCGCAGCATTCATGTTGTTCTCACAGTGGCTTACAGAGTTACGTTATTTGAAAGAGTTAACTCCAAAAACACGCTCTTCACTGATCTTGCACCCGATTCTACCTAAAGCTGCAAACTGCTCATGACGTCTTACTGATGTATAAACGTTTGCAAAATAATGAGCATTTTCAGAGCACATTTTTACTGCAAGTCAGACCTTAACTCGGAGGATTTGGTTATTTGCTTTAAATATGCATGATTCAGTTGCAGCATTTTCTGTATAAATTATGAATGTGCTGTAGCTACACGGAAAGGAATTAAGAGAGTGTAATCTCAAAATTTGAGTTATTTTGTTGTATGATCAATATGTTTATCATGTAATCAAATAAAAAAAAAGTAACTTTCTAGTAGGCACAAAGACTTTTATTCACACACGTGACATTTTCATTAAAACATACACGCACACCAACTCTGATGGTAATGTCGATTGTCATTGATATTATTGTTAATATAGCTTTACCATTATTGTTCATTATTGCATTTGTATCCTTAATAACCTTTTTTTTTTGTGTGTGTGTATTACATAGCCGCATCTCTTTTAAATTCTTGGTGTTTTTTTATGTTTGTATTAGTCTATATTCTCCTTCTTTATGGGATGTTAGAAGCATCTAAATAACTCTACCAAAGTCTTAATGATCTTCCAAAAGAGGAACAAAAAGAAAAATGACGGTTATTGCTGTTTCCATTATGACACAGCTTTAATAAAATATCTGAAATACACTGTAGATGACCATTTAACATCTCTGAACAAGATGCATTTGACTGTCATTTATTTACGCTTCAGAAAAGGTCCTAGAAAGTTTGGAACGTTTAGCCATGGTTGAATTTCCATTTTAATTGTCACACATTTAATAAAAGGATTAGGGAATTAGTTACATACTAATTAAAGAAGTCTTTACAGAGCAATGCTGATCATATTTCTCTTTGTCCCTAGAATGAGTTATAGTGTTGACTCTATTGGGGGAGTTGAGAGATTGAGTTGTAACCCTTCAGATTAATAGAAAGCCCATCTCATTCATCAGGAAACTACCAATTTTGTCCAAACCCGGCCTGTGAGGGGAGCCTCGTTTAAGGTGTGCCTAATGATTGATTATCCTTTAGCTTTGCTTGTTGCACAGTGAGTGCCATCCCTCCCCTTCTAAATCGTCTTTAATACAGTTTGTTGATGGATTGTTGCCGTTGTAGCACAAGAAAGGGAGGAACACTTTTTTACCAAAATAAAGGAGAAGTAATTACAAACCTATGTGATGTCCACATACCCCCAAGCTTAGGCTACAGCCTCACCGTCGTCAGCT
This sequence comes from Pangasius djambal, assembly GCA_022985145.1. Taxonomy (NCBI): domain Eukaryota; kingdom Metazoa; phylum Chordata; class Actinopteri; order Siluriformes; family Pangasiidae; genus Pangasius; species Pangasius djambal. The sequence goes on from CM040992.1 coordinate 14,300,679, forward strand.
CATCAAAGCCCTTCGAAACAAAGCTGTTTATAAAGTGGCCTGTGATCAATCACGCTTCTCAGCTGGTTAGTCACATGGATGTTTAAAACATGAGGAGCTGTAGGGCTGTGCCTCTGGCATTTGATGAAGTGAGCGCACTGCTTGTCCTGAGTTCGCTCATCGATTCGTGCAAATTCAGAGGGACCCGGTGAGAAGAGGCCATAAGTCGTCCATTATCGTGGTTACACTGCTCCGAAGCTGTGTGAATCACTCCCCTTGGCCAAAATGTAGTCTGCTTGTGAAAACTTACCAGGAACAGTCATTAGTGAGATGTCATCGGCGCTGGCAGTTTATCAGTCCGAGAGTGTCACTTTGTTCAAAAGCGGCATGGAACGGGCCCATAATTGAGCAGCTCTCCCATCGTTATCGGTTCAGCTCAAAATCCACTGTGCTCTGGACCAATTATGTTGGCTTCTTCATTCAGTTGGAGAGCAGAATTAAATCAAGTGCGAAGATAAATCACAAACAGAAGAGAGCAATAAAAAAAACCACGCCGGCAACAGAGAAGGTCAGTGTGAATGCAGTCTCCTCCAAGTGATGGTGGTTGTTATCTTTGCATGGATTTATTGCAATAATTTAAACCATGAAATGCATTCCCATTTCGAGTGTCCTGATCATCACCCTGGTTTTGTTTCTTTGCATGCTTTGTGGTAATTGTAATTAGTGTGCAATTTAACAGCGTGACTTGATTAAGTACCGTCCCAACTTATCATACTCACACTGGTGCATGACATATGCAGGAACAGTGTGAGAGATATCATGGGAATGCCCTCATCTGCTGTCGGTTCATCTAATATCTACCACGTCTAGAGCGTTCCACTGCTGAACTGGGGACGAGGAGCGTCGCTAAAGCTACGCTGGATATTAATGGTGAACTTTGATAACTGTGTTACTCTAGCACATTAGCTGACACAAGCGTAATACTCGTCTAAATTTTACAGGCATGTCCCTAAAGTGCATGTCAAATGAACTGTCCCTGATCTATTAGTCATGCTCAGAAGTTATGCAGATCTTTGCATTACATAATCATTTTTATATAATCATTTGGCTTGGTTCATCGCATGTAATTAATAGCTTAATCTTCTTATTAGATGTAAACTGTGATATGATGACCATTTTGATTAGGTAGATGGTTTCATTATGTGTGTAGCTGATGAGAGTACCAGCCTAATGATATGTAATGGATGTCTAAGAAAATTAAGAAATTTGAGAAGTGCTGATAGAGCTGGATATGGATAGCTGATGTTTGTCGGGAAACAAATGAATACCAACTTACATCAGTGTTTTTTTTAAATGAACGAATAAATAGCTAGTCTATACATCAATACATACAAAGGGAATGTAGATAATATAATAAATGCAGAAACAATGCAAAAATATCTGCAGCAATCACTGTTAAAATCTGTCCATAAGTATTTGGACAGTGACACAATTTTCATAATTTTGCCTCTGTATACCACCACAGCGCATGTGAAATGAAGCAGCCAAGATGACTGCAATGGATTTGCATCCAAGTATTAAAATAATACTAATATTTATGATTGTTAGTTTGTCCAATTACTTTTGAACCTGTGAAAATGGAGGGACTATGTAAAAAAAAAAAAAGAAAATGGCTGTAATTCCTAAAAGGTTTATGCAATTTTTTTAAACCCCTTGAATTAAAGCTGAAAGTCTACACTTCAATCACATCTCGATTGCTTCATTTCAAATCCATTGTGTTGGTGTACAGAGGAAAATTACGAAAATTGTGTCACTGTCCAAATACTTATGGATCTGACTATATATATATATATATATATACCAATCAGCCATAACATTAAAACAGTCAGATCTCGAAGTTGGTATGTTGGAAGCTGGGAAACCTTGGATCCTGGAATTCATGTGGATGTTACTTTGACACGTTCCACCTACCTAAACATTGTTGCAGACCAAGTACACCCCTTCATGGCAACGGTATTCCCTAATAGCACTGGCCTCTTTCAGCAGGATAATGCGTCCTGCCACACTGCAGAAACTGTTCAGCAATGGTTCGAGGAACATGACAAAGAGCTCAAGGTGTTGACTTGGCCTCCAAAATCCTCAGATCTCAGACAAACAAGTCTGATCCATCACTTAAGCATTTAACTAGCTTTTATTATCTGCCTTACTTTTACTGGCACATTACTTTTACATTACTTTTATATTTACATTTTAATTATTGTACTTTTATCCTGTTACACACTTTTTCTGGTTTATTTTCGTACTTTAGATTATTTTCTTCCTTGTGTCACTGATATTATTTATTTCATTATTATTATTTGCCCATTTTACTTTTTTATACCTTGTTTCTCTTTTTTTTTTTTTTTACTTCACACTCTAAAGCACTTTCATACAAATACTACTTTTGTACTATTGTATGTTATTTCTTTATTTACTGACATTTGCTTATTTTACTATTTCGCTAATTATTGACTAATTGTTTCTTTATTTCAGGTTTTTTCCCCCTTCCCACACTATAAAGCTGTGAAGGGGGAAAAAGCTGCATTTGAGCTGCATTTTTAAATGAAACTATGAAAGGTGCTATATAAATAAAGTTTATTAACAAAGGTAGGAGCTCGTAGCCGTTGCAGCTTGGTGAACCGTGGTACATTATGACACACAATTTGTATAATTAGTGTAAAAAAATCTGTTTGGACAGTGACCGAACCTTTTTTTTTTCCCCTGGAAAATGACATAGAGAAACGGGAGTTTGGTGTTAACTGAAATTTAAGCTGTTTTTAATGCTCACAGGTGACCCACAGATAAACTAATTGAATTTAATCCAAATAAGGTTGCTAATCATGTGCATAATGAACAGGATATAAGTAGCTCAGCAGACGTAATGCTGTGAATGTATTAGACTTTAAATAATCCTAACATTCCCAGCAGGCTCCTCTCCTCTGCTTACAATCAAAAGCGCTTTTGTTTCCGGGCTGTGACTGGCTTCCAGAGCTGAAAGGATGGCTTATATCTTTCACCTGTTAAGTGGATCTGTTCCCTGTTTCTGAGTTCAGTGCTTTACTAAACAGCCTATAATAATAGATTTAGAAGTAATTGCTAGTTCTGGGTATTTCTTTTCTTCTGTCT
>CM040992.1:14303922-14318964 GCA_022985145.1 Pangasius djambal
TTTTTTTTTTTTTTTTTTTTTTTGAGAATTTAAATAGTTTTGCAATTACACATTTGCGAAGATGTGCTTTATGGTTGTTCTTGTTCCCGCTCATATTAAATTAAACTTTTCTCACACTGCAAAAAAAATGACTTGGGCAAGTAAAAAGATCTTGAATATAGTCCATACCAGTATACCAATTTATCTAGTATTTTCTATTATAAGATTACAAATAAACCAAATGAATGATTATTAAACCTATTTCTAGACCTTTTTTTCTACCAAGTTCAAGCTTGAATTAGTCTTGTTCTGTTGGCAAATACTTTTACGCAAAATTATCTGCCAGTAAAATAAGAAAATGTAAAGCTTAATGTAAAGTAAATGAGAAAAAGCAACTAAAAACAGGCTGAATAAGCTAATCTCATAATAAGACAAATTAGATAAATTTGCCCATAGTCAGGATATTTTTTACTTGCTATTTACATTATTTGCAGTGTAAATGTATCTTCTCTTTCTTGAAGCATTAAATCTTTATTGTGTTTCTGCTAATTGCATTCATGAAATTTATAATAGTGGTATAATAGTGGTATAATGGTTATAATAGTGTGTGTGTATGTGTATGTGTGTGTGTGTATATATATATATATGCATGCAGCTAATTTAGCAGATAATTAAAAATACATACATAAGCAGTTGAGAGTTACAGGAAGTGTTGTGAATCTGTGTTTTATTCCCCCCGCCCCCCTTTTTTATTTTAGTGTTAGTGTATGCGTTTGTGTAGAAGTTGCTGAATGAAATGGAAGGCTGCTAAGATATTCTAATGAACACTGCTGTTAAACAAACATTAATAATGTTCTCACTTTGTTCTTCTTCTTTTTTTTTTTATTTTGAATCTCATTGTTTTCTCCACGCAGCCTGATGTTTTTGAGTGCAAATGCTGATAAAAATGATGGAGCTCAGCTGCCTGCCTGAATACAGATTGGAGCTATGTGGTGTGAATTGTGAACATGGCTGCGTTCTCGCCCACCTGCCATAAAACAGAGAACTGAGAGACAGGACAGCTCGTCTGAGTCAGTGATAAACAGCGAAAATGCCTTTTCTAGGCAAATAAACAAAGTGATATTGTATATAAGTAGTTACTGATATCCAACAGAGATTGTGGGAGTCACTCTGTTTTGTATGGAATCTCAAATCGTGGTCTAGTGCATTGTGTAGTATCTACAGTGCCACTGTTGTACCCTATCTAGTGAGCATATAGTATAGTGAATAGGAAGACATTTCAGATTTGTGATATACTGTACACGGTCCACTTTAATAAGAACACCTGTACACCTGCTCATTTCAGCCAATCATGTGCCAGCAGCACCATGTATAAAATCATGCAGATACAGGTCGAGACCTTCAGTTAATGTTCACATCAAACACCAGAATGAAGAAAAGGTGTGATCTCTGTGACTTTAATCGTGGCATGATTGTTGGTACCAGATGGACTGCTGATCTGGGATTTTCATACACAGCAGTCTCTAGAGTTTACACAGAATGGTGCAAAACACTTGATGTTTTGTGCATGCTGAGATGCTTTTCTCCTCACCACAGTAATAACGATTGATTATTTGAGTTACTGTATCCTTCCTGCCAGCTCAAACCAGTCTGGCTGTTTTCCTCTGAGCTCTCTTATCAACAAGGTGTTTCCAACCACAGAAGTGTCACTCACTAAGTGTTGTTTGTTTTTCGCACCATTCTGTGTAAACTAGACTGTTGTGTGTGAAAATCCCAGGATCATGCCATGATCATTATGATCATTAATGAACATTAACTGAAGCTCTTGACCTATCTCTGCATGATTTTATACATTGTGCTGCTGCCACATGATTGGCTGATTAGATAACTGAATAAACGTACAGGTGTTCCTATTAAAGTGGACAGCATTCGCAGCACGTTTGCACAGTATGAGAGAGCCTGCAAAAAAGAGACCATGCTTCACACCCATAATGTAAAATGTTTCTAATCCAGATTATTTCATTCTGAGAAGATTTTTAGGAATATTTTAATATTTATGATACGCTCACACCCTTTGCATTGGACTGAGTGTACTGCTATGTCTAGGAATAAAGCTATACATAGTTCTCTCCTCTTCTCCTCCTTCTTCTCTCTCTCCCTCTCGTTCTTTCTATCTCTGTCTGTTAAGCAGTTAAGCAGAGTCATTCCCTTCCATCATGGCAGGCTGGCTAGGTGAATTAGGCTGGGAGATTGAGGCTGTGCCTCCTCTCTAAGCTCCTCTAATGCACTCATTGACTGTGCGCTTTCAGGGCCTGGAGCCGGGCCGGCGCACTGTCACTGAATTACGCTCGGCTTTCTGTAGCTAAGAGAAATGGGCTGTTGCTCTCCAGGTCCTGACCGCATGACCATAGAGGCACACACACACATCGCAACAGCTTACACCTCACACTCCAGTGCCTCGCCAAGATTGAGAAGGCAAAGGCGTGCTGATTGAAAGTTAAAATAATTTACCACGTGCAGTATGCGCTGTGATATAGCTCAGTGTGACCCCTGCAGAATAAAAAATATACAGCTGTGAGGCGCAGCATCTTCCTCCCTCACAGCAGGGATAAAGTTGCCCCTGGCAACACTTCCTGCTCGGTAAAATGTTGACAATGTGTGTGCGTCTCTGTGTAACCAGCTCCTGGCAACACACACTTACTTGGTGGTGTGTGTGTGTGAGTGGGTGAAAGTGGGTGAGTGTGTGTGCACGCTTGTGCACATTTGGTTAACCAGGTGCTTGTTGTAATGTTGGCAAGGTATGTGCCTATGTTGGTGAGAGAAGTGTGTGTATAACAAGCTCCTGGTAGCACAAACTTCCATAGCGTGAAGTTGTAGAGATGTGTGTGTGTTTGAAATCAGCTCCTGCTGTCTTCTTGATGATGAAGTGTGTATGTATGCATGTGTGTAGCCAGTTCCTGTCAACCATATCTATCTGCAGTTTGTGGGGTGTGTCTTTGTGTTGGTGTAGCTTTCTGTATGTGTGTGTCAGTTCCTGACAACCGGACTTCCTTGGTGTGATTTTGGCGAGGTATGTGTTTTTATATTGGTGCAATGTGTTTGTGTTTACGTCTGTGTGTAATTCAGCCCTTCTCAGCCCGATATTGGCGAAGTACATGTCTGTGTTGGTGTGTGTGTGTGTGTGTGTGTGTGTGTGTGTGTGTGTGTAACAAGCTTCTGGCATTCCTGTGCTCCTCAGTGTGGTTTTGGCTAGGTATGTGTTTGTGTTGGTGTGGTGTGTGTCACCAATTCTTGGCAGTCCCATCCTGCTCTCTGTGATGTTGGCGAGGTGTGTGTCTGTGTTGGAGAGGTGTGTGTTGTGTGTAACTTGTGGCAAACCCTTTTTCCTGCATGAAAATTTGGTGCGGATGTGTGTAACTCTGGGTTTCTCTTTGTGTGTTCCAGGGCCTGATGATCCTGCTGCAAAATTTACCCACCATGCACTGGGGCAATGAGGAAGTGAGTGTGCTCCTGGCTGAGGCCTACAGGCTAAAGTTTGCCTTCGCAGACGCACCCAATCACTACAAGAGATGAGGCTTCCAGCAGCATGACTTCTGAACCGAGACTTGCGATGGCCCACCCTGAGGCTTCTTATGGTCCACTCTGAGACTCCTGATGACCCATCATAAAAACTCTACAATGGCCTTCCCTAATATTCCTGATGGCGCTGCCTGAGGCTCCCAATGGCCCACTCTATTATTCCTGATAGCCCATATGAAGATTCCCTACGGCCCACCCTGAGACTCCTGCTGGCTCACCCTGAGACTCCTGCTGGCCCACCCTGAGGCTACTGATGGCCCACCCTGAGACTCCTGATGGCCCACCCTGAGGCTACTGATGGCCCACCTTGAGACTCACAGTGGCCCACCATGAGACTCCTGATGGCCCACCATGAGACTCAAAATGGCCCACCCTGAGGCTACAGGTGGCCCACCCTGAGACTCCTAATGGCCCCCCTTGAGACTTGTGTTAGCCCATCCTGAGACTCTCCATGGCCCACTCTCCATGGCCCACTCTCAGACTCCCAACCGGCCGTTCATCAGTTGGAAGTGGACTGTGTTTACCGGAGTCAGTGTAAAACTGTAGCTTTTGTTTCACCTCCAGCTCTGTTCTTACTAACCCACACACTCCAGACACCAACTATCCCCTGTTTATTTAGTCAAGCAAAAAAAAAAAAAAAACTCTGAAAAAGATACTTCTCTCAAAAAAAATGTGTAACGGATCATTTTTTCCTGTCCTTTTTTAAATTTCCGGCCCTCTAACACCTAAAAGGTTTCACAGCAAAGGTTTTGTGTAGGCTGATAAAATGTTGCCAGTTTATTACAAAACCCTGAGTTCTGGACTGGTTAGAAGGAGAAGTACTGAAGCTGAGAGTGTGTGAGTGTGTGTGTAGGTGTGTGGGTGACTGAGAGGAAGAGTGTCTGGCACAAAATTTCTCAGCTACATCAAGAGTAATAGCTGGAAGTACGCTTTTGCACTGAACAGTCTCCATTAGGAATCTCCCTTACAGCTGCAGGTCAGGAGTGCGCTGCATTAAAGGCAATAATGACGCATTACTCAGACAGGAAGACAGAATAGAGACGCTTATCCATGCATCCGGAGAACTGGCTGGAAAAAAAAAGAAAAAAGAAAAACACCCTGGAAGTAGAATGAAAGGACACTTTATTCAAACCTAGGTCTACCTCAGGAGCCAGTCGCTGTTGATTGGCAGTCAGATGGAATGCAGTACCTAGGCCATTCATCTGCCTCCGTGTCAGAACAATAGCCATGATGTTCATTCCCTGAACGCTTGTCTTCATTCTAATTTTAGTAGAATAAATACGATTTGCCTTAATTTGGCTACTTTGATTCTGCTAGAAACAGACGTTTGCTATCACAAGTGGCTTGTCTATAGAATTCTAGCTGCTCTAATCTAAGTCTTTCACATGCTTAATGGCCTGTCGTTTCGAACCTCTGTTTGGAGTTCTGATCCATACTTGTTGCATGATGCTGTCGTTAGTGAGCGCGTTCAGGGCATAAAAGCTCTCCACAAAGTAAGTAGTGGCAGTATTCAAACCTATGTGCTGCGTTCAATCATGTTGTCAGCCTTTTCATTTTCCCTGCCAGTTCTTAAATATAATGATATATGTGAAGAGAAAGAAAATGCACTCTATTTTTCTCAGTTTTGTATAACATATATTGCTTAAATCAGCTTTTTTTTTTAAATCGTTGTTTCTTTTATATACTGTTTACATGAGCCTGTTAAGTTGTGCCTAACATCAGAAATAGGGTATACCATCTCAGATATTTATTTTTCTTTAATGTCGAACATTCACTCACAGTAAGTAGGCTTGTGCTGATATCGAATTTTACCATATCACAGTGTTGCGTTTTAAAATAAATGACAAATAAATGCAGTGCTTCCTGCTGAGCAACATTTTAGCTGTAAATGAGAAGTCAGATGTGTTTTCCAAGGATTAATAGAGTCCAAACTGAAAAACCCTTTGAATTGGACAGATTTAATTTCAGGAGTACAAGCGCTCTGCAGAAATGCTTCCTACCGCGGCAGCCTCGTCTCAAAGGGCATGCAGGAGTAGTGGGTATTTTGAAGTGTTGCGCAATACTGTATAAGTGATTATCAGCACATGCCTACTGAGCGTTACTGCTGCACTGGGCTCCGTGCATGGCTAACCTTGTTAACTGACCGTCTCTGTCTGGTTACCTCACTCATAAGACTAACATCATATGTGCTACCTGTTTCTCTCGCGTCCCCCTTTTTTTTCTTTTTTTTTGGATTTGCTTCCTTTTTCCTGCAGTGTTTTCTTCCCCCCGTGAGCAATGAAAAGCAGAGCCCTGGATATCAGACAAGGAGAGTTTCATGACTTTAACCTTTAGAAACTACCGATTTTAAAAGGGTGTTAGAAAATTTTCTGAAATGTTATTGAATTACAATTTGTGTACAGAACAATGGCTTTTCAAAGGTCTGTAAATAGAGAGAAATGTGTAAATAAATGCTATATATGATCAACCATTCCTGTGCCGGAAGATATTAATCCCAGTAATTAATCCCAATCGAGTGAGTTTCTCATTCTAATTAAACACCAAGTGTACACTGCAATCATTTCTGACCTCGCCTACTGCCTATTAACCACAGTAAAAAGCTATTTTATTCAGTCTGTGTAGGAAGAAAGAAGGCTTTATAGCATGTAACTGCAAGCTAGCATTAGTGGTTCCATATTCCACCATTATTATTGACATGCCCTTGTTCCTTTCACAATGGTGTATCAATGACACACTTGTATATACAGGAGCAGGTTTGGTGTGGAATACACAGTAACGTTAAGTGATTTCCGCGGTAAATCGTATGGTCCATTTCCTTATGACAGTGTACAGTTCTGCTGACTTGCTAACTAAAAGTGCACTAATTATACAGTATAGTTTGTTAACTAGAATAATGAGGTCTAAAATAATGAGTGGCCTACCCTTAGAATCCTGAGAGCCCATCCTGAAATTCCAAATTGTCTACCCTGAGATTCCAAATTGCCCTTTTTGAGACTCCCAATAGCCCACCCTGAGATTCCTGATGGCCCACACTAAGAATTCTGATAGCCCAGCTTGAGACTCCCAGTGGCCCAGCTTGAGACTCTTGAAGGCCAGACCTATGATTTCCAGTGGCCCACCCTGAGAATCCTGATAGTCCAACCTGAGACTCTCGAGGGTCTACCCTAAGAGTGGAATTCATTGTACAGCTGATTTATTTGTAGAAGCGGCTTCTTGTGGGTTTTTCTTTTGCACCCGAATTTCCTGCACTTTGTTCAGTGCCAAACTGCACTCACTAGGAAGTTAAAGTCTCACCTAGCACATGAGAGTGAAGGCTAACAGGTATTATCTTCAAGACACAAAAAAACAAACCACTGCATCTTTTCAAAATTCTGCTCATGTAACGTCATGGGGCAGCTGAACACGCTTTTAGGAGAGCATTAACAGACATTGCCTGCCATAGTGCCATGTACACATGATGCCCATGTATGTCTGGCTACCGTCAGTGAGGTTGATGAGAGAAAGGGAAACTCTTGGTCCTAATCAGTGAGCAGGTCCATTTATTCTCTCTAGGACACTGTTTACAGTGTTTCTGTGGCACTGTCAGCATTCAAACTCTCAATCTCTAGGAATCTCTAGAATAGGAAGAACGCCTAGACCAAATAAAGAGCTCAGTTTTTTTTCAAAACCGAATCGCATCAGATCATGATACTTTCTGGGAAAGGAATTCACCCTAAAGGGAACTGACGAGGTGAAACTGATGAGACTTCACTAGCCTCATATTTTGACTATAAACATATGACATAACAGTATGAATGGATCTCTCTCTGTCTAAACCCTGCCCTGTGTGTTTCATATCCCACTACACCAGACCACTGTTACATTAGCATCAGTGTTTGTACAGGAGTGTCTGGGCTGGTAAAGGTAAATGTTTGTGTGCTCCCTGTTGCAGCAGACTGCTGGTTCAATGATTAGAGTTTTAATGTGCACACTGGTGGTGGTCCCCATCATTAGGCTGACTGATGTTCATGGCAGCACATAATCAAAGGGTTAGGCGCGTTAGTATGCAGAAGATAATAAAAAGTGCAGCTCATCATGCTTCAAAAAAGGCACAACAGGATGCCTGATGCATGGTGACAGAATGAATTGTGTGTGTGTGGATATTTCCAAACAAAATTCTGTTCTGGGTTATTTTATTTATTGTCATAGTAGAGATGATGTGTGTACAACTGAAATAAGCACAAACTGAAGAGTAAATAGATTTGATATAGTGTGCCTGTCAAGGCTTTCAATCATCTACTCTGTTTATACTTTCGTTTTATATTTCTTGAGTATCAGGATTATATCTGGACAGGGACATAAAATTCAAACATTGAGTTCCTCTCGCCTAAACCATTTCAGGTGTGAGATGCATTTTAGTTAGATCTTATACAAGTGTCAGTATGTTTTGCCAAGTCATATAACAACCAAAACTCTTCCCGATACTCATCATAGCACACTTTTCTCTGAGTTTAAAATGAACTAAAAGACAATCATTTTGCATAAAACTAGAAACACCAGAGGTTGTTAAGCGTCATGAGCTGATTTGTATATATTATGTGCAATACTGGAAACCTTATTATGATATGCCTCTATCTGGGTTAAGATTGAATTGAAGAATTTGAAGAAACTTATAATACTAAAGTCAGAGTTTGAATGCAAATGTAAATCTGAGTGGTTCAAATCTTATCAAAATACAATCCAGATACAGGACACCTCAAACAACAGGAAATGAACCTTATGGGAGTCAATAAAACGTCAGAGGAGGAGGATATTTTTACTCTGATACAGACGGGAGGATATGACCACTATTAAAAGTCTTACTTTAAAAAAAAAAAAAAAAAAAAAAAAAAAACTTGGTCTGTAAAATATGTCTTGTTTCCATAGACATTGTAAACAGCACATTGTAATGATGTCATTTTATTATGTCATTTTATGATGTAATATCCCATCAACTGCAATGGATTGTCAGCAGGAATCCAGCAAATGTGCAAAAATCTATCAGTTCTGGATGGTATGCTACAGTAAAAAATACACAAGTAAGGTTTTCAGATGGCAAGCATCTAATGTCTTTGAATGTCTTTTACTACTATGGAACATTAAATACCGGCATGTGTACATCCCTGCCTTGTATACAGTGGTATAATGGCAGAGAAAGTTGCAGTTCTCTATATAATGTATTAGTAATAAGTCTAGATGACTGGCCTTGTGTTTTATCACTCAGCCTAGTGTGATTTTTTTGTTTGTTCATCATCTATACAATTCTGTGTTTTATAAAGTGTTTTGTATATAGAGTGAGTTCCTCTCTACAACACCAAGTGCGTAGGTGTATTGTTATCGTCACTCACATTGCGTGGTCTCATTACTGAGCTGATAACTCCAATACATAATCTCTCAAGTACACTAACGTGGTAACAACAACAGAGAACTACCTCGTTCAGGAAGTTAATACTGTACACGCAAACTGTGTCGAATCAGAAGAGAAGAAGATGAGCTTTTTGTACAGGGTGTGTACAGGGTGTGAACACGGAACATGGTTCTTGTGGTTTGAAAATACTAAAATTAACTTGTTCTTTGAAGCCAATATCCACCTGTTTTTCCAGGTGGTGCTGGTGGCTTAGATATTCTAACACCCATGACCCCTTCTCCCAGCCGTCCTGCTTTGCTAAATCTAGAAATAAAAATCCGGCAACCTGACAAATTGGTTGTGTTAAGAGAATCCATCATCTGTCATGCATTTAAGCCAGACACTGATGGAAATAGACAGACAGGCTGTCAATGACAGATTCGATTACCATACGGGACAGAGTAGGTGCTAATTAACAATGAAATGAACAAACAATAAGTAAATACCCGTTACACATGATACCGCTCCTGATCCATCATCATCCAGCTGCAGAAATGGAGAACAAACAGAATTCCATTCAGACTTTCACACCCAGGGATTTAGACAGATAGCACTGGAGAGCCAGCAGCAGATCTGGTAGTGCAACTGATACAAATCTGGTGAGTGTTAATTAATCGAACTATTTCTGATTTATTTGTAACTGGTAATTATTATTTAGCTTCAACAAGAAATGACATTTTCATTTTGCTTCCCATGACACTTGGGTACAGACGTGGCACAAGATATCAGGTCAACATGAACAAATTTAAGTAGTAGATTGTGCTTCATATAATATACATATACACCAAGCTAAGTTCAAATATATATTCAAATCAGTATAGAACCATTTTTAGTTGGATAAATTCTTCTGTTTTATCTCTAAAGCTAATAGCTACGTAAAGCCATTGTGTCTTGGCTGAATCATTTACTTGACTGATTACTGACAAGGAAAATGGCTTTCAAATATTAGTAATACAGACACGTCAAAGTATCTCAAATAGGGTAGCATTGGAAACAACTGCAGAGGCTTGTGTCTGCTAACTACCTGTGGCCATTGTTAGATATACAGTATAATATCTATACTTATATTAGTAAGAAATGACAAAAGACAACTTTTAATTTAAACTCTTTTAGAAAAGCATCTACATACCTACACATTAAAAGCACTGACAGGTGAAGTGAATAACACTGATTATCTCTTACAGTGGCACCTATCAAGGGGTGGGAAATATTAGGCAGCAAGTGAACAGTCAATTCTCGAAGCCATGTATATAAAGCAAACAAACAAATAAATATTCGTGGCATGGATTCCACAAGATGTCGGAAACATTCCTTTGAGATTCTGGTCCATGCTGTCATGATCACATCAGGCAATTCCTGCAGATTTTTCAGGTGCATTTCATGCTACAAATCTCCCCTTCTACCACATCCCAAAGGAGTTCTGTTGGATACAGATCAGGTGACTGGGAAAGCCACTGACGAACCCTGAGCTCATTGTCGCGTTCATGAAACCAGTTTGAGGCGGCTTTTGCTTTGTGACATGCTGCATTATCACGCCATTGGAAGATGGGTAAATTTTGGCCATGAATGGATGCACATGGTCAACGCCAATACTCAAATAGGATGTGGCATTCAAGTGATGATTGGTTGTATTTATGGGCCCAAAGAGTGCCAAGAAAACATTCCCCACACCATTACACCACCACCGTTTCAACAGAAGTTGAGATTCATCACAGCAGGCTACATTTTTCCAGTCTTCAACTGTGCAGGAGAAGTGGTGAAGTAGCCTGTTGTACAAAAATACAACATACTCAAAAATATCATTTTTAATCCTTGTATTTCAGTATATGCCATGTTCATATGACTTGAAAAGAAAGAAATGTGTATTATCAGTGTATGATCACTGCACAGGCCAGTGCAGATTTGGAAATAATTAACCTTCACACACAGTGAATTTGAGCGTTCTTTTTCTTCTTCTGTTTTCTAATACATGGTCACTGAAGGCAGGATATAATCTCCACTGTCCTGCGTGTCAGCACCTGTTCTCATAGCAACATGAAGTGTCTGCCTTTTTTTTCCCCTCCCATCTTGTCAGTGTCATGCAGCCTCTGATGACTGTGGCATTGGAGGCCATGAAGGCAGACAGAGACCTCATACCCATTCCCTCATGTGCCACTGAAGGTTGTTCCCTCAAGAATGACAAATGCTAACATTGCAGCTCCAAATCAATTTCACCAGACTCCTTTTTCCCCTATCACTTCTGTCCCCACCTTTTTCTGTCCTTGGGCTCAATATCCTCCATCAACACCAGGCCATATGTCAGCAGCTCAGCAGACTGCATCTGAGGTGGCGTCTCGTTTCCTCAGCGCGCCGTGATTGAGACACCATGAGCCGTGTGAAGCACGCAAAATTGCCTTTTGTATCTGTAAAGCACTGTAGCCGGAATAAACACATCAGGCCCTGCTGCTACAGTCACAGATGATGTGTTAGTTATGTTGCAGCTGACACAGTGATGTACATGGCTGTTCACGCGCTCCTTTAATAAGACAAGCTCTTGTGCCATTTAAAACTCTGTGTTTGCTTCTCTTGCTCTGAATGAAGCCATAAGAATTATGGCCAAAGATTTTAAATTGTGGTCTAGTTTGGGTCCTTATTATGTTTTATGATCAAACATTTTACTGAGAGGAAAAAAAATAGACTGATTACTATTTAACTCAATACATGTCCAACATGTAATATACCAAATGATTCTTTCTTTAGCATCGCTTTCAGCCATATTTGCTATATTATAACAATATTTTAAACTTTATGTGGAAAATTATTCATTAATTCATTCATTCTGCACACAGTATGAGTGATGTGAATATTATTTTTTTAACTCTTGTCTTATTATCCAGTTATTCATCTCAAAGCATATTATCTCATAAGTACTATGATTTATTTATTAACTACACTGAAATGAATTGGTCAGAAGGTGTTGATTTTCTATTATGGTTTTAATAGTAATTCTAGAGGCAATTTAAATCACAGGTTTATACTACTCTCTCTCTCTCTCTCTCTCTCTCTCTCTCTCTCTCTCTCTCTCTCTCTCTCCCTCCCCCTATATATATATATATATATATATATATATATATATATGTTAAAAACATATCTACATTCAGGATTAATGGCTAAACATGCCATGCTATTCTGCTGTTCTTATTCTTTAATCTTCCCATGCACCAATACCTGTGGAACCAATACTTTTTTACTCTTCCCGTGGAAGGCTGATGTCCAGCCTCTTACGTCCTCCAGAAAATGTGAAGCTTGTCACTACGTCTGTTTGAACTGCTACTCACAGAAGTTCAAAGAGCTGAACACACTTGGAGGGAACATCAATGTCTGCTCGAATCTGTCTTTGTGAGCTGGCAGAAGTCTACAATTCGTCAGCACTACTAGAGATTGTTAGGAGAGCAGAACTAAGTCATTCTAGGACACAACCCACTTAGCCAGTTACACCACTCGGGAGCCATCAGCCTCACATATCAGAGGATGTTCTGAGTGCTGTGCTCAGATTGGCAGGACTGTTGGATGCAGAATCCTACCGCAAAGCCAGCACGGAGTGTGAAGCCAAACTCTAGCATGAGCTCTTGGGCCGAGCTGCTGGCTGCCTACTCCCACTGAACTCTGAATCCGCCCCCTGTGCCCCGGGCTATCCGCTGTGGCATCACCATTATGACACCAGCTCACATGCTGCTGCTTACTGGGCCAAGCTGACTGGAGCTTGCATTAAGGCTCAAAGTGAAGCAGAGCCCCCTCAGCCCTTATTATGCAGCCCACCTCATTAGCACGAATGATTAATATTCATTCTGTTTTGGAGAGAAGCAGTGTGTGTGTTTGCATGAGATTAAGGGGAACAGTCATTGGTGTATTGGTGTATCTGGAATGCTGTGTAAAGCTGCTAGCTAAAGGCCTGATGGCTACGCTGTAAGAAAATGACATTGTGTACTTCCTGTCTGTCCCTTTGGATCATCTACTTCACTCAAGTGCAGCTTGCATACATCTGTCTGACAAATTCTAATTTACAAACGTATGTCTAATGCAGAAATATCTGATATGACATTCAGAGATGAACATTGCATTAATGGCTGTATCTGCGTTCAGCTCAGATGGTTTTTATCGATACTGCTCTAGCCTCTGTGGGGCTGTGACTGGAAAAATGCCCCCATCTTCAGGAAGAAGCAGATATACACATCAGAGATGATGCAGTGCACAGCTCCAGTGATTCGGAAAATATGGAATATATCATACTCGACACTGTGCTACCTTCTATGAAGTCTGATCAAAAATTCAGTGACCCATGTCAGCACAAAATAAAACTACACTCTTCCATGACTATATGCTATGAGTATATATGATTCACAGGAAAGCCAAGGATTAAAGCGTATCCACCCAAAACAGCAACACCTTCGTCTTTTTTCATGGCTTTGAATGAGGAATGAGGGGACGCATCACTTATTCTCAGCAAAGCCCTTCCTGTGAGCTGTTTTCAACAATTAGCAAGCTGATGAATATGTAATGAAGTGTTTGAAATAAACAAAGCCTGTGATAACCTAACAAAAGTTTGCTAATAGGAATGCCTGCACGCTCAGTACACGGGGACAAACTGTTAACTGCAGTGACAGATTGTGACAGGTGTTGTGGGATCACAGCTTCATGCTTGTTAAGTGTGCAGTGACAGGGACCAAAAATACATCTCATAATCTCATCATAATTCTCCTTTGGGCTGAAGATTAGAGAGACACAGCCAGCAAGTTGGGGAAAGTCATTGAGATGCACGACTAGAGACTCTGAGGGTTTCTAAAATTACATTATAGTAAATTATAAATGGAAATTGAAGGCGGTAATTTAAAATCCTTGATTAGAATAAATGATGTAATATTAGTGAATAATCAAAAGGAAACTAAGGCTAATGCCATGGCCCATGACTTAAGGGCCACTGATAATTAAATTTGTTTGTTTTAGAGAATAGAGGCCACTTTTTAATAACCACACCAACACAACTAATCAGAGGCAGTGATCCGAATAAGTGGCTGCTTGTATGGATGAGGACATGGCACTTGGGGACAACGCTGAATTTGCATTCACAATGTCCTATAAAATGTTGTGTATTATTGGATTGCATTGAGCATGTGTTTGGTAGGGATTTCATTTCTCTTATTTAAGTTGTCGGCTTATTCTATACACCTTTGTACTGCAGTACCTAGTAATGTGTGTATGTGTGTGCTGTTTGTTTGGTTTCTGAGTTTATACACCAGTTTATTAGGTATTTGATACATGTACCTAATTACACAGTGTATAGTTAATGTGCAATGAATCATCCACAACCGACATGCAGTTTAGATGCCAAACAGAGGAAGATATTGTGTTGTACCGGAAAAATGAGGGGAAATTAGAAATGGTAACCTGTAGCTCTAGGAAATCTGTTTAATACAGAAGTCAGGATATGTTTCATTCATACAAGGGATGAAACTGTATGTACGACGGTATGATAAGCAACAAACACAGTGGTTTGATTTTTGGTTGAATTAGAGAAACAGACTTGTTCAGAGAATCACATCAGCACTTTATCAACACAGTGTAGAAAAACAAATGGAGTTAGTATGCGATCCGGTTTCATTGGCTATGTTTATTATTTAATCACCATTATTATTCCATCCTTTTATGTAATATAAAGGGAAAAATAACTGCTATCAACACAGAATTACAGACTGGTGACAAATTAAAGGAAAAGCCAGTTGTTCTCATATGCTGTACAGTAAGAGGGAAGCATCTCTGCAAATCAATACAGTTCTTCAAGTTCTTCTGACTGATCACCTTTATCCTGATAGGAGTGGTTTCTTTAGGATTAACCAGAATGGTTCACAGGAATGGGTTAATGAGTATGAAAGTGATGTGAATCACATGCTATGGCCTTCAAAGTCACCAAATCTCATCCTAACTGAACACCTATGGAAGATTTTGAACTGATATAGTGCTCTCCATCAAAACACTAATTGATGGAATATATTTTGCAAGAATGGTGTTCATCCCTATATTTC
>CM040992.1:14319064-14356609 GCA_022985145.1 Pangasius djambal
TATATATATATATATATATATATATATATATATATATATATATATATATATATATATATATATATATATATATATATATATATATATATGGACATGCATGTTATGAAGTTAAACTACCTAATCAGATAACCCTAAATTCCTAAATAAAAAAAAAACTGCTGAGATTTTTTTTTGTTCACTGTAAGGTAGGTTATAAATCAAATTGTGGGTCGTCTTGATTTCATCTGACCTTTTATGTGGGAGGTGTAATTGGTCACATGACCAGAAGCATGTACTTCAAGCATGCTCCTGAGAAAGCACGTAAAAACAAATAAGTAAAATATGTTATAAAAAGATATAACTAGAATATTTTCATATATAATTTCAAATGGTATTTTAAATGTAAGAAAAATAAAAGTTTTATATGAGGGCCAAAAGTGAGTAACTGAGTTACTGTCTGTGTGGTGTTTCTCATGTTCTCTCCATGTTTACATGGGTTTCCTCCCACCCCCCTGAAAACATGACAGTAGATGGATTGACTAAGATAAATTGACTAGGTGTGAATGACTGGGTGTACATTGTGCCTTGTAATAGACAGGGCGTGTATTCCCACCTCATGCCCAGTGTTCCCAGGATAAGCTCTGAATCTACCAGGACCCTTTATCAAATAATGCACTAACTGTTCGTCTTTCCACAAGCAATTTTTAAAAATGCATGCAATTTGTGCAATAAGACTGTTCAAAATTTAAAATCTTTACATATCTGGGGTTAAATTTGTTAAGATAATGCCTAATAGAGATTTGTGTTTGCCCTTTTTCAGTTGAGTAATATGTTTATTTTTTTGAAGATGGTTAGTAATATTAATATGAAGCCTTTGTACATTTGGCTATTTGTTTGCTGATAGAGTGGAAATATCACCTATAATAGTAATATTATAATAGAAAGATCTGAGAAATTCTGGAGGTGACGGCAAAGCTAGAAGGAATGGAATGAATAATCTGTTAAGGCTGGGTCAGACAGATTTCCCAATGTGTGTGGTTACATATTTGCTATAATCTTATTGTTCTCAGATCGAGGCAGTGAGGGTCAGCAGACAGACACTCTATAATCCGTTTGTTTTGAGCATAGTCTCACCTGTTGCCACATTAAAGATCTACTGTCATCACAAGCAGAGAAAGCCTCCTGCCTCTATTAATACAAACGCTTGGATGAACACGATGCTCTCCTCTGAAAGAACACTATGTTGTCAAAGCATGCAATAAATATTGAATGCTAGTTAAAAGAATGTGGTTCAGCAAGTATGGATTTTTACATTCATTTAGCAACTTTGAGAAGGCGTCTCTTCGTCTGTGCGCTCGGAGGCTTTCCCGTAGGAGCAACCTTCAGGATCAGCACGCTGTCACAGTTTTGCTATGCTAACAGTGAGTACCATGTGCCTCACAGGCCTACAGTGATGTGAGGGTGAGGAACAGGTCACAGCTTTGCTGCTGGAGCATGTCTGACTCTGACAGCTCAACTTAAGGGTGAATTTTCGTTCAATTTGTGATCCTGAATGTCTAAATAATGTTCAGGTGGTCATGTATTAATATGTCAAATTGTAGAAGTATTCTTCTGGCATTATTCATGTAAAGTAGAATGATGTTTTATTGAATGAGATTCAACCTAAGCATTTGGCTCCAGGGTCTCTGGTTCTATCCTGAGCTCGGGTTGCCGCCTGTGCGGAGTTTTCCATGTTCTCCGAGTGTCTGCATGGGTTTCCACCAGGTTCTCCACTTTCCTCCCACCTCTTAAAAACATGCTAGTATGTGGATTGGCTTTGCTAATTTGCTTGTAGTTGTGAATGATTTTGTGGGTGCATTTATGCCTCACACCCAGTTTTCCAGGGATCCACTGTGAACCTGACCAGGATAAAGAGGTTTCTACAGATGAATGGATAAATGAATGGCTATACAACCGTTACTTCCAGTCCACTAATTTGATTAGCTGAGTGGCATTCCAAGAGCGCTTATATTTACTATAAGTGGAAAATTTCACTGTCTGTTCGTCTGCTCGTCTGTTTCACCACACAAAAATTCCACCTCCTAGTTCTAAACAGTTACTTCAGTAGTGCTAGTGGCGTCATCAGCAGACATGACAAAAGATATTTTTCAGGAATATGCAGTATCTTTTGACTTAAACTATGAAAGAATGTCATTTGAAGATGAAAAGGAATAAGGGAAAACCAATTTCCAAGGAAGCACCTTTAACAGGAATTCACAAATCAATGTGCTATAAAGTGAGCGTAGCTTCTTTAGTATCTATTTCAACTAGAGTAGCAAAAATAAACAGAACAAACTAAATTATATGCTAATATACTTGAATACTTGAATACTTAAAAAAAAGCCCAGTTAGAACAAAGAACAATTTCCATTTGAGTGGTAAATCCAGGCTTCCACAGAGCAGCTGAATTCAACACCTATGCCAGTGTTTTTGTATTCTTAAGTGTCCAGCAGGTGTTATTAATTTACCACCCACTCTGGACTTTGATTACCTGCCCTTCAGGAGCAGCACAGCCTCCCTCGCTCCCTCACACACTCCACAGCTGTCCATGCTCCAGCTGCACTTGTTTCACGCAGTTTTATTCTTGTTTTTAATAACGTGATGTTGCCTTTGCACATGACTCTGTATAGACAAGAAATCCTAATATAGTGTCTGTACCAATATAGAAATGTAATATAAAAATATATCACAACATATTCTCTTTATTTTGGAGCATATAGACAATAAATTGCAATATATTCCATTCTCTTAGGGTGCATCTCAATCAGCTCCCTAGCTCCCTAGGTCATGAATCAGTATATCGTGTACAGAAGTTCGGACACTGGTAAGGACCCTGGCTCACTGCATATTGGGACACTGATGACTCAATTTCTGATGACATGACTACGTATTACGCAGTGTAAAATGTCACCACTGGCATTTATCAACAACAGGCAGGACCGATGTCTTTCTGACATTATATGTCAAATAAATTTGTTATCTTAATCACATGTGTTTCTGTCATAGTACTTGAAGCAGGATCGTAGGCTAGCTAGTGAATTTTCTTAAATCATTAAATACTTAAAAGTCATTAGACTCAAACTAACCATATACAGAATGTCAAATAAAGTTAAAAGTCACTAACGGAAGTAATCCTTTGAGAGCTACAACAATGAAACAAGCTACTTAGATTTGTATACTGAGAGTTTCTCTGCCATTTTTCTGCCATCTGAGAGGCTTCAGAAAATATGACGTCATTTCTAGTAACGGAACATAATGAGCATCGGTGCATTGTGGGATTTTTTTAGGGAGCGAACATTCCAGTGCACTGGAAGGATTTTGCGATTGCGACGGCCCTTAAAATGGCCGACTCCCTGATCAGCAGAATAGACAGGTAGTGTGCTTGTGGTGTGATTGAATGAAGACCTGAATGGATGAGTTAATGATGATGGATGACAAGAGTGCTTTAAGTAATAATAAGGGGCATAACAAATAACCAGATAATGCAAGCTGAAATGGTGTTTAATGTTCTATGTCTGTGTGGAAAAGGATCTCTTAATAAACAGTAATTAATGGAATCACCAATTATAGTGCTGTTGAAGGAACATACCGTCAGTGATATGCACACGTCCATCATTTGTATTTTCATCAACAGACACGTTATCACATAAAATAATAAAAAACTGACTCTACTGATCTAAATAAATTGAAAGGAGTTGAGTTATACATATACTGTATATATATATACACACACACACACACACATTTTATGTCACTTTTTAGTTCAGTGACATAAAAATGAATGTTTAATTTTCCTGAAAGTTATTAATAAAGAGGGCTTCATTTTTATGGCTTATTTTTCTCATTTGATTTAAATTGGTTCTGTTTAATTTTTAAATTTCTGTCTTAATTCAATGCAATAATCATTTTGACAAATGAGAACACAGTGACACCAGAGTTTCTGAATATCAATGACCTGAATTCAGAAATCTAATTTATTTAATGTGACCCCTAAGGCCTTTGTTGAATGTTAAGGGCTTCAGATAGAGCTGGCTTCTAAAGATATTCATGGGTATTAAGAACCTATCAAGATATCTAAACACCTTGACGAGTAGAGAATTCTAACAGAGTGGGCTGGATGGTATGTTTATTTGTCCTGGCAGTTTGAGAAAAGTGAAGAATGAATGTCATCTGTGTGACCCACCAATGCTAATGACAAAAATAAACTGAACAGAGTTAATGGGTCTAATAGATAATGTAGGACTCTCTTATTATTTATGACAGTTTCTTACTCATTCTAATACTAATTCCTTTACAATAAGTGAGCCCCAAATTCTAAAACTAATTTGTATTACTCTGATGTAACATAATAGATTATCTGTAAAGGCCATTTGTTTCCATACTAAATCTTATGAACATATCTGCATAATTCTAACGGCCCTTTGATTTGCTCAATCTATCTGCAAGAGACAGATTCAACAACGAAGGTTTGGAAGCAACCCTACTGTTGTAAAACAAAAAACAAAACAAAACAAAACAAAACAAAACAAAACAAAACAAAACAAACAAACAAACAAAACCACCATAAATTGCATTTTTAAAACAATGGACATGTTTATTAATAAAAAACAGCTGGTTTGATTAAATGTCTGAAGCAAGTACAAGTGTCTGTCTGTCTGTCTGTCTATCTATCTATCTATCTATCTATCTATCTATCTATCTATCTATCTATCTATCTATCTATCTATCCACTTTATTTAGAATGCCTGTACATCTGCTCAATCCTGCAATTATCCAATCAGCCAATCACGTGGCAGCAACACATTGAATGAAATCACATAGATATGGGTAAAGCTTGGCTATGTGAGTTACCATAGATTTCCTGTCAGCTCAAATACATCTGGCCATTCTCCTCTAACCTGACTCATCAACAAAGCATTTCCACCTACAGAACTGCTGCTCATTGGATGTTTTTTGTTTTTCTCACCATTCTGTGTAAACTCACATGGTTGTGAGTGAAACTCCCAGGAGATCAGCAGTTTCTGAAATACTCAAATAGTACTATTTTTCACTATTTCGAGTCACCCAGAAGAGGATGGGTTCCCTTTTGAGTTTGGTACCTCTCAAGGTTTCTTTGTCATGTGGCCTCCTTCCTTGCCACTGTTGGCACATTAGCGATTAAAGCTGCATTATAACAATGTGAATTTATAATAGTCTATACAAATAAAACTGAATTTAAATCAAATTGAATTGCTGATCATTGGTAATGATCCGTTTGATTGTCTGAGAATTGTCTGCATAATGCACCGAATTATTTCCCACTGGTTTTCCACCTTTGGCCGCACCTTTTTACTCAGACACAGGGGCAAGTCTGTGCTGTTTGACTTTCCAACTGTAACCTGTTGATTTATTGATTCTGCTGTATCCACAAGAAACAGGCTGGCATTGTGGGTAACACTAAAACGAGACTGGAAAGAGCTTAACTGAACATCAAGTAATAGGAATGTAAAGAGCTCTTCATTTAACTAAATGAAGCAATGCAACTATAGTGTTCTATTTTATGCCATTATGTTCTCACTAATACAAAAGAGCACTTCTCTGTGTCTGTACACATTGTGCGGACATAAACATCATTGCCCGTGTATTATTATGGCTTTTTTTTTTTTTGGTGCATGGCTCATTTGGCCCCTTTTATTGCAGAGAATCAATTTGTGCTTTTTTGTAGCTCAAGTTAAGATAAAGAGCTTGAGGTGACGCATGGCCTCTGTGGTGCGCTGCCCTGCTGCTCACTACATTCACTCGCCTCTGAGAGGAAAATGAGGCTTTAAACCATGTTCACACTGAGAGCAATGCTCTGACCCACACACATTTTCTCTATTTTCCTTTTTTCCCCTTGCAAGGCTTTTAATGTGTCAAATGGATATTTGTGACATGGAAGGTTTGTTCTTACTAGACTTCTTGAAGACCCATTTCTTCAGCAATCAGAGTAAGTGCAGAGAAGTACATGTACAGAAAGCTTTTTTGCCATGGTAATTACACAATTCAGCACATTTACATATTGGCAACATAAAGGATAAAGTTACCTCTGACCGAGCAATGACATCCACACATACTCCAGACTAACACTAGTAGGAAGTGAAAAGACACTGTATTCATGCACACTTGTTGTCGCCTATTAGAACAAAAATGAAATGTTGAGATTATTCGCATAAGGACTCCTACTGCCAAAAAATAAAAAATAAAAAAAACCTCTTGTGAATTAAAACCCAAGCTGTGATAGTGTGTTTTCCAGGACCAGGAAGCCCTGTTCTGAGTTCAGAAGAATGAGACTGTTGTCTGAATGAGGCTATGCAGAATTGCAAAACCTAAATGTCCATTTTCGTCTGCCATCTGAAGCACAGCACCACAATCCATGCTGAGTTATTTTAACAGTTTCTGTGGTTGTAGGCATCTCAGATGGTCTCAATTTGAGTCCATGTCCACATCCTGTTGGCAGTTCCAATGTGAACAGAAGGATGATACTCTAATGGAGCAGGAGAAAAAGAGCCACAGTGGCAAGTGCAGCGGTGCACTGAGCCTCTCTGACTTCAGCAGATGGCTGCTTTTTCTTCAGTTGTGTGGACAAGGAGCCTCGGGCAGCTGATGTTCTGAGACAGATCTATGAAAACAAGCATTTGGCCTTGTTGGCAAGGGGCACCTATGGCTACTGTCTGGGAGTTTAGTACATACACATATCACACACATTGCCAACTGTCAGCTCACCCTCACAATGACAGACTGTCACCGATACAGTACACACCAGCATACAACAGTGTCAACATTTATTTTTCATTCTGCTTTGTAAAGGACCTTGAGAAATCACAAACAGGCTGGTTTTACTACACCGACAAAAACAGAGGATGGGTAAAAGTTATTTATATTACCTTTACCACTAAAAATGACCAGTGGTTACATCACCAGCAATCTTTGGCTAATTCAGTGTGTTGTGAATTGTGAAAAACTAACAGTTGCTGGACTTTTTCACTCTTTTGCTTGGGCGTGCCACATAATAATAATCTGCCAATTTCTCACAGCTTGTTTCTCAACCATTAGTGCAACAATCTTTCACAGATAGTAGAAAATTCTGGGCAATATGGGATGGTAATTGTAAGTGTACAGTGGGCCGAATGTGGAAGAAGTCATGTAATTTGTAATCAGGCAAAATGGCCAAAATATAACCGACAACATCTTTTGATTTATTAATTTTCTCTAACCACTTTATTCTGGTCAGGGTAAACACTTTACCCAGGGTCAAAGGTCAAGGTGAAGCACACTAATTCACACTTAGGGGCAATTTAGGGGCAATTTTACTAGCACGTTTTTGGGAGGTAGGAGGAAACCAGAGAACCTGGAGGAAACTCATGTGAGGACTTCTTAGGCTCCACTCAGACAGAAACCCAATCTCAGAATCAAACTGGGGCCCTGGAGCTATGAGGCGGCAACACTACCACCAACCATATCTAATACTTTCAAATTTGGGCCATATAGGTCCCAGTGTATGTTCTGATCCATTTCATGCCTGCGATACAGTATCACAAAGGTTAAATTGTGGCTGTGGGCAAAAGAGTAGGCTGAATTGTTGAACTGTTAGCTCATAATGAGATGTGAGCAGTGATTAGGTTATCATAATAAAGTCTAAGCATTGTAATTTGGCATATGAATTGTACTGGGATATGGCTTGGGGTCCTTCTAGGCAGACAGCTTTACAGTATTCAGAATTGTTAATGTAAACTAATATTACAGTGATACTGTTTTTCATTTTGAAAAAATTGATACAACAGTTTAGAGATTAGGTTTATCAGAGGATCTATAAGGTCATCTCAAGAATTCAACACTCAGGAAAAATTAATATACAAAATAAATATCATATGCAATAACTTTTACTTTGAACTTAAACAAAAGGGGAACAATGTATGTTTTAACACAATCTTTTTCCAAACATAATAATTTTTTTTTTAAATTATATTTTTATAAGGTGGAAGTACGATTATAGAGCGATTCTCAACCCCTCCTTCATCCAGAACATTTCAAGCTCCTTTATATTCTTGCTTTTGCAAATGTGTATTGCCACAGGTTTTCAACAGGATTTCACATGGCCATTTCAAAACACAGATTTTGTGTCCTGCAACCATTTCTTTGCTGATTTGGATGCATATTTGGGGTCATTATCTTGTTTAAAGCTCCATCTGTGGCCAAATCTTATTCTCCTGGCAGAGACAACCAGGTTATGTATTAAGATATCCTGGTACTTAGCAGAATTCATGATGCCATCTATCATCACAAGAGCCCCCAAACCACAAACCACAAAACAGCTACATAATATTTTACAGTGTGTTTGGGGGCTTTTGCCTCAAACACTGACTCAAGCATCTTACTCCCACTAAAACCAGCTACAACTCCTATCACTTGTACTCTTCAATGTAGACATAAAAATATTGGCAGGTGCTAGAGCCAGCTTTTAGTGAAGGTCATCTTAAAAATACTACACTTTTTTCATGAAAGCTACCAATCTTTCTCTGATATAACTTGACTTTTAAGCATTATTCATGCTACACCCCCTGCTGAAGTTGGCATTTCATTAAATGTAGAGAAGGTGTTTTGGCAGAGTTGAGGGGGGATTACTTATTTTCAGCTTTAAAGAAGGCTTATGAAAGTTTAAGTGTGCATGTCTCCTATATCTGTGAGACAATGTCTCTGTATGCATGTTAGTGTCTCAGTGGAGATTGCTTTTGCTAAAAGCTTCAGCAGACACCTTCAGCTGCCAGCGTCTGGCCAAAGCAAATTAGAGACTTGCAACGTCAGAGCGCTCACCAAGGAAACCGCCGAGTTCTGCTAAAACGACTTCAACTTGAGGGCACAAAAGAGTTTAATGTAGCGAAGTGAAGCTTAAGTCTCTGTCACTGCACTATGGTTGAATACATTACTGACTATAAATTATATCAATTTTATAACTGATAGTCATTAATGACTATCAGTTATAAAAGCATGAATACGTTCATTTCTACCTTCTATTCTTATACATATATAAATAACATCTCTTTTGGGTTGAGGTTTTTAAAAGTGTGTGTCTTCCATTGGAATTAGTTACACAAGACATCTTTTGTCCTTTGACAGATGAAGCCTCAGTGGAACTGAATAAAGAGGAGAGACACATCAGCAGCAGTTCACATTAGACATTGTCTTGTTTACTTTTAGCCTTTACTGGTATGCTATTGATCCTCTCTCTCTCTCTCTCCTTCGCTCTCTCTCTCTCTCTCTCTCTAAAGGTCACTGACTTGCAGATGACAGAACACACGTACCCACACATTCTGAAGCCAGTTGTGCATGAAATGTTAGTGAGTGTGTAAATGTCCATCAGTGAAGCTGTTTTACAGATGAGAGAGAGAGAAAGAGAGAGAGTGAGCACACCAGCATACTGTATTAGCAGAACAGTATACAGTATATAGCTGCCTGTCATAGTATGAAGGACAGTGAGTAACACACACAACACACATCTCCGTTCCTCAGTATGGATGCTAGTTGAATGAGAGGCAGAGGGAGAGAGGGAGAGAGAGATAGAGAGAGAGAGAGAGAGAGAGAGAACAGAACTTTGAGCTTTAATATACACTCACTGTCCACTTTATGAAGCTCTATGAAAACAAAACTACACTGTACAATACACATATACACTGACTGACCACTAGACCTGTACACTTGCACATTCACGCAACTATCCGATTAGTCAATGATGTGGCAGCAGGGCAGTGCATAAAATCATGCAGATACAGGTCAAGAACTTCAGTTAATGTTCACCTCAAAGATCAAAATGCGGAAAAAATATGTGACTTTTCCACGGTTTTTGGTGCCAGATGGGCTGGCTTGAATATTTCCGAAACTGCTGATCTCCTGGGATTTTCACACACAACAGTCTCTAGAGTTTATAAAGAATGGTGCAAAAAAAAAAAAAAAAAGCCAGTGAGTGTTAGTTCTGAAGGAATAAATGCATGAAACTATAAATCAGTCTTGAATCCTTTTGCCTATAGTTATGGCTCTGTTCTCCTGAGATTGCATATGTAACAATTGTAACGCATCAGTGAATGTGCGGCCCACCGAATCTGGAATTCTATTTATTTATTTATTTATTTATTTATTTTCAGTTCTCCAGTGTAGTTCATCCATGTTAGTCTACATATTGACTAACATGACTGCTAGCACACTTAAGTTAGGGACTTTAGTTAGGCAGTGTGGAGGATCTGAACCTGAGTTTAGTTATGTTAATGTTATAAAATTCTTTCAGTACTCAAGAGAGAAGATACCAAGCCAGGTAGAACAGAAGCAGGCCAAACCAAATTTGCTGTGTAATGTGTGTGCTAGAAAGGCTTAGTGGTAAACTAATAGCTGTTCCAGTAAGTGGCCACCACTCAGATACCTGCAGCTTTAGCTTCGAAGCCGTGTGTGAGCTTTTCAAAGCATCCCCAACCAAGTGACCATAGAGAAGAAGGAGACACACACGCACACACACACACACACACACACAAGAAGAAACAAACGACCTGCAGGATTCGCTTCGGCTCATTACCAACAGAGCTAATGGGGCAAAAAAGCAAGCCTGGATCACAGCTGCTTGAGTGTGTGTATATGTGTGTATTCATGCTTGAGCATGGTCAGACAGAGCTATGCATGGTCTCATTTTCTATCCTGAGAATTCACCCCTGCTGTTTCGCTGATTGTTGTGTATACACAGGGTTAAGACCTCTGTGTGGTGATGCCATCATTTGCAACCATCAGATTACAAAATCTTCTTTTGTCAAATGTAATAAATATACTTCATGTAGAAAGGACTCACTGTAATACTGTATGTACTGAGCAAACAGAGTTAAAAAGTCATAGTTTAGCCTCTGATATTTTCATATAATGAAACCAATAGGGTCAGGCCTCTGCTTGCCTTGGGGAAGATTTTCAGCATGTAGGGGTGTGTGTGTGTGTGTGTGCCCGTGTGTGTGATGGTCATGTGCACACAGAAAAACTCTGAACTCGCAGCTATGAAATGAATTGAAGCTGTGCTGCACAGGTAGGTAATCATTGCAGAAGGCTATTAGGGTGATCTCAACCTGGGAACTGGCTGTTTTTTCAATTTCTCTTTTTCACACACACACACACACACACACACACACACACACACACACACACACACACACTCAGAGCTTCAGCACTCTGTCACTGTGGCAGAAAAAGAATGCATTGTTTTTTCCTAGAAAGAAGGCCTGTGACTTTGATAGACAGCTGGAGTAATCTTTGACACAGTGCATACACACACACACACACACAAAGTGCGATCTTGTGTGAAAATAGCAGTATGCAGGCTAATTTTACTCTTCCTAATTGGCAGCATGCAGGTAAACACCTTCCACTCAAATGAAAAAAATGTAGAACTAACCAAGTGTGCTGAGGAGAAATGAGTATACTATTGAAATTTCAATTACAGACATATCCTTCTGACTGATTTAAAGTGTACTTTAATCCATATTTCTGTCTGAAGTCTAAGTTTGTGACAGACACACATTAAATACTGACAATTAAATTCAGCCCAATCCTTTGGTTGGCTAACCCTGGTCAAATTAGGTGGAAAATATGGGGGCATGGCACAGGAAGTGATTGATGGAGAAAAACTTGTTTTAGGACATAAAGCTAAAGAAGGCAAAAACAAAAGCAAGTCTTTCACAAACAATGGGACACTTGGGACAAAGTTAATTAATGGACAATAAACACTGACTATTGCAGTGCAAAATACTGTGACATGCAGTAGCATCTTTATTCCTCCTTTGCTTCTGTCTTGCTTCTTTTCTTGATTTTCTTTTTGCTGTTTGTTTTGCAGGATCTACAAAAGATACAAGAACATGATTCAATATAGAAATCTATTTCCTTCACCTCTGCTCCCGTCTGCAGCTGGATGAAAAATGTGAGAAGCAAGTGTGAAAGTGGGGACTGATGTTTTTCCTCTCATATGTGAGACAATATGTAAGTGCTATTTTACACCTTCCCTGTTAATGTAATATGTAATGTAATAGCCCCTTTTCTATAACAAGGTGCTAGTGCTGGATTTGTATTAAAAAAAAAAAGAAAAGAAAAAAAGAAAAACAAGTTGTCCATATGTGAAATCATTTTGGATCCAGCATCAAAATGCTGATCATCTGGATTCAAGTGACATTCCAGTGACATTCATATTCAGTAACGCTTGATCCTGGTCAGGGTTTTGGTGGATCTAGAGCCTATCCTGGGCATAAGGCAGGAATACATCCTGTACAGGAGGAAATGAGACACACACTCAGCTAGGGGCCATTTAGAATTAGCAATCCACATACTGGCATGTTTTTTTGTTTTGTTTTTTTTGAGGTAGAAGGAAAGTACCAGGTGGAAACCCAAGTGGTTCCAGGGAGGACATGCAAAACTGCACAGATAGTTACCTACGTTCTGGATCAAAACCCAGACCCTAGAGCTGTGAAGCAGCAAAACTACCTGATGTGGCACCTTTGAAAAAAAAGTCACTTATGCATAAACCTACCAAATAACCAGTTAAATTAATTTAAAAACATGTATTTCTAATACTGCACATAATTAGTGTTTTCTCTGTACAGTGTGGGATTTGACTTTAAATGGTAAAAACTTCTGGAAGCCAGAAGTACAACTAGAAAATTTATTATTATTATTATTTAGTTATTATTTAGCAAATTTCAAGAAAAATATAACAAAAAAACAAGCAATGCATTACATAAAGGCCTTAACTTACATTATTTAGCATAAACAAACCAAGTACTTTGGTATCAATACACCGTAAGTGATATCTCTTCTACTATTAACAGATTAACAGATGCATTAACAGATTATTCCGCCTGGATAAGATTCACCGTGAAATTCCTATTTGGGGCATGTACATAATGGTGCATAATGGAATACCATTTGAGGACAATGTTAAATACACAAATATGACAATAAGTAATTATATTTTCTTTATGTAACGTGGGGTTTGGGTTTTGTTTGTTTCTTGTTCATTGTTCTCATGTCTTTTATTTTGGAGTTTAGTCATGGTTCCCATCTTGTCATGTGTTACCCTTGTCTTTGTGTCATGTTCTGATTGGTTGGTTTAGTCATGTGTCTTGTTCCTCACTGGTTGGATTGTGTCATGTTACCTTGATTGTTTGGTATATATAGCCCTCATGTAGCCATTGTCTTTTGTCGTGTATTGATGTTGTAACCTGCAGTCTGTTCAGGTCAAGTCTGGTCAAGTCAAGGCAAGTCTTGTCAAGTCAAGGCAAGTCTTTATTGGTATTGTTGGTTTTCACTTTATTAATAAAAGCTGCACTTGGGTTCTTCACTACGCTCGCCTCAGTGGACTGATGTTACACTTTAGTAGAAGAGTTGTTTATAAAGTAGAAATTTTTTTTTTTCTGTACAGAGAAGATCAAAAGAGTTAATCAGAGCCACTTATCGTCTTGAAGATTATATAGTAGTAACATTAGAAATATACTACACTTCTATTAGATGTTTACTTGAATGCTTGCCATCATATTATGAGCGAAGCATAACAGTGCACACTTTATTCCAAGCACAGTGGTAATGCAGCTTTAACCAGTAATGAGGTTATTTTGTGTGAAAAATGTTTTAGCAAAATGGCATTTCCACATATCACTAATGTTTTGCTTTCAAAGCAAAACTTGTGCGACTGCAGGCTGCTTCAGGAAGTGATGTCATTACATAAAGTGTGCTTATTGCAAGACAGCTGTTTAATGGAATTGAGTTGATGACTAAACATTTTAAATGGATTTTCAGTTTATTATTTGTATCATGTGCATGTAGTCGATGGAAAGCTTGTATCTAAGTCAAATAACCCTGCACCCTAGTTCATGATGATTTAACAGTCCTGGACTCACAGCTAATGCTAAGCCTGTGCTTTTTTTTTTTGGGGGGGGGGGGGGGGGGGGGGGGAGTGTGTAACTTACACTGGGAATGCTGGGGGCACATCACTGAACACATTTGATATGCCTCATTTTGACAGGTTTTGAATGCCTGTTAAAAATCTTTTATATAATGGCTTGTTGCAGGAACTCATGTGCTTTAAAGCAAAGACTACTGGAGAGGGATTGGTTGAAATTTTTCTCAAAGGGACCAGGATTTTTAGCCATACCCCTTACGTACGATTGAATGTGTTAAATTTACACACACAAACACACACTTGTTGAAATTCTAAACACCCCTACTCTTATTCTCTCCCTATCCAGTGTTATGGCCTGTGCTGTGTCTGTGAGACCATCTACCTGCTCCTGTCTTTATCTGTATTCATCTTAACTGAATGTGTCATGAGATTCTGGCCCTTCAGTGCCAGCAGTGGGGTAGATGTGCTCCTATAGGTGAATAGGATCTGTTTTCAGATCAGTGTGAACGATGTATGTGAGAAGTCAGTGCGGATATCTCTCAGCACGCTCTGAGGTTAATAGTTAGCGCCCCAGCAAGCTAAACAATTCAGCCTCCAGAGCAGGACCTCGGATCAATGATTCTGACAGGTGTGGACAGGTAGTGTGCGTGTGTGAGACTGCTGAGTGATGCTCTGGTGCTTTCGTATTTTAGCTTTCTGGGTCTGATTTTTTTTCAAGAAGTCAGCCAAAAAGAGGGACAACATGGGCCTGCAGCATAGAACTGTAGAAATCAAAATATTTGATGCAGTCTTTTCCCTCCGGACAGAATTAAAACAACACCATGTGTTAATACAGCATAATGGAAGCTCGTTATTTCACAGCTAGCCCTTAGCGTAGCGAAAAAGCATACAAAACTCTTCATGCATATAAAAGCAGCTTCAATTCTTAGAACTAAGCTCTGCTCTTGTTTTCAGACCATTACATGCTCAAATATGTGATGAAGCATCCCATCCAAATTGGTTTGATTTAACTGAATGCTTTTGACAAGATCCAAGACAAGAGGGTTCTCTTTGAGTGCAGGAGTAACAGTTAGCTGATGAAGAGCGCCCACACACAACTCCATGAAGCAGAACTCGCAGCCTGCCGCAAATCAATATTTCATACAGATATGAAATGACATTCCGATGGCTGGCCCAGATGCAACAGGGGCAGCAGTAAGAATCGATCTTATTTCCACTCCTTCCAAACAGTGCCTATGTTCCTCATCTTCCCATGCCATTGCCTCTCACATCAACATATGTGCACTGAGGATTTAGATGCAGCCACATGATATTGAACTTAATAGTAACTTAATTGCATATGACATCTAATCATGTCTGTAAAACAGCTAAGGGTTCTTTAGCGGCATTGGAAAAGATCACCTTTGAAGGTATTCAGGCCAGCAGCATGTAGATATGCTACAGATGATACGTTCTCTGTGCTAATCATGTCCCAATCAGTCACTTTTAAAGAATGTGAAACCACAAACGCACATGCAGACATGGTGCTCTGCTCTCAGTGGAGTTGTAGTATCTGCAGCCCTGTTTACTGTTAGCTGGTGGCTTCATTAGCTTTGGCATTTAAAGGAGAGTCTCTCTCTATGGTCCATACAAATGCCACCGTGTGTTCCTCACCACCCACATTACTGCGACATGCATGGAAAGGTTAATCAAATCCATAAGCAATGAAGATTTCTGATCATGAGGCAGCTTTTCATAGCACATCAGGGCTATTGAACATCCTCTGTGTGACCACAAAAAAGATTTTTAATCAAAGATTTTTTTTCTTTCTTTCTTTTAAGCCAATTAATGTTCATATTTTGTTTACTAAAGTTACAGTTGATTCTCCATTGCCTGTCACACACTCAGTGTCTTACTGAAATCTTGATGAGAACTCCTTACATGACTCCTTTGTTTTACCAATCAAATGTTTTCAATCATATTAAGCTTGACAGTGGCTGAGGCAGATTGATTAATTAGAGGATTAGCAGAAGCGGGGTGATAAGGCACTCTATTATTTGTCTGTATTTTTTGTTACAGCTGTTGGTGTTGCTGTTGGGCTTGGTTCCTTAAAGTCCAACTGATCAGCTTCAGAGCCTAAAAAAAAAAAAAGTTTTTTCCAGTTCATAGACTTTCAGTGTGGTCTCAGACTTTTGGACCCCACTGTATGTAATAATAAAAGACCAGCTTAGTACCATGATGTTTAAGAAAGCTGTGTGGTGTTTATTCTGCCTATACTATTAACTTTGTAAATATTACTGTGCAAAAATCATAGGCGCTATTGTTTTTTTTAATACAATTTTTATAACTTCTGCATTATTGAGTGAGTACAAAAACATTTTAGATTTCTAAACGTTACTTTTCCAACAAAAAAATTAAATGCTTGTGTCAATAAAGAAATCAACATATTACATAACAGACCACTTTTCAGACAAACAAACAAACAAACAAACAAACAAAAAAAAAAAAACCCATAATGATGTCTGTCAGGTTTTATCTGCAAATCCAGAAGCAAGCAGTTTCTCCAAGATGCTCAGAAAAACTTACCAGCTAATTTCCTAAAAACTGCACAAATTGTTCCTGAGACTACTGATACAGTTTTAGCTGTTACACCAAATATTGACTTTGTTTAGTTTATTACTGTCTACTGTTCTTTATAGTATTTTTTTTTTTAATGTAGAAACATTTATTATTTTTGAAGGCATCTTTCCTTTACAGCATTTCTTTGCATGTGCCTAACTTTTGCACACTACTGTATATTACCTTTACATTTACCACACTTAGCAGATAAGCACCTTATCCAAATCTTACAGAAGTGCTTTGTAGTCTCAAAAACAAAAACACATCATTCCATAACACTAGGTCAACACTTAGGATAGTACAAGAAAACACACAAGGGATTTTTTTTTTTTTTTTTTTTTTTCTTCTTCCTTCTTCTTTTTCAAGTGCTTGGTGAACAGTTAAGACAACTAGTGACAGCTGTTAGGACAGCCATAGTTAGTCGTGATTTGTATGTTTAATACAGGGTCAGATTTTGAGTTTTGGAAGTGGATTTAGTTTGAGTTTTATTAAGCATTAGGTTGGGTTTTTTGGCCTACTTTACCCAACAATAATATTTCTTAATATTAACCACTTAGTGCAATAATTATACTTTAAAACCTTTCACTTTAGCAATGATAAAGTCTAACAGTATAGACAGTCAGTTTTTTTTTTTTTCTCTCTCTTTCAAATAACTCAAACACAATAGTGTGCCTTTTTGAATAATGCTTCACTTTCAAACTTTCCTTACACTTGAGTTGCACCTTGCCATTCATGAATACATTTATGAACTTGACTTGTGCACAGTAACCTTGAGAGCCCTAGGCTTTAGATAGTAACGCATGAGCAGCATTTTAAAGTCAATGAACTGGCTCAAACTGACACTTGAGGTTTTGGGGCAAAGAAGGCAAACAGGCCAAAAGCAAAAGAAGCGTTTCAAAAAAGCATGCTTATTTGAGCTGGTATAAGCCAGAGAAATTCTCCTTTATCATAGCCATTATGGCTGCTTCAACAATATTGTTCACTACAACCACAATTGGATCGTGTGATCTATCCTAATAGCTGTTTCTTCTCAAAAACCTAGTCGAGATTACCATCATTTTGCTCTTCTAAAGCAGCAGATATGTCACATCAGATTTTTGCACTCATTACAGTGATCCATTTATGATTTATTGCTTCTTAATTATTCATCAGAAAGCTCTAAAACATTCATGCCAGATTGATACCCCTGAGCCTGTGGCGTCTTTTAATATGGATGTTATTGTATTTGGAGCAGGACAATGGTAGCCATCAAATGCATGCATGAGCTCAGCCACGTTCTCATTAAAGGCCCAATAAATTAATGAGTCTGTGTGCCAGATTAAACACACAATAACACAGAGTGAATGCACAAAAAACTACAGCAGTCTCATGTGAACTAATACAACAAACAAAAACACCAGCTGCTAACACCCTGGAGTGAATCCCTTTGGACAGGAAGAGTCAGGCATTGATCAGTAAACAGTTGGTCCCTATGTGCCCAATTGACTCAAGGCTTTAGTTTTACTACAGTGTTATATATACATTAAGTGCTGCAAATATCAATAGTGGGAGTGTTTATTAAAGTAGACAGCCCTCTATAGTAAAGGTGGAAGGACATGCTGATGGTAATAATCTATATGCAGTTATACTGGAACGGGCTGGTGTAATACAAAAAGTAGTATAAAATCAGTATTCTTGTAGTGATTTTGGAATTATGTGGTCATTTTGAATGAACTGTGTTAACTAATCACTGTTACCATTTCCTACAAATCTTTTTTCATCAAATAGTATCAGAGACAGAGGGGCCGTTAGCAATCTTGCTGAAAAAATGCAGCTAAGTCTGACTAGCTGCCAAAACGCAGGCCGAGTTGGGCAAACCGCTAGACCATCTTTGCCAGCTGGTAAGTGCTGGTAAGTTTCTGGATTGCTGCTACTAATACTATATTGTAGATAAATTATTGTTAGGAAAATAACACAATACATCAAATTATATTGTAAATTATATGGTAATGCTACTCTTTTAATTACATTTTTCCACTTTGGTGACACTGGCTGTAACAGGTAGCATGGTAAAAAAAAAAAAAAAAAAAAAAACATAGCAGTTACACTATATTGTGAAATAGAAATATGAGATTACAGACAAAGTAAGAGCATGAGCTTGTGAGTGTTGGAAACTGTGGGGGAGATGTTCATCAATTTAGCATGCTTCCGGCCTCTGTGTACGGTTAACCAACTGAAAATAAACCCTCACCTAAATTGGCAGTATAGAAGAATCGAATCACTAAACTGAGTAATGACATTTCATTATATACTTGTACATAGGATTACTAGCTTTATAACAGTCCATCATACTAAACAAACCCTCAGCATCTAAACTTAGTAAGACCAACACTATTGTGATGAGGCATTTGTAGGATCAGCCCAGAGCAATGCAATGGGCTTCAGGAGGACAATTTTAGCACTTTGTGGGACTGTGCAGTACATCTAGTACGAATATTGAATAATTACAGAAAAATATATCTTTAGATTAAATGTAATATTTGTATTATTTCATTAATTCATTAAATATATTAACAATATAAATATTATTTTGAATGTTGTCAATATCTGACCCTTTTGAACGTGTGTGTGAGAGAGAGAGAGAGAGAGAGAGAGAGAGAGAGAGAGAGAGAGAGAGAGAGAGAGCTCTCCAGACAGCCCCACTCAGGATGATTGTTTTTCCTTCTCATACAGCCATACTCCTGCTTCTGAAGGATAACAGCTTGATATTAACTTCTGAGGTTCCTCTTGTGAATTTCAAGACTGAAAGCCTTTGAGAAACAAAGAATCGGATATTTACATTCCCCTATTTCTCTGTCCACAACCACTGAATACCATAGCAATTACAGTGTTCCGGGCTGAGACATTTGTTGCTGTCCCAGTGCAATATAACGCAGAGTTGAATGTGGATGGAAGCCAAACCTCAGGAGGACACACAGAGATGTCACTACTGGACACTAAGCCTTAGAGACATGCACATCAAATGGTGGACAAGGACAATATTTCAGGCCTCTTCCCAGGTGCTTCTTACCATAAAAGCATTGTTCAGCACTAGACCACCAGGACAGCAGCCTGAGTATATCTCAGGATCTGAAAGGAGCAAAACCTAGCTGACTAGCATCAGATAAAATACCACTGGAGGGTAGCTCTCACTTCACAGCACACATGCTGTTAATTCATCATAATGAGGTAATTATG
Source organism: Pangasius djambal (assembly GCA_022985145.1). Lineage (NCBI taxonomy): Eukaryota > Metazoa > Chordata > Actinopteri > Siluriformes > Pangasiidae > Pangasius > Pangasius djambal. Next base: position 14,338,824 of record CM040992.1, read on the forward strand.
AAAAAAAAAGTGTGCGAAATGAATAGCGAGGCTCTAAGCTTGCATATTTTACTCCCAAATGTGACGGCAGAAACATTGCCTTAAGATCTGTGAATTTATTCTGCTCTGTTTTAAGGTGTGTGTGGAAAGGAGGTCGGGGTATGAATGGGAGGAGGAGTCAAGAAGAACGAGTGCATAACCTGAGTATGGTTAATGAAAAGTCCTTCCTTTGAGTGAGAGTGAGAGCTAATGCTTCGATAAAGCAGTCGATACATTCAATATATCAGACAACACTGAGCTGTGTGTGTGTTTATCAGTGATTTCAGTTTTGAGTCAAGTATTATATAAGAATAAAGTCTGCATTCGCCTCTGATTTTAGAGTCAGAGATCTAATTCAAACTCTAAATCATTAAGAAAATAGCTATTATACAAAGTGCTACATTTTAGTGTAGAAAATGACCTCTCATTTACTATAGACACAGAGCAGTTAAATGTGTGATTTGGCAACAGAGAGTCTGAACAGTTAGGTTAGTGGTTAAAAAAAATCCACCCTGAACAATATTAATCTTTAAATCTAACCTCTTTAGTGATGTTTAAGATTTATTTTATAATGCACATACATATTCAAGCACAGCGGCAGTTTCTGAGTTGACTTTTTTTGTTTGTTTAGATTAAACAAATTTCATCATGTTGGTCTATTTTCATTTTGGTTACCTGATTCCTACATTTCACACAGTGCTGTTTGACTACCTGCTGATAGTCGTGCCAGTGGGATTTAGCGCTCACCATCTCTACCTACAGAGAGCAGCAGCACTTTAGTCCTTTACAGCATCCAGCTCTCTCACCTCCTCATATATACATTCTGGATGGGACATCCGTCCATTTTAGGGCGCCATGCACACACACATTCACACACTCCTTACTCAGCACCTAGGGGCAGTCCACCTACAGGCATGTTTTAGGAGGTTGGAGGAAACTGGAGAACCTGGAGGAAACCCACACAGACATGAATAGAACATGTAAAGCTCCACCCATACAGTAACCAAAGTTCAGGATCAAACAGGGGACCTAAGCACTGTGAAAAAGCAACATTTGTAAATGTTATCCTAACAGTCCAGTAATAAAATATCTTTTAGGGGGAAAACTTGTCTGTGGACCACCAAAGTCCAAGCAATCAAGAAAGGAAGGTATCATTGCTTGCCTTATGTATCCATTTGAAAAGCATTTACATTAGTATTAGTGGTGCGTGTGTTTTTGAGGTGCAATTTTTAGACAAAACACTAAAGTGAGTGGTGTATTTGTTTGCATTTTGAGTTTCAGCTCATTTCCAACCAAATATCCTATGGGATTATTTTCTATTTTCCCATGATTGTGATGAAGCTACATGATTCAATCATTTTAAAATCAAGTCAATGTGATTTTTCTTTACTCATGATGCATACGTGTCTGTTCTTTGTTCATTCATGATGTACACGTATCTGTTTTTGGGTCAAGATGTTTTTGTCCTCGATTATATTTTTCTCTTATTAGCCTTTTGTCCTTATTATTGTTTGCACATACACATCAGTATAAAAGCCGGCTGTGTCCAACTTATACTCAGACTATAGAATGCTCACGTTGTCTTTGTGCATGCAATAAACCATCTCTCTTATTATAACCTGGCTCTTAGTCTCCTGATTCTTCAGTCATCTTACTCTTGGTGAAACTGCAGTATTTTAATGGTCATCCAGAAAGATTTGCAACAATTATGATGACTCCGGTGGGAGAGTGATGTTCTCCATCCATGCGCTGTGACGACCCAGATGACAGACATCATCACCTATGTGATCTAATTCGATGATCCTGTTCCTGTGGTCCTGACAAACATGTCAGCATGGGTGAGTGAGTCATCCTGTCAAAGAGCTTGCTTGATGAAAGAATCAGGTCCGTTTAATGCTAGTTAAAATAAGACAGTTTGATTGATAGGAGCTCAGTCGAAGTTTCTTGGTACCGAGGGAGTTGCGTTGGCAATGAGTAATCAGGATTATAAGGGTGTTGGAGAGTCTTCCTCACCAGATTGTGAGTTTTCCAAGGCTTTTGCTGTTAATCTCAGTTTTGAGAGGGAGCTAGGGAAAATGCTAGATAAGTTGTGTGTAATTAAAAAGACTAAATTATGTAAAGAGCTTGGGATTCCAGAACAGACAGAATGGAGTAGAGAGCAAAGTTTTTCTGCTTTCAATAAATGTGCCAAGCGTAAAGACCTTGAAGCAGCGGTGCAGGTGTTCAGACAGTGGCATGCTTCCCTAATACAAGATAGGAATAAGTGTGAGAGTGATGAGATGGTTGCTAAGCTGTTACAGGAATGTGATGACCATAAACGTGCTGCTATCGCCACTCAAAAAACTTGTGAGCAGCTCCAATAACTCTTTCCAATCCAAGACTGAGGTTTTGGAAAAACAGACACTGCCTTTGACTAAAGCAAAGAAGCTGTATCCATCTCTTAAAAGCCTTAACAGCCAACCAAAAACATGGTTTCCAGATTCGTCATTCTCTGATGACGATCCAGACGACCCTGGCTTAGATCCAGCAACCATTGTGGCAGCCCCGATAGTAATTAAAGAGGCAAAGTCAAAAAAGGACAAGGAAGCAAAAGTAACAATAAAATATCAGTCACTGAGTCCTGACCAAGTAGATTGCACGGCAAAAGATTTTAAACGTCTCCGAGAAATGGGCATGGGTCCATTCCTGACTCAGCTGACATGTAAAATTCAGTTATACAACTTGCACTCATTGGATGTTTTTTCCAGATATGAGAGAGAGAGAGAGAGAGAGAGACTCAAATTTGGAAATGCATGTGTCTGCTTTGTTGCAAAGAACTGCTAATGCTGTAAATGCTCAATCTGTTCAGCGGGATGTCGGTATTGTCATAAGCAGGGGCACTGGGAGTGTGCGCGTCGTAAGAAGACTGACATGAGAAAGCAGAGTGGTAAATACGCTCCAACTTCCTGAGCTTCGCAGCCTGACCCACTGGGCAGGACTATCTGGTACAACGTGCCTCCCAACACTCACCTGCGTTACCTCTGCCTGCCCCTCCTCCTGCTGCACATTTTTTCAGATATGTCTGCTTTGAGACCCTATTTGCAGCCATTTATGAATGAGTAGGATAACAGATTGTATGTGATGATCACTGACTACGTTTACATGCACATCAAATTACGTTTAAGGTCTATATTTGGGTTGCAATGTTTATATGCGTACAGGCTTAAGAATATTCCTGTCTACATGGATCTACACATGCACTTTTCCTTTCCTGCTATTATCCACTGTAAATTCAAGATGCTGCCATTGGCTATAGAGTATGCTCAGTTATTAGGTTTATTACTACTTTTCACACTAATCTAATTAGGACTCTAACACTTCTCACCATCAAAAATGCCTGACAACACTACCTCGAAATGGAAAGGGTCAGGTAAGCATCTATTAAGCTAAGAATCTGTTAGCACCCACAATTCCTTGTGGACTGAGCATGCACATGTATCTCCTTTCATTGGATTTTCTGAATTAGGTGTTTACATGCAACACATGTCCGATTAAAACAGGCATATTCCGTGGATGGGAATCAGAATATTGTCTTAATCTGAATCAGTCAATCGGATTGCAGCATTTACATGACTCAATACTAATTAGAATATTGCCAAATTCCGATTAATATCGGAATATTAATGTGCATGTAAACATTGTCATTGTGAATAATCATGAATAATCATGATTGCTGCTGGTGCATAAGTATCAATACTTCCACTAGAGATGGCTAGAGATTTTGGTCTAACTAGAACTATTGTTATGCACTGTTATTTCTGGTGTGACTGGGGAAATCTCTCACACTTGGAGCTGAACCTGTTTGTTTGTGTTTTGGTCCTAAGTCACATGACATCCCTCTTATGGCAGCACAGATTAACAGCCCTCCTATGTTAGGCATCAATGTTATTTCACAGTTATACAGTTGGATTTTGAGTCATTTTTTAGCTGTAACTGCCTGTGCTCTAGTAGTGTTAACATCTCACTGTGCGCCGTCCACATGCTGTTCTCTCTCTGTTGTCTTCAGCTCGTGTTATCACAGTGACCGCCCAGAGATGGGACAATTGTGTCTATGCTCTCACAGCACCCAACATTACCCTGCGAAGAACTCACTTTTCTGCCCAAGTCATGCAGGAAGTCAGGAGAATGTTGAATGTTCACTGTCCATATAGGCCTCAGGCTTCTGGACAGGTCAAATGTCAAAATCAGACTTTGAAACAGCAATTGTCGAAGTTACACCAAGGTGGGTTGTTGTGGGTTGGTGTGTTGCCAGTTGTTTTGTGCAGTATTTGGTCTACACCCATGAGAGGGGTTGGTCTCAGCCCATACGAGATCATTACAGGTCGACCGATGGCCCTGTCGGGGACAATTGATCTAAGACAAGCAGATGTGCATCTTACCTCTGATGCACTAATGAAGTATTGTGAGGAACTCACTGCAGCTGTTAACTCTGCGCAACAGTGTGTCCAGGAGGCGTGGACCTCACCTCAAAAGGGGGCATGCTATAGTACTGGAACAGTGAGTGATCATCAAAAACCACACTGCTGGTCCGATAGAGGCGAAATGGAAAGGCCCTTTCCAAGTCCTCTTAGTAACTAATGTTGTGTCAGGGACATAAGACTTGGATACATGCCTCATACTGTAAAGTGGTGCTATCACCTAAACGGGGGCAGTTTGGGTGGCTCTGAGAGGATCTGATGCCGTTTAGGTCGTGGGGTTAAACTCGAAGTGAAGCTTCCTTTTACCCAATGTGATTAGCTTACTACTGTTAGTGGACAGAACCCAAGTTAGGCAGGGAGTGAAGGTAACCCTTTACAGTGGTAATTTTATATACTATACATTTTAACCTAAAACATCTGGTTAAAATCCATATCTGTTTTCAAATAAAGTTCTGGAGAGATTAAAAATGAATCTTTCTTCTGAAGTTTTGGAAAAGGAAAAGAAAAACCAAAGTTGCTCCTGTGTCTGCCATAAGATACTGCTGTATGCTGATTGCTATTCTGAACCTGGTCCTTGGATAAACTGGCTCGCACATTTCTTTAGATATTCCTGGCTCTTGTGGACCTGTGAACTGTAAGGCCGAGCGTACAAAATGGTGAAACGCTCACAGTTGCAGATAAGGAAGGCTACAGAATGCCTAATAATTCCAGACGCTAATGGTACTTTAGATCTTATGCCTACTGATAAGGGATATCAATCTTTCTTTGAGGCTGCAAAGAGATTCAGTCATGAAATAACACCTAAGAGGATGGCAGATATTTAATTTTATTCAGAGATTGATGCCACCTTTACTTTCAGCACTAATGGGATAATATGTCCTGTGGGTTATCAAATCCATACTCATCATAACAATATGCGACACCGCCTTAGTTGAATATTTCACCTGTAATCAAACCGTTTGGAGCAGATTTTTAGGTGCTCTCTTTCCTAATTATGGTGTCATGGTTAGCCTTGATCAAATTTGTATGTTATCCATAGAAATTGAGAATTGCCTAATGATACCGCACAAGCCTTAGGTCTTATATCCACTACATTACAATCACACCAGATGATGATTTTGCAAAATGCTTAGAGATTATGTCCTAGCACAGCAAGGGGGTACCTGTGCAGTGGTAGGCCCTGAGTGCTGTACAGATGTGTTCAAGCCTACCACAAATTTGTCTCAGTGCATTAAAGATCTAGATGAGTTGCGTGACCATGTTAAAAGTATTGATCAAGTTAACAGTGATTGGTTAGGTTCCTGATGGCAACATGCTGTGAAATTCTACTGTTGCTGCCTGTGTGATTCTAAGAGCATGAAACAGGCTCAGTTAGCTGAAACTACAGTTATGCTGACTCCTACTATTAGGCCTGAGATCTACATCTAATATGACATGATTTTTCTATGCTTGGTATGTGGGTACAAGGGTAAGACCTATCCTTATTGAATATGTAGATGGATAATCACCTGGCCAGTGGTTATGGTATGTAGGATAGCACAGGAAGTTTAAGCTTGCTTTAATGGACACCTTTAGGGGTGGGGGGTATGGATTGTGGGATTATTTTCTATTTTGCCATGATAATGTGATGAAGACACATGATTCAAACATTTAAGACCTATTCAATATGATTTTTGTTTACTCATGATGCATACGTGTCTGTCCTTTGTTCATTCATGATGTACACACATCTGTTTTTGGGTCAAGATGTTTTTGTCCTTGTTTGTTTTTCTCCTACGTTTTTCTCTTATTAGCCTTGGGTATGTCCTTTGCACTTACACATCATTATAAAAGCCGGCTGTGTCCAACTTATGTTTAGACTATAGAATGCCCGAGTTGTCTTCGTGCATGCAAATAAACTTTTATTTTATTATCTTATCTTTTATTATAACCTGGCTGCTAGTCTCCTGATTCTTCAATCATCTTGCTTCTGGTGAAACTGCAGTATTTTAATGGTCATCCAGAAAGATTTACGACAATACCCTTAAGCACAAAGATGCATATAGTTTACCCTGAGATTTATGGATGAATGTACACAGACTGCTATTACCCCAAATCATATTGTTTTACCCCAAATAATCATGCAGTGGATTATTATTATTTTTCACTGTACTGCTTTGGTCCACCCACTCTCTCCTTTCTGAAAAGATGTTTTCAATGATCCCATCAAACTGCCAAGATTAATCCTGATCTATTTGAAAGACCCAGCACTTGTAACACTGTTTTGCTCCTTTGAAGCCCGGGTAAATATGACCAATGGATTTCAAGTTTTCCCATTACCCTCCGCTCACCCTGAATCATCTTCACCCACGCGCTGAGATGGCCATGCGAACAATCTAATAAAGCTGTAAATTTTGAGATGCTCTGGGAGCGTGCAGAATATTTCTGTCATTCTCTTGCCTAATCATTTTACAGGTCATGTTCTGTGGCTTATTGAGATGATTATTTTGCCACGCTTTTATCGCCCCATTGTCTAACCTCGGTAACTCCTCGAAGCGACCAAGGATTGAACGATAAATTTTGCCGTAACAGCTCCATTTAGAGCTGTCATAAAGCTGATACTTTTGCTGGCGCTCCTTTGGTGACTTGTCATAAACAGCGTGGCTCTCATTTTTATATACAGGGCTTTGTCATTGTGTCTGGAGCCAGGGGCCGTCAGTGCCATCATGCTCAAAGTTATTTCTCCGAGGACCCACTTCACATATCTTCACATATGTCTCATTCATTTTAAAGAGAGGACTGCTGAAAATAGCCGCACAAATAGCTGTGCACAGTCTTTTTACAGAGTTCACAGCATTTAATTGGCAGAAAAATTGTTTACCCTGAAAGATTTGATATTTCAGAGAAAATGTCAACGGGAAAATGACAGTGTACCAGCGTGTTAGATGAAAATGCATTGGTCTGCAAATGGAGCTAGGAGCCAGCTTTGCATTTTTAAAGCATTTATTTTTTCAAATAATGAGACGTTCACTCATGAAAAATTAAGATGTGGCACAGTGTTTGAGATCTATTTTTTTTTTTCTTTCCTTCCCCAGAGATCACAATGTGCATCTTTATACACAACAATCTGTATAGCATATGCTTTTGCTGTTAAACATCTTTGTCACAGCACACAAATACATATACACACACATACACCTGACAATAAGGTTAAGCCCATATGTCTAATTCCCTAAGAGAAAGTTTGAGAGAGAGATAATAGTTATTCAAACAATATGAGCATCCTTGCAGCGCTGTCTGTCTGTCTCTCTGTGTGTGTGTGTGTGTGTGTGTGTGTGTAGATTCACAGCTGAATATTATCAACATTCCTCAATTCCATACTGAGCATTATTTTCTGTTTGATCTTTAAGGTTTCCTTGGTTGCCACTCAAAATTTAATTCCCAAAACATTTTACGAATTCAAAATCAAAGCATTCCTAGAAAGAGTTTGTGCCTTATTTTAAGACTAGCAGTGAAATAATATATGAGCAACATAAGGCATTTAGCTACTGGCACTAAATTCCTAATAGGTCATCCCTAATGTAAAGTGCTCACCATAATGGCAGTGAAACTCTGCATTTTATGATCAAGCCTGTACTATGATGATGAATAACTCATGTAAAGCTGGTGTGGTGTGAGATTTGTATATGAACTTCTATACCTGTGTAAAGATCCTCTGGGTGACATAAGCATATATGAACATAAGCCTGCCTGAGGCAAATAATGTGTGCTTATTTCCCACGGGTCCATGGTGGAAGAACAAGTATGTGTCAGGCATCCTTATAGCATGAACAATCTATCTCTGAATATGGTGAGATAAAACTCATGGAGGATGGATTACTATCTAACTAGCACCTTTTTGTTTGTTCACCATTCTTGATATGACAAGATTCGTCTTGGTGGACATTCGGCTTTAATGTCCTTAGAACCTGCCATATGATTCTACAGCCTTGATGTTCAATACCAGTCAGTGTATGCATTCACTTACAGATTCCCCTCTCTTTTTATTTTGGATGACAAGGATCAGCTGATGTTCTCGCTGCAGATCAATGCTGTGTGCAAGGTTTCTACAGATCTAATAATAAAGTAGCAAAGAACATACAGTATTATATGATACCAACTTTGGTATTACAATTAATCCCACAGCAAAAATTGAAATATGATAAAACACTTCTCAGACTATAGCTGATTTTTATTAGTTTGATCTGGGAGTACCGAGATGTGGCTTAGTATTATTAGCACACTTGATTGAGAGCTCTCCGTTTGAGACTCATCCTGTTAAACCATTCAAGCAGAACAAACCACAACAGACAAGAGGAGAAACCCAGAACTGTTCAACCCTATATGTGCAAACCATTCTAATTATACAATTACCATGTATGTTATTAAAAGCTATGTAGGACTGATAATCAACATTAACCTTGTGAATGATGAAGGAAAAGCCCACACAAGCTTTGCCCAAGATTAGGACCACTCATTTTACGTAGACATAAGTGAAATTGGTGAAGTATACTTTTTAATATTGGAAAGTCATTAATTATTCATACTTTTACTCCATCTTGTGAACACAAGACCAACATTAACCTAGGTATTTATAACCTTAGGAATGACACGGATTTCTATCATGTTCTAGAAACAGTCTATCATATATCACTGCTTGTTCTCTGAAAAGAACCCCTTCATAAAGAGAAAAAAATAGTATAATTGATAAGTTTGTCCAGTTTCTTTCTAAGAAAACATTTAGAATGGTGAACTATGTTCACAAACCCAAATAAATAAATAAATAAACAAACAAGCAGTTAAATAAATAAATAAACCTTAATTTTTCACTAGTCTTACCAACACTGCTCTTACTCAGGAGTCTACATGCTAATATGCTGACTACATGGCTAACTCAAGGGCACACTGACCTTAGCTTGTCCAAAAGTAGTGGAATGTTACTTGTGTTGTTTTTCCCCCCCCCCATTCCATAACGCATGGCTAACTTAAATGAAAGTGCTAAATGATCCAGAGCAAAGGGTTCATCCAGCAAAGGCAAATTATGAGCAGTAGTTGGACGTGCCCCAGCTTTTTAAAATTCTTCTCACTACTGTGTCTTCATTTCAGTATTTAATTGCTGAGTGCATCCATTATTCACGCTATGGTGCATGTACTGTAGCAGTAAAAGAGGCAGCCACACAGATGCATGACCCTGGAGGGCCAGCCCAGATGGGCTTTTAGATATTGTCCATTTGGGTGTGTGTATTTAGGAAGATAGATCAAGAGAATGCATGGAAGAAAGCCAGTGTCCAGGCACTTTTGAAGTCTCATGTTGAATTAAATATGTTTCCTTAATCTTCTTGTCATCCCATCAAATCCCTCGATCCAACACAACATAATTGTTGAGCTTGGTTCATTATCACTCTTACCATTACTACTACCATGGTCTGTGACCATCCTGCCTGTATATACAATGTGACAGTGGTTTCCCAATCTCGCATTATCTCATGGCTCGGTTGCAACTCTCTGCAGGCCAACTTACCCGCTTTCATCATTGATCTACTGCATATGATGCAAATTGTCAATCAAATCAGCCTAAACAAGCACACATTATGCTCATACTCTCACTCCACTAGCTCCATGTACATACTTCAAGATGGTTGTCTAAAGAGTAACCCATAACTTCACCCAGCACATGAAATCACCTGTCTAGGTTTGTGAGTAAACAGAACATACTATCATTGTGTAGTATTAATTCTAAAACCAGATGGTTTTCATTTGTGGTGCTGTGATGGTGGAGCAAACCTACCATATTTGTTCACCTTGAAAATTCACTTACAATAAATGTCTGAAAATGCAGTTCTTTTTAAAGCACCTGATGCCACTTTCTGTATATGTGCAATGTGTGTATCAATGGCGAAGAATTAAATCCAGTGGGGACAAGGAAATACACTAAATTAAATCACTGCATGATCTGTACAATTACTGTGATTAGTGCAACACACTTATGCATTTTGAGTTTATGGCATAATCTACCTTGCCATATTAATAACATGATTAAAATAAGACACCAATAATGGGAAAATTTGGGAAAATCCAGATCTACTCTTCTTTTTTTTTTTTTAATCCTGCAGTCAACCTCCAGTATTTCACAGGCTGTTGCCTCAATATCTATATGCTCAGAGCACTCGCTGACTAGGAGCTTTCAAAGAGAAATGGGTTTTAGGGCGGTTAAATATAGAATCATACTCTTGACCTTTTATGAACATTAGTATTGTGTGATTACTGAGCAAAACACGTTATCTGATGCATATATAATTAGCTGTGTTTTATGTTTGTTAAATGGTGACAAATAAGCATTTGCAGCATCTCTCTAGCTATGTTCCTGGTGTGTATGGGTTTATCTGGACAGTATATCTACAGTATAATCCTCTCTCAACTCTTTTGCAATATACTATGTGGTAACTCATATTACTCCATTACTCTTCTCTCTGTGCCATTACTAGGTATTATCACTATCATTTGTAGCATGACTTTGTGGCCAAAGTTTATAGCACTCATATGCTAGCTATCTATTTGTGCTTAGTTGCCACTCCTTTTACTTTATAGAACTATATTGCACTTACTTCGGGTCAGTTCGCTCTGCAGCATATTCCTCAAACCTCTAGATGCTTGGAGTGTACATCCATCACTTTTAAGTCCCTTTGAATAAAAGCATCTGCCAAAGAATAAATGTAAAATAATGTAGATGTATTCCATTTACCTTTTACAATGTGTGAGGTGTAACATGCTCTTAGAGTGAAAGGAAATAGAGCCTTGTACAGCATTATAATCTTAGGGCTTTTTGCTGAGATTGAAATGGGCTTTGGCTTGGTATATAGCATGCTTTATATGACACATTATCCAAAAACTATGATATAGTTTTTGATAAGATATAGTGTTTTCTTAAATGTAAGTGTTGTGATAAATAACTGGTCGTTTGGTGTGTTATCAAAAAAAATTATATTTTGATTCATCTGCATATGATAATGTATTTTAAAAAATAGAATCAAACCCTAAAATCTTGTATTTGTGTGTAATAGATTTCTGACATAAGTAAAAAAAAAAAAAAAAAAATTATTCACTTATTTTGTTACATAGAATACTTAATTCTTTAACAGAACAAAAAGGAAATGATCTGCATATTTCTTTCAAATCAATGTCTCTCATCTAGGCAGAAAAAGGAAGAAAAATAAAAAGGAAAAAAGAAAAAAGCTTCACAGTGAAGCATACACAACTCCATATTTACCAAATCAATAACACCAACAAAAAGAATGTTTGGCTACACTTAACACCAGGGAATAATATTTTGTCTGGAATTTAGAGCTGAGCTGCATGGATGCTTTATTTGCTGTGACACACAACGATGCTAGACTGGGAAAAGCACAACAATCTACAGTGTCTCAGGAGCAAAATCTCAAACTGCGAGATGAAAAGAGCTGTTGTATATGATCTGTTTGTGCACTAGAGCTCTCGAAACCGCATCTAACACACTATACATCTTCAGCTGCCGGAGCAGATCCAAGGAGCTCTAAACACAATTTAGTGGAGGGATGGACTGATTGGCCAGTCAGCATTTTGAGCACTCAGCTGCAAAATAATGTCTGGTAGAAATTGTAAGGATGATTAGTGTTTCTCTTTGGAGGCATATCTTGCCTATTGAAGCCTGCAGACCCATATGCTGGAGTCTTTAGCTTGCTGGCTGGTGCAGCTTGACTACGCAGAGGTTAATAATGGAGCGCAGGGGATCTTTGACAGCATGTCATCAGTAATTAAAAGAGGAAACTGGAGATGCTTCATAGTGCCTTCCAGCAGACGGTGCGGACATATGAGGGGCCCTTGAAAGCACTGAGTCAGATTGTGTGACATGATTGAAAGAAGCCGCAATAGACAGCATGCTCTGAAAAGTATGCCATGTGGTAGCACACTAAACTTTTATATGCAAGGACTCATTGCAAGAATGAAAAATGTAACCCTGGACTCATGCACAGAGTGTTCTACAGCACAATATCCGAGCCACTTTTATTTACTGACAGCTGGTCAAGATATGTGCTAGGAAAATTTAATATCTATCAATAGCTAGACAATTAGACTAGGGGTTGAACAACGAACTATATCACAAGGTCTCATCGATGGCAATATATGTCAGATAGTTAAACATCCATTATGCTCTACTGGGTTTCCTCCAAATACAAACATGGTAACCATAAAGCTGTAACCTTTTAGTTAAAAACAAAACAAAACTACAAAACAAAAGCTAAACTTACAGTTCTGTCATCTGTCCTTTTGATTGGACAACATGTGCTACTTTTATTTTCTCTTCCAAAGGCATTTCTGCAGAAAAAATGACAACGAGGTGGAGTATTTACTCTGTTAACACTCACAAGAGTATTTTACATGTTCCTTCTCAATCATTGCTGATAATCAATGAAGCAGGTTGAAAAATATTAGTGTATTTACCTGGCACATCTGTCACAGATGGATGCATGAATCTACAATCTGGGCTAGAAAGAAATCAGTCCCATCCTTGCTTCTTCATACCATTCTGTACATTTTTCTACTGAGCAGTATTGATGCTGTTACTCAAAACCCAATATAATCTGCCTTAAGACATTTGTTAATAACATAATCTGCTGTGGATGCTAAAAACAAAACTTTCTACAGATGTCTTTTTTTTTTTTTTTTTTTTTTTTTTTTTTTTTTTTTTTTTTTTTTTTTTTTTTTTTTTTTTTTTTTTTTATCTTTGCTAGCACATTTATACCAGCTGCCCTGATTTTATTGTGCTGTTAGCATGCAAACTGACCCATCCTGGCAACATAGCTCATCAAAAGTATCAAATAATATTGTGATCAACATTCATCTGTGGAGTGAAACCTTGCCAGCTGGCATACTGTGTCTTTTTAGAGGTTAATGACAACATATCCTGCTGTTGTGAATGTAGTTTCACTCAAAATCTCAAGTCAAACGTCATGACAAGCCTTTGAAGCTGCTTCTGTACACATCCGTGTCTCTGCAGAAGACAGCCACCTGTGTCAAAACATTGGCAGCTGTCTTGTGCCTAAAGGAGGACAAGCCCCTGACAACATGTTTGCTGTCTGGTATAATGGGAAAATGAGAGGAAAAAAGTGGTAGGTAGAAGGGAGGGAGGAAGAAAAGAAGTTAGAGATCTGTACAATTGATTGTGTAAAGCTTTGGGATGGTAGACATATTGAATGTATTAAGTGGTATTTTATCACTGTGTAACACAGCACCATAAGGTGTGAATATCTGAATCGCTTTTTAAATTCTACTAATGTTAGTTTTTCTCTTAACATTTTAGAGCAACTGTTCTTCATAAACCTTACATAACCTCATCATGATAACGTCATAACAGAGTTGGTCATAACAGTTTATTGGAGTTACTGGTATTTTTCATGCTAGCTGACAACATTTCGCTTCATGGCAGCTTACGTCACATACTATTTTTGGCTATGTGATAATTGTGACTTGAATATGAAGATCTTTTGAAGATATTTTGTGATACTACTGCTACTTCTACTATTACTGCTACCACTACTCCTACTACTATTACTATCGCTACTCCTCCTCCTTCTCTACTAATAGTAATATTTTATTTTTAACATACTTTTGTCACACCCAAGGATACACTGCAAGTTATATGAAAAGACATAGTATTATAAAAGATGACTAATACTATAACCCTAGTATATAAACCCCTCAACTGCCTTTTCAGTTGCATAAACCTACAAGCTTTATCAGCTTTTACCCAGCTTTCTCATCATCTGCCCTTGCTGGATTTCCACAAGAGCTTTGTGAATATTTACATAGGCCTTCAAACAGCCTCACTCTTGCTTTGATCTACTGCCATTGTATGGCTTTGCCAAATAATCTGGCTTTAGGTGGAAAAAAAAACCCCACTTTGGATTAATAATTTAAAAGGAGCCTGTATGAGGGTTTTTTAGAGGTCCAGGACATGCTGTGATAGGGTAGCTTGCGAAGAACTGTTTGGAGAGAAGAACATGAGTATTTTTATTGTCTGAAGCTGGAGTTGCTCAGGGTACCTCTCAAAACTGGTAGGTGTAGTTAGGTACAGAGACAGGTACAGAGATACTAGCACAGGCTGCAGCACAAACCTCTATTCTAAGACAAGAGGAGACAGAGGACACATGCTTCACTGCAGGGGGCAGGTTTCACTGGAAATCCCTCATGTGAATGTTTATTCCTAAATTTGATGGTTTCTGGTTCAGTAGTTTACCTATTTTGGTGACTAAATTTTGGCATCCTATTTTTTCCACTTCATGCAGATGCTCTGAGACCTGAAAGCAAACACAATCCTGGAAACAAGGTGTCTGCAGGTGTCATAATTCCTTTCTTTATGAAGTGTTATCCAACGTAGCCTGCACTGATGCAATGACACAGACCCTTGAAAGTTGCTGTAAAGAAGCAGACTTTTTTCAGATTCATCATTGTAGTCGCAATGACATAGGGTTATTACAGAAGCCAAAACAGGGAGATAACAAATCCAGAGAAGATAAAAAGGATTGATGCCTCGAAAGCGAGTCGAATGCATGAATAGTGCCACCCGCCCAAAACTCCATTCGCTCCCTTCACTCCCTCCTGATCCTCCCCCTCGACTCTCTCCTAGCTAATAAATCCCATTTACACCCTCATTGTGACCCTTCACTCATCCCACATTCACAGCTTAAAATAACAGTCTCTGGCAGAGGGAGATGGAGACGCATTGGCCGATGGCAAGGTTATTAATTGTTTAAGAGATTATTATCTCATTACTGCATGCACAGGAATGGCATTGGCATGGGCTTAAAATGATTTATGCTGAATTCATCCATTCTTGATTAATTCAGATGACTTCACAGGTGGTTAATAGGTGGTTAGAATTTGAGAGGGTCACATATGAAATGACCAAGTATGAGTAGAAAAATGTTAATAATAATAATAATAATAATAATGTCTAACCATATGTCATCTAGGTTTAGTGACTCACCTTTGTTCTACATTTGACACAAAATTCAATCAGTTTAATTAGAATAAATAAATGAGGTGAAATATAATCCTGGGAATGATATTAGTAGATATTAGATAGTATAATAATGAAAAATAAGCCATGACAAGAACCATACACTAAGACAGACATTTCTTAAAAGACAGAAAAAGACTATCATATCTATTTATTCCATATTTAAAATGGATTCTTTTGTTAGTATAACAGGCCTTGATTTTACATGGTATATGAGGGCTTATTATTTATAACTTTCTAGACTAAGATGAGATGTGCTAGATTTATTAACTGTGATCGTTCAAAACCGGTTAGTTCAGTTCTTTGACCGATAATTGTGCACCCTCATGTTGGCTGGAAAGGGCATCTTTAGCTTATTGCTTGTACAGCTGTTCTTTGACTTCTGTTCTTTGGTTTGTTCTATGTTTTTTTTACTATGTCTACTATTATTACTGACATACACTGTACTTACTATGTCTCTAACACTGTCTCTCTGTCTCTTTGTCTCTCTCTCTCTCTTTCTGTCTCTCTCTCTCTGATTTTCTCTACCCAGCACGCAGTGCCAATGTGTGCTCATTGCTCAGACACCAGCTCCATTCCCACCACTACAAACAACTGTAATTCACAGGCATAATAATGCTGATAGGAGGAGAGCTGGGATGCATCCAGAAGAGGAAGAGACAGACATGGGTCAAAGCAGTTAGCCATTCAAAATCATGGGGGGGCATGAAAAGTCCCAGAAGAGTCCTTTGATTGACAGCAGTTCAGCTTCCAGCTTATTGCCATGTGGGCAGCTGATTCACGGGTCACATGCCTTACAGAGTGGAGTTGGCACAGGTTCCCATGCCCACCTGCTGTTTCTAGAACACAAATACATGGTGCTTTCACTAAAACCACTTGTTCTAATAGAGGGCGGATTATGACCGTACATGCTGAACAGTTTGATGACAAACCGGGTAAGGTGATAGAGGCAGGCATAATGAGAGGCAAAGTGAGGTATTCCCAAGCCTTCCCTTGTTGAAATTCTTGATTCTGATTGGTCAGAAGGTTTAATTTTCTATAACAGCATGGCTCTGATAGTCATTTCTTTTTTGCCTTATTACCTTAAAGACAAAGAGAAAAAATGAGGTTGCTGAGACAGCGATTGTTTATAGCTGAAATAACAAGTGATAACTGGAGCTAACCTGCATCATAAACATTCCATAACATTAAATAAAACTATTAATGAATAAAATGATATATTTGTATTTAATAACTAAAAAAATCTTAGTATTGCTGAATTTCTTTGTATAAGAGGAATAAAACACTGTGAGACATGCTGTTGGAAAATAATCAAGTTCGGGGTGGTGATGGCCCTTTGCTTCATGTTTCCTGTAACCGCATGCCCTGTCATGTTTTATACACATGTGCAGACTAGTTAGTGCCATGTCATTTAGAAAGGTAGATAATTCATTTAAATATATAATTTAAAAAGTATAGACAATAAACTAACCTAAGAACAATGAGAGAACATTTTATTCTCTGAAATATCACTGAAGTGCCAGTATATAAAGCAACTATATATCTAGAACTTATAGTCTTTTCATGCAAGTATAATTTGAGATATTCTTTCAAAAAGATATTCAAGGTTAGGAGAAAAAGCAGGCCCATCTCATTGCTGCTGTTAATAATGTAATAGTAAGATAGAATCAAAGCCTGAATTTCATAAGAAACTCTGTGAATATTATTTAATTTTTTGAGGAAAAAAGGTTATAGTTGGCTAGCAACACCCCTGGAATGTATGTATGTATATACAGTCAGGTCCAGAAGTACTTGAACAATGACAAAGTTTTTGTGATTTTGCCTTTATACACCATCACAATGGATTTGAAATAAAACAATCAAGATGTGATCGAAGTGTAGACTTTCAGCTTTATTTTAAGAGGTTCCACAAAAATATGGCATTTACCATTTAGGAACTACAACAATTTTAAGCAAAGTACCTCCATTTTCAGGGGCTCAAAGGTATTTGGACAAAGTGACATAATTGTAAATATAACCATAATTTTAATACTTGGAGGAAAATCCTTTGCAGCCAATGACTGCCTGAAGTCTGGAGCCCATGTTCTCAAAACTCAAATTCTGAGTTTCCTCCCTGGAGATGCTTTGCCAGGCTTCACTGCAGCCACCTTCAGTTGCTGCTTGTTTGTGGGTCTTTCTGCCTTCAGTCTTGTCTTCAGTAAGTGAAAAGCAGCTCTATTGGGTTGAGATCAGGCGAC
>CM040992.1:14356709-14404414 GCA_022985145.1 Pangasius djambal
GTTTTTATCCAGCTGAAACATTTCATTTAAATATTAAATCAAAAAAGTACCACAGTGCGAAAGCCAGTATGCTGTCTGCAGAACTATGTGATTTACTAAAGGTCCAGAGACAGGATAATGAGCTACCTAGTGGTTCTATTAAGCCATTGTCATTCTGCCAACAAAAACACACAGAAGTGGCTCTACTCACTCATCTCAATGCAATTAAACTAATACAATGTCTTCAGTAGTGGTCAGAAGTGGAGTCCAATTGAGAATGCTTCAGAAACCCCCTCCAGTTCCTTCTTATTGTTTAACCCTGACCTTTTATAAAGCTTCACTGTAATCAAACAAAAACAGGGAGCACATGGAAATACTCTGCAAGTAGCAAAATCATCCAGAGTGTATAATACAGCAAAACCAGTCCTTCACTTCCAAAGCACAAACCAAAGGCAAGGAGCTCATTAAATATTCATAAATACTTTTGCTGAGGTTGGGTTGATCACAGTCAGGAGATTTGACAATGAACCACTACTTTGGTGGCATCTATAAAGCAGAGTACAAAGTTCATCACCTTGAGCTCCAGGCATCTGGTTACTCCAAGCTATCAGAGAAGGCCTAATATCAACACTGGGAAAATTAGCAGTATGTAATTTCCAGCAACCTTTTTCTCAGTCAGTAGGGCTTGCTCGAGCTGTTGATTGTCTGAACAGATACGGACTATTTCCAGGCCTTGAAAGGCAATTACACCAGCACACTTTTCAGAGAGTGGGAGCAGAGATCAGCAGGAAGTGGTTTTAGGAGACATAGACGGCAGTGACACAGGGCTTAATTAGGCAGCACATGCTCCAGAACACAACCAGAAAGCACAGAGGACCAATGACAGAGATTTGATGCACATCACAGCTCGAGCCCTAGAGGAACACAGGAGAAGACCCAGAGCACTGGGCACTGGGCACAGGGTATGTGTTGTTTATTAGTTGTAAAAATGAAAAAAGTCTGAACAGCTCAGTTATGTGATTTCAGGTTTGTCATATCTGAAACTTTTAAATTGGCTGAGTGAAGATAGATTGCTTTTTACAGCGCTAATCTGTCTTTGGTGTCTTGTTAGATCTAATGCACCTGCTGACAAATCCCCGATGGCTAAGAAGTTAGCAAGATGGCTCCATACTGAGTGTTGACTTTGGCAGGAATTTGCATTGCTGACAGATGTCATTACACTAAATGATGATAGCAGAGTAAACAGCTTTCCAGTGCTACAGCTATAGTAAAATGCTTTTCAGTTCCAGAAGTACTGCAATATACTGTAATACACTTTTAGAAAACAGTTCTATCTAGCAACCTAAATGTTTCTTCCATTTGACTTACTCTAAATGGATTGTTCTCTTTCAAACAAGGTTACAAGGAAGATTTTTTGTGGCATCCAAAGAACCCTTAGGAACCATTACTCAGTGGATTATAGTACAACAGTGTAAGCCAAAATAAATGTAAATCTACAGTCATACAGCAAAAAAAGTAATGTAGAACATTCAAGGGTTGTTTATTTGTCTATCTAGAAAAACCCTTAAATATACTTTGTAGAACCCTTTAACTCAGTATTTCCTTATCATAAGAGGTTTCAAATAGAACTGTTTTAGGAAGTTGAGAACTCTGATAAAATGGTTCTTCAAGGATTCTTAAAATAGTTAAGGGTTCTCAGCTTCGTAAGTGTTCTACTTGAACTCCTTAAAGATTCTTTCTGGAAAGGTTTCTGATGAGAAACTGTTTAGGAACTATCCAGTGAACCCCTTTGTCTAAGAGTGTATTAGTGAAATGACAATTACTGCAAGATACATTAAATATAAATGAAATCATTCTTTGGCAGAGGTTCTTCAAATTTGTTATAAACATCACCATAAACACAACCATCTCAGTACCATGTCATTGTAAGTGCTGTGCTGAGATGATAATCCAAATAATGGAAAAATACAGTATCTGGCCAGTGGTGGTGCTGTATTGGTCTCTTTCCAGTGATAGATGAGAGAGAGGGGCAGGCATTTGTGGATAGCAACAGATGGTCATACAAATACAAATGTGAGGCACACTACTGTTGTTGGGTTGTTTTTACTTTCATGTGGCTGTGAGCAAGCAGTCAAATGTGAAGTTTTAAGGACAAAGAAACACCACATTCACTAACATGAACTTGCGTGATACATTTACAGCATTCAGCCATTCTTAGTAACTGCCTGGTCAGAGTCATGGTGGATAAATTGGGCTACTAGTTCGTTTATTTTGGAAAAAAGAGCCAACTACATTTGTAAGGGCAGATACAACAAAAAATATCTGAGAGATATTTAAACAGTCCTGTGCACTTGTCTAGTTGAGGCCAATTATGAACTCAAGTGATGTATCTGAGGTTGAAGAACTGTTGGAGCCAGAATTCATAGACCATGCTGATGGTGCTGGCTTTTCCACTTCTGTTGTTTTGCAGTGTTTCTAGAGGTAGGGTTCATATTAATTTAGGGAAAAAAAACCTTCAGGTTTAAGCCACATCCAGTCCAGGTTTAAATCTGAATACAGACGCAAGTTTAGATATTATTTGGAGCACTACACAGATAGTGGCATGGCGTTAGACCTCTGGTTGACTGTTATTAATTATTAGACTGCATGGCTATTATGTACAAGTTAGTAAATATGCTGTGTATAATCCTCATGCACTGTGTATTATATCAAGCATTTCTTTTTTCTTTTTTTTTTATAGCAAATATGTGCCTATTCACGGGAGTCACTGAGCTACAAAGGGCTGTTTACTCTGCATGGCTAATTTAACACCTGGGCTGTTCTGCTTGAAACCCTGAAGAGTCATTCACTTTTATTAATGAGGGGAGGCTCTCTAATTGAGTATAGCACACACCTGTAATGGGTGTGTGGGGGCCACTTATACGGGTGCTGAACGAGTGACTCCCACCCCTCGGGTGAAAGACACAGCCCGCTCTAAAGCGCTGAGTCAATCGTGACTGTGTGTGTGGTGTTTGAGGCTACAGTGGCTCTCTCTGGACCAGTCCTCAACTACCACCCACACTGCGCAGTACTTCATTATCATGCTCCTGCACCTGCACTATGGCTGTGAGGTGGGACAGAGCAATTACTTCAGGAATAAGAGAGGACGAGAATCAAATGCATGCAAGCCAAGGACAAATGGCACGAATGGAGTGCTGGGAGGACTAGCCCAATGCCTCTCCCCTTTAAATCTGGTATGTCACATATTTGATGTATTGAGTTGATTTATACAAGCTAGGAGGGGCTTTTACACACTTCCTTGAAATGCCACTATTAGACAATATGGTTATGCATTGTGCAGGTGACATTTACTGAGTAAAAATAAGTTGCACACAAACAAGTTGGTGTTAAACAAAGGTTATTTTATGGAAATGCTGCTAAGATGAACACAAAATAATTAGTCAATATGATAAAAAGATTTTCTAGTTTTTATTTGATGGTCTGTAACATTTAAACCATGTGAAATTAGATTGACAACCTCGAGGTCTTTGGTTATGCAATTATGAGGGAATAAAGCGTGTGCAATGCTTTTTTAAAAGTCAATAAATATGTATGGTACAAGCAGGATAATGTCCATGAAAGCACACTGTGTTCACACGTTCTGTGATGCCCATGTGAAGCACAACCTTTATAACTAATAATGACCTGTCATGACATGTGTTATGATGCTGCTATTGATTTATCAATAATATGACTTGATAGATTACATAGCTATTTGTGAGAAGTCAGAAGTTAGAGTAATACTTATAATACTTATGATGTAATACTTACCTATTTCTCCAAGCATTATGACTGTGTCATAACATCCATCATACAACATGTTGGATGTAAACGTCAAACGTTATGGCAGCCATTACAGCATGGCTATGTTATGACAATTATAGCAATGACATATGAAATTGTTCATAAACTGTTATGACAGCTCATGACTGCTTATGGCATCTACAGTGACACATTTATGACATGTCTGTATCAGTCTTATGATGCAAGGGTTCAAACACTTGTATTCCACAGGTACATTTTTTTTTTTTTTTTTCCATGAATTTGTGATACCAGTCTGGCTAAACCTTTTCAAGTGTGCTCAATTTTGTTTACACAGCCAGGCTTTGTAGTTTTAAAATGATATTTTATGAGATAAATGAATAATGATGCAGTGGAAACCCTCTCTGATAGATTGTGGAAAATTCAAAATAGAAAGCTTCTCAGCCTTTGAGAAGTAGGACTTACCTTCTAGCTCTTCTTTAATGTTTCAGAAAATTTGCATCTGTGGCTGCTACTGTGTTATTTTTAAATTGCCGATAGAGCCTTTAAAGACTATTAATGGTAAAACGGCACATAAGGTGAGTAATATAGTTCTTTCATTTTTAATTTTCTCAGAATAGTAGGAAAAATAATGACTTGCCTCTTGCTGGTTGTAATAGTAATCTGATATGTTGATGCATTTTTTTTTTTGCAGACATACAGTATAAAATTGTTCACTGATGCAACAATACTGAACAGAAGTAAATAGAGAATTATGGGTGTCATAGGCCGACACATAGCTCTCTCTATCTAGAGCACTTTTGCGAAAGGTTAGGATCTGCATGTTATTTGGGGTGTTCTAAGGGGAATTGTATGGCTGTCAGTGATAAGCTGCATGACTCTACATTCTACAGGAATCTACAGGGCCAGAAATCAGCCCCAGCTTCTTCTTCATACCATTCTTCATGTGTATTTTTACTAATATGCGTTAGTTGTGCTGCTGTTCTTGGTTCCATAAAAGTAAAAAGCCATTTAACAGAAAAAAAAGCAATGTGGGTGCCAAAAAATTTAGGCTTTTCTTATGTGTTTTTCTTTAAAAAGAGAGAGGACTTAACCCTGCTAATCCTTTTATACCAGCCTGTTCTCGTATCTTTGCTCATTCTTTCCAGAAGCTTTCATTGAGCATCAGTTGGCATAAGGTATAGCCCGTGGTGTTACCACATAAGCCATAGGGCAGGACTATTGATTTGCCCTCCTCTGCTCTGCATGTGACATGCTGAATCTATGATGTCTGCCTCACCGAGCCCACTAAGGTCTGGGATTCAAATCCCTCCAGGCAGAACAATTTTTAGTTTTTTTCTATTTTTTTTTTTTATTATTATTTTATTGTTCTATATCTCTTCATTGGTTACCCAAAGGGAAAATACAGATAAACAAAAGACTGCAAGAGCAATGGAGGATGCACAAGCAGCAGGGAGGAAAGATGGATGAAAATATGAGCGTGGGGACAAGTTGACACGAGTCAGGGGTTTTCTACAATTTTATAAGTGTTTTTTTTTTTTTGTTTGTTTATCACCATCATCCAACACAGTGCCTGGTGCTATAGCTCTAAAAGTTCCAGCACTTGTGCCGCATTGTCACATACTGTAATTGAGCGAATGCTGTTAATAATGTTGGAGTGTGGGGGTGTGGGTTCGTCCGCTCTGCTTCTCCTGCTGCTGATGGGAGCAGATCGGTTCTTTCATTATTTCTGGCATCATCCTGACAACACAGAGTCACAGAGGCACTGGTGACCTTGCTGATGGGAGTCCTGCATTAAACACTAATTAGGATGACTTTGGGAGAGCCACACTGCAAGAGCACAGGGGAGAAAGAAAGAAACTGAGACAGAAGGAAAGGGAGGGTGGGTAAAAAATAGAAAAATAGATGAGAGATGAGAGACAGGGGAGCTGATGACAACCAATACCATAAACTACTTCAAATGGCATTACGTATTGACTTTCTAGATTGTTAATGACTTAAGCACTTCGTCTACTGCCATGTGAGATTATATGTCATTTATACAAGTAGCAAACAAGCTGCGACAGTTCTAGTAAAGTACCCGCAGTAATCCACAGTTGGATTGGGGAGCCAGAACAAAATAAAAGAATGAGGAACATTTCTTGTGATTTAAATAATTTTCCCTTAAGGGACAAATATGAAAAATATTTCCTGATATACAAATGGAAGCATGAGAGCAAGAAGTAATAGGCTGGAACCAACAGGTGAATTTGAAGGCTTTTGTAATTCATCCTTGCACTGATGATTTGCATAACAGCTGAATGTTGGCTGGAGAGGAGGCACAGCTGCTAATGACCTGCATATTCTCTAAATATGATCACTCACAGCTCAGCTGGTGGAAGATCTTTTTCTTATTATTGCTGTAAACTGTAGAATAATATCTCAGAGAACATTAGCAACACCAGCTCAATGGGTAACTTTAAATCCAGATTAAAAACACACTTGTGTAACTATTGGGGTTACATGTTATTTTGTTAAATGTACTTTTATCATCGTTTTTAGTAAATGATTTATATCATATTAGCTTTATGGTTAGTTCACTGACGATTTGTAGAACTTTTCACCACTGTGCCTTTATCATAAATGCTGCTTTGTGATTTAATATATGGTACATAAAGCATGTACATACAGTATTTTGAACTCAAAAGTTCTGCTTTATGTATTTATTTATTTATTAGGGGTACGTAAGTGTCAGTTACTGCTGGAAAATTGTATTGTGGGTCAAATGAAGCTCCAGTGTAAGTGTCTCCAGTGTAAGTGTCTGTACATTGCTGTTTTAATGGCACTTGCAATCTTGGCCATTAATGGCCCAAATGCAATCAACCACATCTAAAGCCTGCGAAGCATTTCCATTTATGACCAAAAGAGGCCCTAAAAAGGGTTTTCGCTCCATATTGTGGCTGAGATATGGGGTAATCATGATAGTGTTTTGAGTGTGTTCTGGTAGCCGGATTCAAATGAGTTCATTAGCATCTTTCCACAGGAATATGTGGGCTAGATGAAGCTGGACCATCACTCATTGGTTATATGCTTGGTTATAAGACATAAACCAACAAGAAAAATAACACCATCAACAAAACCAGCAACATTAGCAACAATAACATCACCAACAATGATAGCATCACCAACTACAATAACAATAAGAACAATAGCAAGAGTAACAATAACAATAACAACATTGACAAGAATAGCAAAAATAACCCCAATAATAGTAACAACAAAAACATCATTAGTAATAACAACCTTAATAATAGTTATGTATGTTAATAATAATGCTGCTGTTGTTGTTGTTGTTGTTAAAAAGCTCAAGCTCCTCAAAGCTCTTCACGGTTGTTCCCTGCTCCACTGCCTTGCCATTTGGTCCGGTCTGTTTGTAAATTAGATTGTTCATTACTGGCTAAGTGTTTCCATTGAAAGCTAGCTATGGTAAAAAGTAAAAGCATACTGTTTCACATGACCGAAAGAAGCGATTGTCACTGTAGACAGTTTGGGGTGAACTGGCATGGAGCCCAGAGAGACAGATTCATCTCTTGCATCTACAGTCTGTGATGCAAATATCAGTGTCTCCGTGCTGATCTTGTGTATTGAGCTCTCAGTGCAAATGCATAATTCAACATTTTTATGGTGCAGATCATTCCACAGCTAAGCATTCCATGACATACATTGACTTATTGACTTACTGTAGCAACAGCAAGCTTTTCTCAAGCCTTGCCATGAAGCTAAATATGGTGCAAAGATAATCAGGGTGCTTATTTGCAGTTTCTGTCTCTGCTTTGAAGTTGTGCCATCTGTATGCTCTGCCAGGCCTAGGTCCTCTGATGGTATTTTCTGACAAGTACAGTCCAGGGGCCTCATTTATCAAGTTTCTGTACAAAAGAAGCTGCTTGCAAACCATGCATTTACACTTTTTAAAAAAGATCTAATTCATCAGATTACTGTAGGTCCTGGAGAAAATGCTCACGCATGTCCTTCCATACCCCATATTATATTTTCAGTTTAGTGAGGCTGAGAAATGTACATAGTACAATGTTTCTTCAGCCTGCATGGATTTTCTGAAGCATCAGTAATCAATAGGTGTTACCAATCTAGACTTTAAATATTTAGAGAGTCATAGGGCCAAATTCAGAGTTGGTGACTTAAATTCAAAAGTTATGTCAATAATTATGGAGGGAAATTTGTGAGTATTCAGAGTTTGGTTATGCAGATACTTAAGTCAACATTCTGGGCTCCCCCAGTAATTGCAGTTTTTTCAAGGATACAAAGTAACTGCATTGTTTCAAAATAAAATTTTGTAAAAAGTAAAAATAAAGCATTTTCTAAGAAACTGTTTTCAAAAGATGTTCTTTCACCTGTTCTTTCACCTCCATCTTGGACTCGGACTTAGACCCCAAAGAGAAATCATGAATCCATTAATTTATCTCAGGTAAATGCTTTGTTCTTGTCAGGGATATGTGAGGATCCAGAGTCAACCTTGGGAATACTGAGTGAGGCAGGAATATACTCTAGGAGGGACCACAGGACACACACACGCACGCACAAATTCACACATAAGTGCAATGTGGAGTAGCCAATCAGTATACTACCTTTTCAGAGGTATGAGGAAACTGGAGAACACAGACCTAAGGAGAACATGCTGAACTCCACACAGACAGTAACCTGAGCTCAGGATCAAACCTGGGTCTCAGGAGCTGACAGGCCCTGCTCGATATATTTTTATTCAAACGTTTCAAACATTCAAGCATTTAAACTTAAGTGGCTGTCCAGGGCACAGGCCGCATCTAAATGTGAACTCGATTCATTGTGAGAAGCACAAATACTGCATACTGAGAGGAGCTGTTGTTCAAAACATCCGTGACTGCACTCTTAAGCCACCTATGGTTACAAGTGGTCATGTTAAATAACTGTTAAATAAAGTTAAATAATCTTTTGAAATGGAACTTTGTACATTTGCTTTGTTTCTTCTTCTTTTTTTTCTACTGCACAGAGAATCCCTGATGAATATTTAACAACAGCTTACATTTTCATGCACAGTGCATAAAGTGTGGTGCAAATATTTGATGTGTGTACTGTATAATGTAGTTTAAGCCAGCATCTGGAAAATAAGCCGAGGAATTTGAGGAGTTAGAATCCTGCGCTGGTCTAATTATGGTTTCTGGAGGATGTGCAATGATGACCATGACCTGTCACTGACACTACACACTCAATCAGCACTGCACATACTGTGAGCTATAAAACTTGCAGCAGTCTATTAAATCACACCTTTTCACATGACCAGATGGTTTAGCACTTATAATCCATATTGCTCTCAAATACTGTTCTTTAGATTGATTCTGTTGCTTGTCTGTTATGGCTTATTTTTTACAATCTTCATACCATATGTTTTAGGTAAAAGCAAAACAGCCACATTAGAAAATCTGAATAGAAAAGGTAGAAAATCATTTTTTTAAGCATGGCTGTGATGGAATGGTTTGCATATACATATTTATATACAGTATATTTTTATGAAACAAATATGATGCAACACACTTTCTTCCCCCATGAATGATTACTATGTTATTGTACTTAATTCTGTACTTGACTTTCTACTCACTACGTTTTCAAACACTACATCCACTACATTTTTCTATTATAATATTTTCATAAAATTGTAAGGTAACTTTGTAGCAACAGACAAGAAGCTGAACTAAATTCCTATCAGCTCTTTAAACTCTGACAGAATGAGACCCAAAACCTCTCACTGTAAGCTATCTGTTACTACATACACTTTATGTTTATTAATGCAGTTTGGATTGTGACAGCTAGCTGTTAGCGTTTAATGAGTTTGCATCGTCAGCATTATTATCATACTAGCAAACATTTGAGAGATTAGGAATAAACCTGTTGTTAATTAGCTTTAGCTAATGCTTTCCCACATTTCTTGATTCCTTGGTGAAATACGCATTAATTTACCATTAATAACTAAAATCAGTGTGATTTGAAATTTGTTTCTTTTGCATATATTTCTTGTACTTTTACTTTCTCACTTTATATTAATTTGAGACTTTATACTTTTCTACTTTTACTGAGTGAAGAATTTGAAGCTGTACTTCTAATTTTACCAGAATATTTGTCTTTGTAAATATTTGCATGTTTACTTGAGTAAGGAATTTTTACTTTTACCACAGCTGGATATATTGGGTACTTCTTGTCTTGTTACAGTAGTTAAAAGGCAATAATTTTCTTTAGAATTTTTTAAAGTTTGGATAGAAACATACTTATTGTTCTGATCTCACCCTGTGCTGGATCTGATGAACCTGCACAGCCAGTGATTTTATCCTGTGCTATGACAAAGAAGGACATTTCTGGGGTTAAAGGTCAGACTCAGGGGAAATGAAAAGGTTGCCCTCTCTGTCTCTCAATGAAGCAAGATCCAAAACAAGTTGATGTGTGAGACACCAGGGAGGTCGGGGGGTGGTTTTTTTTGATGACAGACCTCACAGCTTTGCAGGTCCACAGGGGGCAGTAAAGTGAGGGTTGATTTGTAAAGTGTCAAACAGGAAACACTCAGACTCAATCACTTTGAAAACTCTGAACCTAAAATGTACTATCCTGGCTGTTAAAAAAAACGTGCTTTAACATGACATTTATACTTGCTGCAATGTTGCAAATCAGTGAGCATAAATGCACTCATGATTACAAAGCAGTCACATATGGTGATGTTTCCATGGGAGCATTTTTTCTATTGAGGTGGGAAAAAGAACAAATAGTACAATTAAGAAAAATCCACAGCCAGCTTTGTGGGTTGTGATTATAGTGTTATTACTGTACCACAGTGAGCAGTTAAAATCTATTTCCAGATTGGAAGGGTATACTGAAATTCCACTATATGTATTTGTACACTTTCAAAATGGCTACTCATGTTGGTGGTCTTGATGTTTGGAATGCAGATCTTCTGGTCAGTTTATTGGAAAATGCAACTGCAATCCAGTGGTTGTCAGCATTTGAGAAAATGTATGGCTCATGAAGAATCTCTGAGTTGCAAAACACAAGGTGTGGTGATTAATCAGAAGATGGCCTGAGAATGTGCTTTTTTTTCCCCTTGTAAAACCACAACAGGGAATGTCATTGCAGCTCCCTTACGGAAAAATCCTGTATATATTTCACATTATTGTACATTTTTCCATGTGATTATGTAAATAATATGTGATCACATGAAAAAAAAAAAAAAACATGCAAAGCTTCCCCTGAAAATGACCTAGAGTAAACACTTGAGACATGTGAACAGTGGGCCTCATTTATCAAGCTGAATATGAGTGGATTTACTCATAAATTTAATGTAATTTCATTACACAAGATATTTGGCATTCATAAAAAAATACTGTATTTTAGGAAAAACCTTCATATCTTACTCACGCTCCTGAGTGTTTGGCTTCAAATCATATAAATCGCAATGAGCTACTGCACCTTTATACATGGATTATGCTGTCAAGTTTAAATAGCTTATGTATTTTTAGTTACACACACACACACACACACACACACACACACACACACACTTAATGAAACTTTTGTGAAACCCAGTCATTTCATATTACTGCCATTAACTAAAGAAATATAAATATGGAAAAAAATAAATAAAGAAAGAAAGCAAGCCAACAAAAATCCATAAATTAAAACAAATAGGTTCGATTATGTTCAATGAAGTAAGTTCAGTTAAGTTCAGTCATTCAATTATGAATGCATGTATAATGTATAAAAGGAGGACAGACTCAGGTGGTGTATAAGTCAGTTTTGTTTGCTGCAGCATCTTCTTTTAATGCTGTGCAATATTTTATTAGAGCCAGCACTAAATGAATGATCTAGTACATCTCAGGCTGCAATGTTTCATATACTCCCTAGTACCTAGGACCATGATAAAGTCTATTTTTGCCTTTTGCATGTCAGTTCAGTTCTGTGAGCTTTGCCTTTTATGGAGTTTTGTGGATGTTACCAACCTTTCATGAATCGTGTGTAAATTTGGCAGAGATTTTTAGCTCAGTTTGACTTATGCAAACCTTTACACTCAACCTTACTAAAAGATTGATAAATGAGGCTGAATATGATCATATAAAGAATAATTATTCACGTGTGAAAATCGCATGTGAAAAAATAAAACCACATGCTCAACATGTTAAATTAATGTGAAAATAAATGAATTATGAGAGAGAAATCACAGGGATCATGTGTAAATGTAGCATGTAAACTTAAAAGCACATGCACTATATATAAAGCCTGTGATATAAGGGAAAAATAACTTCATGTTCAAATCATGTGATTATTCATATATGAAGTTCGTATATGGAATTTTCTGTAAGGCTAGATTATAAAACAGACAAATGACGGTAGAGCGAGTGTAGTTCAAACATTCCACAGCTGTGGTGTTTGTATCCATCACTAAAAGCAGACAGCATGACACGAGCCATCTATAGCAGGAAAAAGTGAGTGAAGGAATCATTTCACTCAGGTTAACCATGATTGATGACAGCTATAGTCCCTTAACCACATACTGGATTTCTCTGTCTTTCTTATTCCCTCTTTTCCTCCCCATCTCTTCTTCCACCATATCATTTTTGGGAAAGGCACAAAGATGTTTAAAACTTGTAGTAATTTCTCATTATACAGCACACTATAGTTCATTGTTCATAAGTGCACAAGTGAAGTGATTCCTGGTATGTTTTGATAAGTATTAACACTGCACAATTTGGTTTGTATTCTAATGAGGTGTTCCTGCAGTTTAATCAATAAGCTGGTGCGTTTAATCAGCAGCCTTTTTGATGGATTTCCAGCATCACACCCATTTATCAAGTCAATTGGACATTCATCACGCACTCAGCAACACCGCGGCCTCTCCTCAGCAAAATCAGTCCACACATAAAAGATTCTGTGAAGGCATGTGTATAGGCCGGACATGATGTATTATCTGCATGAGAAGAAAAAAATCAATACAATTGATAAACATGACATGCGCAATGTGGTTCTGTGAAATATCAGGTCGAGCGATTTTTTTTCTAAAAGTTTAAATCAAAGTTTCCCCGAGCTAAGCCAAGTTTCTCATCCATATTAGAGAATCACATACAGTAACTTACTGTGACAAAGTGAGTTTGGCTTTCATTTGTAAGAATAGCTGCAATATCATTTTGCTTTAATCATAAATGTCCTTAGGCACAACAGCTTTTATTGTTCGCCACTTTCATCATTCATTACTACAATTGCAATAGTTAAATTGAAATGAATTGCTTTGCAATTCACACATGAATTCTTGAAACAACTAAATGTGTTCTCTAAATCTCTAAAGTGAATCTGAAATGAAGTTGGCAGCAAGCATCAACACTTTTATAAATATTTTATGGGACCAATAAAGGCCCAGAGTAGACACAGTTATAGAACAGAGGTCACAGTCAGCCTGTGTTGGTCTGTTGCAAATTCAATTTAATAATGATCTTGATTTTTGCCTTTTGTCACAGTACCTATACAACCACTAGCATGAATCAATTACTTACTAAATCTAGAACACACAACATTACACGCACCAGAGGACAAGCAAGGAATAAAACACTTGACTGCACATCCCAAAGTTTTGACAAAACGTCATACTTTTGATCCTTTTCTAATTATGTTTAATGTTGTGGAACATCAAAACAAGTTACTTCCTCTTATCACTTGCTTAATAACAGTTGAGCTGCTGTTATAGAAAATTAATCAACACCTTATGACTAATCTGATTTAAGAATTCAAAAGTACTGTGGTTTACTTTATATGGCCTATGCACAATATTTTAAATTAAAGAGGAACAATGCTTAAAAGGTTTTTCCATCAAGAAGTGATGAAATCTATGTTTAGCTCATTTTTACCTAATAGTAAAATGTATTACACGAAATAAATATATAAAATATAAAATATGAATAAATGTATTATACAGGACTGGTAAACATTGTAACCCTCAATCAAGGTGATTTTTAAGTGCTGTCACATTCCATATACAACCCAGTTCCCATGAGAGACAGTGTAGAGCAAATAAAACCCACACAAAGATACAGTTAATGCCAGAATTATTAGAATATGAATATGAGCAAAAATGAATATACAGTATTAAAAAAGCACATGCACTAAATGACATGCTGACCCTAAACCTGTGTGGGCTGTATATGTGGTCTTTTATTTCAAGCATTTCTTTGGAGTACCCCTTACAGTCCCCAAGGACATTTCCTGACCTGGTCTTCCTGTTTAATTAATTCTGTTTATCTAAGACCATCCATTGTCAAGAATGGCAATTGCTTTGCATTTATTTTAAATATTTTTGGTATGTCAGGAATTTGACCACATACAGTATACTATAACAATAGTTAAACACATATTTTACTTACAAATGTAAGTGATTTCTCCAATTGTTTCACTGAAAAAATTTGAATCATTTGAATCAAGTTGACTAGTTAGCAGTTATTATCCCTGGTTGACTATAAAGTCTAGTTATCTGTGTGCCTAGCCCTGAAAAGATCCTTTCTCAAACATATTTTGCCATGGAGAAGGCAATTACAACTGCTTGGCACAAATGTAGCTTAGCCCAGCTGGTCACCAGCAAAGGACTGATTCAAAAAAAAAAAAAAAAAGGACAGAGTTTCTTAGCAAATACCCTCCAGTTAAAATCTGTCTGTACTAAAACTATCGCTGGCATGAAAACCATAGCAAAAAAATAAAAAAAATAGATATTGGGAAATGGTAATACAGTAAGGTGCAAAATGGAGATTACAATAACACCCCCAGTCTGTTTCCAATATCCAGAAGGCATATGCAAATACAGTCTCATAACACACGCACATACACACACACACACACACTCACACACACACACATGCGCCTGTGTCTGGCTGGTTCCAGATGTGCCCATGGTCTGGCTCTGTTCAAAATGCCAGACTGGATTAATTCACCTGGCACAGGCTCCATCATCCCTCATCTGAGCAAATGTACAAACCGTGATCCACAGTGGTGTGAGCAACCTACACAGGAAGTGTGTGAGAAAGAGTAAGAAAGTTCAAGCCTTCATATGGAAATGCATGAGCCAGTTGAGTGTTTTTTTTCCCCAGGGGTGTGGGGTACATAGATGTAATATTAATCCATCAATTTACTGAAACTCACTCATATGGTTTGATAGACAAACAGAAACCAAGCATATTAGGAATTGGCCCAAGCTTCTGGGTTACTGCAAGAAACCTGCAAAACAAACCCACACACTAGCTGTCCTTTTCATTAGCCGTGGACACCATTAAAACATCCTGCTGCCTGTCAATACTCTTCACAAACTGGCCATCTGAGTTCATCAGTTGTGCTGACAATCCAGCTGAGACCATTAGTGGCTTTGGATTTAGCCAGTGGTCATCGATTCACTCTTACCCTGCCCAACCAATGCCTCCCCCGTTGTGTATATTTACAGATGAGCCTAGCATTTTAGACCTGCCAGAAGCTCCGAAATGCTACACCACATGCTTCATTATTCACCGCTCATCTTGGTTAATGATCAAAATGCCTTGTTACAGGTTACAGGTGTTACAGAGATCAACCCACAATCCGATTCTGTTGCTTCGAACGTTTTGAACTCTCATGAAGCAGAATTTAAGTCAGATTCACAAACTTTCCATTAGTCAGAATATGCAATTTAATACACACTATTGGCTTGGTGAAAGAATTCAAACATCAGAACAATTATGTATCCCTAAGCCCAGGCTTTCTGGACTTTGAAGACATGGTTTCTCTAAAGTTTGCAATCTTTTACTCCCAGCAAAAAAAAGGGGGCCTGCCTGCCTGACAACAACAGTCTCCACCTAAAAACACAATTTCCAGAAGTCCTTCAAGCTCTGGGATGCCGTAAGGCCTCAGCATGACATCTGCAAGGGTTGCGTGAAGACAAAACAACCTTTGCCAGCTTTAAAGCTCACGTAGTGCTCCAGGACTGAATGCTAAAATTTCTTTCATTTTCACGACTACAGTAAGAAGATTGCCTGCTGCAAAGTTCTGACAGCATAAGCTATGGCAATGCAGGAGTTATTGGAAGTACATAATCAAATGACAAAACATGAGAAAGATGAAGAAATTCTTGTCGTGTTCTATATTTAGAAAAGAAAGAAAACAGGTGATATATGAAAAACAATATATAAAACAAGATACAGGTGATATATGAGACCATTAAATAAATCAAGAGTTAAAGATGGTGAGTTTAGCATGCTAGTGAAAACTATATGGTGCTATTAATGAATAAGCTTGGACATGCCTCGTTTGTAATGACCAATCACAGGCCTGGTTACGTAGCGTGTTTGTCCACCCCGTACACC
The DNA here is from genome assembly GCA_022985145.1 of Pangasius djambal. Lineage (NCBI taxonomy): Eukaryota > Metazoa > Chordata > Actinopteri > Siluriformes > Pangasiidae > Pangasius > Pangasius djambal. The sequence goes on from CM040992.1 coordinate 14,372,870, forward strand.
CAGATGCCAGGTGCATGACATGATGAGTGAAACCCCCACGTGACCTCCATTTGCTCTGCAATTACATCACATTGTTCGTGGAAGCCAGCTGAATGCCATCTCCACAGTATGGTGAAGCCTTTACTCAGCACCTGCGTGTCCAGACTGTCTGTGTTCCTGCAACGTGTGAGGACTTAAAATCTTTGTGTTTAGTTAATGCTTTTGTTTTGCTCCTGCTTTCTTTTGTGAAATGCACTCCACACTCTGTCTATCTATATGGTCGATTGGATGGATGGATGGACGGATGGATGGACGGATGGATGGATGGACAGATGGATGGATCTCAGTCTGTCTGTCTGCCAATCAGTATGGGTAGATTGATAGATGAATGGATGGACACAAGAACACACAAACTGTGTGATCTGCAGACGAAGGACCACAAGCTTTGCTATATAGTCTGTTACAATTTTATGAATCAGCTGCTTGTCCTCACCTTCAAGCCCTAGGACCCCTTGTGATAGCTGTACTTGTAGTTGTTCAAAAGGGATTGCTGTTTTCATGCAAAATATGAGGTGCTGTTGCAGAAGTAGGACTAATATCATGCTACTGTGTGGTTTCATGCCCCTGTGGTGTATGTGCTTCTTTACTGCGAAAGACCTTCATATGTGGCCTAGGTAGACGGATATACAGAGAGGTGGAGGAAAGGGGATCCCAAATTAAATGTTCAGTCTGTCGGTCTGTCTGGATGAATGGAAGGATAGATGGATGGATGGATGGATCGATTGATCTCAGTGTGTTATGATGTATAGGAGATTTAGACATTTATTGTGCGTCTGTGAAAACGTTCCATTCTTAATGAGCTGCCTTCAGGTAAATAATTAACATAAATGCACCTGTTTGGCTTCAACGGCGGATCTGCTACAGAAGCTGCAATGGTTCATGTTTAAAAATATACTATATGCTGAGCTCGTTATTACTATTTTTTTAATCATTTGTCAGTTCTGCAACAGCGTTTGGGTTGGTTCACGGATGGGTCCACACATTCCATGCTTTTGGCCTGTGGTGTATTCTAAGACAAGATGTTTTGAGCTTTGTATCTTTGCCCTTTGTCCATTTAAACTTTTCTCTCAGCCTTTGGAATTCATGATTCTTTGCTTGAGGTGATTTAGCTGCTTTTATCAGTATGGGTGTCATGGAAATGTAGACCACATACTCTTAGTCACAGAATTTTGAAATAAACCCAGTCTTTGATATGAGTCAGTTAAAATGATTCATACAAGAAAAAAAGCTAAGAGAGCGACTAATACATACACACAGAGTTTGTATTATTTAATGTATTGTTGTCTTTTTTTTTTACCCCACCACTGTGTACATACACACATCCACACACCCACAATCAATGTGCATGCAGAGACATTTGCCAAACAGTAAGCACACATACTAAGCCATACATTCAGTCTCTCTGTCTCCTCTTCTATAATCTCTCCATCTGTCTTTTTTTGCCTTATTCTTTCATTCCACACTGCACCTGATTATATCCTCGTAGTGAAATTAGAATTTTGTTTTAAAAAACTTTATAACATTTGCAAATCTATTTCTCAGTCTGTGTATGGTATACTTGAGACTCCCGACTTGTTCTTGCATTAATCATGGACGTATATCAGTGATATAGATGTGCAAGCAAAAAACAAACAAACAGCGCTTTATCCTCAGTCACGTTCCCTCTCAGATGGATATCCATCATCCCTCTTAGCAAAGCATGACTGCTTCAGCTGAACCACCAAAGAATGACTTCAAGATGAACATCACCATCTGCTAGAAAAAGAAAGGCAACTATTGATTATGGGTGTTAAGAGAAACAACATACGGCTTAAAATTGCAATTAGAGCTTTACGGGTGAGGACAGGCAGATGTTCTTTCACTTGTCTGAGCTGAGCCGTATGCACACTGCCACTGAGGGGAAATTCTGAATGGATTGAACTCGCACCGCTAAATGCATGGAAGTAATGAGAAAATGAGAAAAGTAATATGAATACTCACATCATCTTTAAATATGATATGTATATGGATATACTGTAGTATAATATACAATAAAAACTTTATTGCCATGTTACTACATAGAGCTTTTCTCTTTGCATCTCTCACTGCCATTTCTCATGCCTGAAAGGAAGTCCAGGATTAGCTTCTAAAGCAGTTGAGGGTAAAAGGACCGTTTCAGAATAATGTAGTAGTATATTTTGTACTGTTTTTGCAGTTTCCTTGCACTACTATCCCGCATGCTTTAGGCAAATGATTTGTACAACTATTAGGAATCCTTACTGCAATCACTAGCCCTGACTATTAGCTATTGACTTATAGGCTAATAAATGCATCAGAGCTGCTAGCTAGCTTTAGTGGTGCTGCACTAATTGTATTGGCAGTGGAACATGGCACCTTTTTTTTTAAATTAAAGGCATAATTCATTTGAAAACTGCATTACAGAGTTGGAAACTCAATGTGTTTTTTTTTTTTTTGTTTGTTTTTTTTTGTTTTTTTTTTTACATTTGTTATTTTTAAATTTTTTTAATTATTTTACTGTCCATGTGTGGTTCAAAGTTTTGGGTGTTGATCTGTAGCTGAATGTGTGATCTGGTTTATCATGATCCCATTCACTGCAGAATATATTCTCATCTCTGGGTCACACTAGGGGTTGCAGGACTGTTCATTTTTACTAGTCGCCATTAACTCAAAAAAAGTAGTCCACTAGTCATCTTTTCCATTGTTAGAGCAAAATCTGATTCCGGACATCACCATTTTTAGTGAAGTTTTAGTGAAGTTAAATGCACATAAAAACCACACACTCAGATGTGCCTCAGCTGAAAAAGTTGATTCTGGAACTGAGAGTGTGCAGCGTGGAAGTTCATGCCTGCCAACAGAGCCCTCCTTATAGCTTAGTGACCAGCCTTCCTTGGATGGAAGAGGCTATGTCTACAGCAGCATCTGGGAGATTTTTCTAGGCTTATAATGACCTGGAACCTCCATTCTCAGTAGCCTACAAAAACAAGTCTGGATGGGTCTCTGTCAGCTGGCATGCTCTAAACTAGCTGAGTGGGACTGGTATTGACACGCACACAGTGCTGGTCCTGATAGAATTCACCATGCCACAGTGCAAAGATTTTGTCAAATTTTATTTAGCTTTAAAGGAAAACAAAATTAACTGCTGGAGCAGACAGAAGTGTACTCAACAAACAGTCCCATATACACCACTACTCTTCATACAAAGTGATATCAACGTCATAACATTTCTTTAAAGCAAAAGAATTAAAAAAGACAGGAGAGGATTTTTATAGCATTCAAACTAGGATTTTTTTTCTTCTAGAGACTGCCGAGACACAGATGTAAGAAACAAGTAGGTAAAGTGACAAGAGGTGTATTAAAAGTTATAATTTTTAATTTTAACTTATTAAAAAATTATTAAAATATAAAATATTATAAATTTAACTTTATAAAAAAAATATAACTGTCTTTGGGGGCCCAGCTATGGCAAAAGAGGGCATTGGCACCTGTGGTGCCCCTCTGGCTACAGGCTCACTTTTGTCACAGTTTCCATTACTTCATGAACTTGACATAGGCACAAGTTTTTAACAACTTACCTACCACAGCCCCAGTATAGTGTGGTATTTTTCTGTTATTTTCCAATATGGTGCATTTGCAGGACCATCTTATAAGAATAGACTAGCAGGTCTAAGCTTTCCCTTTCTTTAAAGAAAAAAAAAAGGGATTCAATATCGCCACCCATGTTATATAGGGATTCAATATCGCCACCCATGTTATCTTATTTCCTGTTAACAAATCAAATGTCAGAAACCCCCCCCACACACACACAGAAACAAAAAACCCCAGATTTGGTGTCCACTAGAGGCAAACTATTTAAGCATGCTTCAACGATATATTAATAACATGTCATCGAAATGTGAAATATGATAGTGGGTGTAAAAAACATGAACTTTGCTATGTAACATAATTACTTTTTCCATAACTCAATTTTTCAAAATGATTTTGGAGAAGAAACTAGAAGTTAATAAACGGAGCAAACATTATCTAAAATACAAGTACAAATTGCACAACAAGATGAAGTACACAACTGTAAGTTTTGTGTATCAATATTACACCAATAATTTTTATTTGTTTTTTTTAACACTTCCCTTATGTCTCATGACATGCACAATATTTCTGATTCCTCTGTGTTTACGGGTCTCTGAACTGTCCTGGCATTGAAACACAAATAAGCTTTTATCGCATCGCAATCTCTGAAGCGTTCTCTCCCAGGGGTTACGTAGGATGTGTTGCTGTTTTGTTATCCATCATAGACAAGCAACGTTATGTGTGGAGAAAAGCGTAGCTGCTCCACTACTCATTCCCCCATTGTCTGCGTAGCTGCACACACTGAAAGGGCCCATCTCGAACGTTGCCCTGACCTTCACTTTCAAGTGCCAAGCCATTTTTTCTTCTTGCTTTAGCGAAAAAGCAATGACATTCACTGCCTCAGCCTGATGGATCCCACTCAAATTGGGTAGAAAAACGTGTGCACTCTGCCCCAGCTGCAGGAGAGGTGAAGGAAGACCAAACATAGAGACACAGAAAGAAAAGAAAGAAGAAGAAAGAGTTAGAAAGAAAAAAAGAGAGCAAATGGGCCATTGGGGAAGGAGTGGATGACAGCCAATTACAAACGACAGGGTGAGATTGGGAGTGCGGCCTCTGTGCAGCACCGCTGCTAACACACACATGCACATGCACATGCACATACACACACACACACACACGGACACACACACCGTTCTCCGAACGGCCAGCTACAGAGATTCATGGGTCAAAAGGCCAAACCCTGATGACAGTAAGCCATCTCTCTCTCCATTTGCTCTGTCTCCCTATCCACTCTCTTTATTCTCTTCCTGTCCTTCCATCCACCTCATGTCATTCTGGTTCTCTGTCTCTTCCCTTTATTCTCTTTCTGTCTCTCCATCCACTCAATTCATTTTGTCTTTCTGTCTCTCCATTACCTTCATTCTGTCTCTCTGTCTCTTCTTTTTGACTGTGTCTCCCCATTCATTCCCCTCATTCTGTATTTCTCTCTCCATCCACTCACTTCATTCTGTCTCTCTCAATTCACTCACTTCTTTCTGCCTCTTTTCATCCACTCCCTTCATCCTGCCTCTTTCCATCCACTCCATTCATTCTCTTTCTGTCTCTCCATTCACTCCCTTCATTTTCTGTCCATTAACTTATTCTATCTCTGTCTCTCCATCCATTTCCTTCATTCCTTATGTCTATCTCCACATCCACTACCTACATTCTGTCTCTCTTTCTCTCCATCTGTCTGTCTCTGTATCCACTCTTCTCTGTCACTTTCTTCACCTCTATTTGTCCACATATCCATGTCTCACCCATCTCTCTCTCTCTCTCTCTCCTTCCATTGGCTCACAGTTTTTTCTTCTCTCCCTGAGAAGTTTCATGAAAGACTTGGCAGCCAGAGTGAGGGTCTAATCCTGATGTTGACAAGACCACTGGGAATCCGACTGCATGTGTGTCAGATTCTTTCGTCTGTCACTTGGTCTCTTAAGATCCTCCCAGAAAACACTAAACCACTCTCCAGTGAGACAGCTCTCTATCCACCCCTCACACACTCTGTCTCTTTGCCAAGCAGGCCCTGTTGGTCTAATTGAGACAAGAGGGAAGATGAGTGCTGGATATTTTTTGACTTATTCAAAAGTGCGACTGCACCAACTACATGTTTTTGTTCAGTAAAAAGTACCACACATGTTGTTGAAAGTCAGGTCTGGACTGCAATGCATAAGAAACTCCCTTGTTCCTGATGACCAAGCCTTGTCTCAACAGGCTAGAGAGTCTAGAGCAATAGAGTAGCCACAAGTATAAATGTAGATGTGTCTATAGAGAAACAAGATGTGACAGAAGCAAAGCACAACATAACGAGTAGAACAAAATTAGATTAGTTTTATTAACCCCCATGGTCATAAACTATATTCACTTTGCTACTACATGGTAAAACCAACATAAATGTAGTAAGCATGATATGCCCTCTTCAGCATCACTTGGTGTGAAGCTCACACTCGAATAAATCTAGGTATATGTTCTAGTCAAACTCTGATTGGTAAGTATTGAGCAATATATAATATTGCATAATGTTGTACAATAGAGATACAGCTACAAATAGATAAAAATACAGATCAAAACAGAAGGAGCTCTGTTTATTTATTTTTATTCATAGAAAACTTGCCATAAAGGTTCACATGGCAACAGGTTGAGACTAGAGATGTGCACTGGGTTATGTAAGTAGGAGGTTTCTACTTTCGTCCGGATGGTCAGATATGAAGCTTGTAAGCCAACAGTCAGATATGAAGCATGCATTTACAGTATTCATTTATCCTTAGTAACTGCCTGGTGAGGGTCACATTGGTTTAATTAGGCTACTAGTTTGTTTCTGTTTGGGAAAGAGAACCCACTACATTTGTTAGAAAATGTTGCATCCTGTGCATCTTTCTACAAAAGAAAAAGTCTTCTAGTTTAGGCCACGCCCACTTCAGGTTAATATTCAACAGCCTAGTCTATTAAAGTATCTGTTAAAGCAAAAGCCTAAGAAAATGACCAAGAATATAATCATGAGGCTAAGCTATCTACTTTTCTCTTCAATACATACAAATGAATCAGTATAACGTGTAAAACTACACATTAAGCTGAGAAATCTTAATAGGTTGGTGACAGTTCTGCTAAGCCTGATATGGCGACGTATTGTTATTATGCATGGAACTCATAGACCTCGTCTGTAACTCCCTCCCATATTCACATGCATACTCATTCACTGACTCACTCACACACATATGTTTAGCAAGCTAAAGATGTTGCACAACTTTAGAGCATTTATTTATGTGCATTCTTGCTCAGGGGAAGTAAATATTACTAATGTCTCTACTGTACCAGATAGAGCTTTCAGACAGTTTGAATTTTACCAGAAGCTTTATATTACTTGATTTCATTCAGGAATAAGAGGGGAAAAGATTTCTACTTACTAACTTTAGTGGAAAGATAAAATGTATTACATGTACGTATTATGTTCGTTCATTCATTCATTCATTCATTCATATATCTTCAGTAACTGCTTTATACTGGTCAGGATTGCAGTGGATCTGGAGCTGTGAGGCAGGAATGTACCCTTGATGGGACACCAGTCCATCAAAGGGCACCGTGCAGACACATTTTAAAATCTATGGGCAATTTAAAGTAGCCAATCTACCTACTGGCATGCTTTTGGACAGTGGGAGGAAACCTGGAGGAAATAAACCTACATGGACATGGGGAGAACATGCACAGAAATTCCTCACAGACTCGATATTTGGATCAAACTGGGGATCCTTGAGCTTTGAAGTGGTAACAATATCCACTGCTCCACCATGTCTCCCAATTTTTACCATAATGAATTATTAGTTAAAACTTACAGTAAATTACTTTTTTTTTGCTTTGTTTATCACATATTTACTGGATAACAAGCCTTAGAGTTTATAATTTTTTATAATTTTTTATAATTATGCATAATGTAATCCTGTTTCTAAGAACTTGTCTTTACAAACTCTTCATACTAATTGGCTTAAGTGTCAGTAGAATGTTGTAGGCAGACCCAGTAGGAATCGGCTACTTCTGCATACTTTGCATTTTTGCTGAATTGTGGTTAATTACGCAGTAATAGAAGGTGGAGTGCTGTTCTATTGACAGCGGGAAACTAATAAATGCAGGGTGCACTTCAAATTAGCTGAAGCACTGTAGATTTCAAAAGGGTTTGTGATGTGCTGGGTACATGTCTCTCGTCTGAAAAATGGAAGCTGATATCAAAGCAGCATGTTTCCGAAAAGATTTTTACACATATTCACAAATATCATTTTACACTGGGGCAATTACTCAGAATGAGTGTGTTTCTCTGAAAAGAAAATTATTGCCTTAATTGAGAGGAAAATGAACAGCAAAACACAAGGAATGATGCATGGTGTGTTTGTGTATGTTTGAGAGAGAGAGAGAGAGAGAGAGAGAAAGAGAGAGAGAGAGATAGATAGAGAGATGTATTCTAATTTTAGTTTAAAGAAGCTCTCACTTATTATAGCACCTTCTGTATTTTAAAGTATCACAAACCATGTTTGACAATGTAAAACAATAAATCATAAAAAGAAAGAAATAAGAAATTTTAGAAATATAGTCTGAATAAAAATAAAAAAAAAACATTCATAAACTGAGAAAATAATATGATAATGAGGAAACAGATAAAAGAAAATTCTTAAAGCTGTATTATTTAAAAGCTACACTAAAAGCTAGACAATATGCTTTCAGCCAGTATTTGAAGGCTGTTACAATATCTGAAATTCATACATTGGTAGATCATTTCATAGTTTTAGGGTTCAAAATATAAATGATTTTCTCCTGCTTTCTAAATCTTGTCCTCACAAGCAGACCTGCATCCTGAAACATTAAGAAATGAGCAGGATTAAGGAGAATTTCTTTAGGTCTTTTATATAATAAGACATTAATCCATGAATTGGTTTATATGTTACCAAAAGAATTTTATTGACAATATGAAATGTAACCAAGAGCCAGTAAGAAAACAGGTCATATGGGGCCAATCTTCTTCCTGCTGTTATTTTGAACTTACTCAATGCCATTAGAGCTTCCAGACAGCAATGAATTTGCAATAGTCCAACATGGAGCTAATAAAAGTATGTGCTAATTTCTTAACACTTCATTTACTCTTTAGAAACTCATAAAATCACAACATGTGCTGCAACAGCACGCACATTCAACTTTAATTGCCCTGTTAGCAGCTCATTTCACACTCTTATGGGATCAATACAATCACCAAAAAGCTCCTTACTGCCTTGGCCTAATAACAGATGAAACCTCTGTACACCTTTTCGTAAATAAATTTTTTAAAAAAAAGTAGAAGTTCACTTCCTTTCTCGCTTGAGAGAGACAGAGTGAGAGAGACTTTTGAAAAGACTCACTGTCCAATTACCAACAAAAACGTTTTATAGCATATATATATATATATAAAATGTAATGTTATATATAATGTTTTGTTATTAGCTCATTTGTATTGCATTTACATTTACAGCATTTGGCAGATGCCCACAGCGACTTACAGAAGTGCTTTGAACTCTGTATAAATACATCTTGATACTGGTTCACTAGGTCACAGACTATCAGAGTACTATAAGAAACTAAACTAAAAACTCTGTTGGGGAAGTAATATAGTATGAAACACAATAGAGAACACAGTATATATATATATATATATATATATACACCTTATTCCAAATCTTAAAAATATGAAAATGTCTGATGCAACATATGTTTAGATCATAATCAGATATAATATCTTGTATACGTCGTTTCTTTGAGAAAGATGAAGTGAGAGTCTCTGTTACAGGTACAGTGGCAGAGAGAGAGAGGGAGTGAAGAGGGGCTTCAGGCCATGTGCACACAGGTGTGTGTGAGTTTTGACAGGTGGAGTTTGAAATCCTGAACAATCCAAGCCAGGCTCTGAACATTCTCAGTCTGTAAGTCTATAGGAGTTTTTGGGATTTTTGATCATTCACTATGGGAAAACCATAAGTCCAATCAGAAAAAATACCGTATGATCAATCTGAAGAGTTTGAAGGACTTTACTGAGTTTGGTGGAAGTAGCTTGGAAGCTCAAGAAGTTATAACAGTCAGAAATTTTCAGTGAAAGTCAATGAGAATTTTGGCCAATTTGAGCTTCTGTAATGGGAAAACTGTAAATCCGATCAGTTTGAAAAGTCAGAACACACTAAGTCAGAACAGGCTGAAGGTCTGTGGAGAGTTTGGTGATTGTAGCGTGAAAGCTCTAGGAAGAATAGCGTGAATTGGAATTTTGGGTCTCATAATAATAATAATAATAATAATAATAATAATAATAATAATAATAAAATGAATATTATTACTGCATGTAATATTCAATGCCCACGAAACGGTGGTGATATTTTCAGCATGGCTAAAAATTGTATGTCAAAAACAAACAAACAAACAAAAAAACTATATATTTTTGTTATATAACAGAAGATTCAATTTTGTGAGCAATTATTCATCTGTCAGAAGAAGTCCAAAATGCTAATTGATTTTTCAGCATTGTACAGATGCAACCTGCCATTAGCTAATCCTGCCAAATTAATAGAAAGCACACACAAACATTCAGGAGGGCAAAACAGATCCAGATCTGGGACGTACCTAAGTATGTCAGCATCACTGAAAATGGCCACTAAAACAGGTATAATTAGTAAATTTTCTTAGTAAATGTTTTATTCTTTGATTTTTCATTGTTATTTATCTATTATATTTTACCTCCAATTATGAATATGTTCAGTGAAATTCTTTAAACCATGCTGCTCACAGCTTTGTCTGCATTGTATATGATACAGTCATGGCAACAGAATGTACTGTATTTTGAACTAAACAGAAGGAGATGGTATTTTAGGCAGCATTTATATGATCCAAAAATAAAGGCTGTTCTATTTGAAAGACAGATGGACTCTATAGTAGGCAATCCCATAAATCTGTTCGCTGGGGGAGAATTCTGAATTCATAATGTTTTTGGGGCTAGTTTAAAAAAAAATAGTCTGTGGCCTCCAAGATCTAGTTTTAAAGCCAATAGTCAGAATTAAATCTAATCAATTTTGACAAACATAGGCTATGGCAAACAAAGGGAAAATGTAAGTGCAGACAGTGTATCTGTGAGGTACAGAACGATTTCTGTTATAAGATATAGTATATTTAAAAGAATGGCAGTGGAAAAAGAGGATATTGATTATGGAGAGAATAATGTCTGTACCAGGTGATAAGGCAATTTAAAAATGCATGTGCTCCACAGTCAATTTGTTTTTCATGAAAATTTTCAGATCATTTTTGCATGGTTTTTGAGATGTAGTTGGGCTGGAAATTTTGGTGAGAGCTTCTGTTAGTTAGCTAGCTAGCTATTTAAGTAAATATCTTTTTTCTGTTAGTTAGCTAACCTATGGATCAGGAGCCTATCCCAGCAATGCTGGGCGTGAGTACACCCTGGATGTGAAGCCAGTCCATCACAGATCACCGTGCATACACACATTCATAAACTCATTTACACCTATGGGAAATTTATCTTGGGAGGTGGAAGGAAAATGGAGAACCCAGAAAAAAACTGAAGTGGACCCGGGAAAACATGTACAAAATGTCCTCAGGGGCTGTAACCCGAGCTCAGGATTGAACCTGGGACCATAGTTGCACTTCCACTGCCCCGGTTAGTTAGCTATATATGTAAATAGCTTATGTTAGCTAGATATGTATGTAGCTAGCTATTCAAGTAAATAGTTTCTGTTAGTTTGATAGCTTTTTATCTAAATACACTGTTAGTTAGCTAGCTACGTACCTGTATGTAAATAGCTTAAATTAGTTAGATAGTATTGTAGGTATATAGCTGCTGTTAATTAGCTAGCTATGAGTATAAATGGTTTATTTTAGTAGGTAAATAGTTATGTTAATTAGCTAGCTATGCATGTAAATTACCTATGTTAATTAGCTAGCTATGTGTGTAAATAACTTATGTTAGCTAGCATTGTATGCACATAGCTAGTAATTAGCTAACTATGCATATTGGCTTAATATGTAATATTGTAAATATATGTAAACTATATGTAAATAGCTATGTCTAGTTAGCTTACTGTGTAATTAAATACTGGAGCTTGCGTTAGTTACAATAGCTAGTGATGTATGTAAATATTTTTGTTACCTAGCTATGGATGCAAATAGCTGACGCTAATTAGCTACATATATAAATAGCATATGTTAATTAACTAGATAGATAGATATGTTATTAACCAAACTGTAGTCCTATTGTGTTCAACACTAGAAAAATAATGGGGTCCATCCTAAGGTAGGCCACTAACCTAGCGCGTGATACTGAATAAACAAATGTCACATGCTCAACATGCATAAAGTTATGAAGTGGGATGAAATTGAAGGATGTCGCAAATGCAAAGCATACCAAGATTCCCTTTTGATAAAAAATGCTGTCTGAAGAAACAGATATGTTAGAAGGACACCAAGAATTGAACATGGTTAGATGGTTATTTGCCTTGAATTCAAGGACTTGTAGAATCAATTATGACAAATAGGAGAATCGTAAAGGGAATATATATGCAGTAGAAACGCTCAGATTTCTGGTCTGATCATGACCTAAAACACTTTATCTGATATATGAGTCTTTGCTGAATGTTAGTGTACACTGTTCTCAAAGTGCACTCTTATATGGAGCACCCTGAGGCAACATTAACAATGCATTAACCAGCAGCAGCATCTAATAATCGGAGATTGCCTGTAGTGTGTGTGTGTGTGTGTGTGTGTGTGTGGTCTGGCAATGCTAAGATGCCACACCTTCATGTCTAGACACTCTATGTACTACACAGACTGCAGTAGCTCTGATTCCTATCGCTCCCACAGGTCCAACTTAGAAAATGGCTAAGACATTTCTCCTGTACCAAGTCGTTTGGCCAGAAATATAATCAACAGTTTCAAATCATGCTTTATGGCCATGACCTCCCCCTCTATGGACCACGAATGTTACAGTAATGACCATCAGTAATTTCTCATTGTTTCTCAAAGACATTTCAGTAACAGGCAACAGGGCCGGGGTGTGGAAGCAGATGAGTGTATTAGAGGAGCTTTAGCGAGCTCATTTTCTCTTCTGCAGAGATGCGGAAGCCTTGCAGCAGATTTATTACTGCCAGAGCGGAGGCGTTTGGCATCTCGTCGCTCTAATCAGCCTATTAATCAAACACATCCCATGTAAGCAACGATCATCAATCTGATGAAGCCAGAAGGAAAAGTGCTGTCTTAATGGCCTAGTCATCAGAAACAAACCAAATTCCTTATTGTCTTTCATTGTCTTGTTATGCTGAGTAAATACTTGGGGTATTGCCTTTTTCACTTCTCAGATTAGTAGTCTTCTGTGAGTTTTAGAGAGACAAATAAAGCACTGTGTGTATCCGGGTAGGGCTCCAAATATCTGTATCTGTATTCAGATTTAAACCGGAAGTGGGCATGACCTAAACTCAAAGCCTTCCTTCCTTCCTTCCTTTCTTACTCATTTACTCACTGACTGAGTGACTGAATTAAATATGAACTCTAGCACTATGCCTGCCGAAACGCGTGAAAATTCTAGAAAAAACCACAAGACCTAGAAATACCAGCATTGTCCACATGGTCTGTGAATATAGGTTCCTTTGCACAGTTATTATTATTTTTCATATATTTTCAACTAACAAATTTAGTTGGTTTTATTTACCAACATATAAACCAATTAGTAGCTTAAGGCCTATTAATTAACTCCCACTCCTGCACATTTTGATGCCTCTGGTGGGATCCCACTCCCAATGCAAAACATCTAGTCTCAAACAGGTGCCCTGTGAACCTTTCTGGTAAGCTTTTTAACAACAACAACAACAACAACAAAAATCCCCAATACCATATATATATGTATGTATATATATATTTGTAAACTATCTGTTCATTCCAAATTATGTATTCGTATTTGGTTACATCCCTACTATACTATCAGTTGGCAACCCCAGAGCTGGGCGCTCATTTTCTGTGACAAATCAAAAAATGTGGCTAATACAAGGTATCCATTCTGTGCATAGAGAAAAGCGGTCATGTAATCTGGTGTGAGAATAAGTACCTCACAGAGGGGACAAAAAAGAGAATGGATGTGAATTCGAGTGATGATTGAGGACCCATATGAATGGCCATAGCAAAAGCTACACAGACCCAGCAGAACCAAACAAGCCTTTATTTCAAGTTCAGCCGAGCCTGACCATCATTTATTTGGAGCGCGGCTCGGTGCCACCAGGGAAGCAATTTCCAGCAGCAGCAGTAATGGGCACAAATCTTGTTTGGTGTCAGAAACCTTAAATACACCAGAACTGTGAGCATGCTGAGCTCCATTTTCATCCGTCTGCAATGAGTCCGCAGCACAGCTTTTAAGCTGCCTGGTTGTTCGTGAGCACAGGAAATGAACGGGCTTCTAGCTTTTAATTAGCTAGAGAAAGAGTGATGGGAGGATGAGGCTCTCTAATTGAGAATATAAAGCTGACACGAAGAAGTGCACACAAACACACACACACAATCTTGCAAAGTTGAAGGTAGCAAAAGACAGTGGAAACTATAGGAAATTCTGCAATTAAGTAAAGCATTCGTCTGCTTAAGTCAAGACTTTAAGGAAAAGAAAGTTCAAAACAATCATAACATCAGCAAACATTCCCTACATCCTTCTCCACTCTGCCACAGACGTTTCTCCCTGTTTACTCTGCACTCATCCCATCAAACATTTCAGTCACAGCCTGTTAACCCAGCCAACGTAGAGAAAGAAGAAGCATCGACTTTCATAATATTTGTATGGTCGTCAAGATCATTCTATTCCCTCATTCATCACTGGGGAGACAGATAGAGAGAAAAAAATGGCATTTGGAAATGTTTAATTCTCATTTTAAAATATTCTCCAGCCATCTGCCTCTCACTCTTCTGTCTCACTTCTCTAAACATCAGAGGCAATTGATATGATGAATAAAATATCAATGCTGGGATAATTATTTGGAGACTTAATATACTTTATTATTTTCTTTATTTTGATATGAAAACAGCTGTTTTTTTTTCTTTTTCAGATGGTATTGCTAGGGGTTTCCAGTCTTATCCACAAAGAGCCAGTGTGGGTGCAGGTTTTCATTCCAATCAAGCAGGACCCACACCGGATTACACATTTTTAATCAGTTGACCTTGGCTTTCAATAGACTCAACCATAACATTAAAGCCACTGGCAGGTAAAGTCAGTAATTGATTATCTTGTTACAATGGCACCTGTCATGGGGTGGGATATTTTAGGCAGCAATTGAACAGTCAGTTCTTGAAGTTGTGTGTTAAAAGCAGGAAAAATGGGTAAGCTTAAGGATCTGAGCGAGTTTGACAAGGGCCAAATTGACCACAGGTTTTTTGGGGTGTTCCTGATATGCAGAGGTTAGTACCTACCAAAAGTGGTCCAAGGAAGGACAACAGGTGAACCGGCGACAGGATCATGGGGACCCAAGGAACATGACAAAGAGTTCAAGGTGTTGACTTGGCCTCCAAATTCCCCAGATCTCAATCCAATTAAGCATCCATGGGATGTACAGGTTGTGTAACAGTGCAATATGTCAGCCATCTAGAAAACACAGGTCCAGTTGTGCTTCCATGTCTACTTTTGTGCATCAAAGCAAAATTATGTCCAAGCATTATGAGCAAATCTAGTCTCTGTAGTGTTGCCACCTCATATCTCCAGGTTCCTTTGCCTGTGTGGAGTTGCACATATTCTCCCTGTGTCCTTGTGGGTTTCCTCTGGGTTCTCCAGTTTCCTCCCACCTCCTAAAAACATGCTGTTAGGTGGACTGGCTATGCTAAATTAACCCCTAGGTGTGAATGTTTGTGCATGGTGCCCTGCATGGTCTGGAATCCCATGAAGGTTGTATTTCCATTTCACACCCAGTGTTCCCAGGATATGCTCCTAAACCACCACGAACCTGTCCAGGATAAAACAGATACTGAAGAGGAATGAATGATATGTTTCTTCACAGAACAATTTCAGGCAGAGTCTCAACCTTCACACCAGAGACGGCATTGGTTCTGAGAACAACACCCCAGAGAGCTCACAAATAGCACTCTTGAGACTTGTGTGTGCATTTGTGAATGAGAGATAGATAAATGGGGTTTTCTGATTGTACAACTTCACATCAAGTAGAGCAGAGGGGTCAAGAAAAAGCTCAGGAGTAGAGGATGTGATCTGAAGCTTTATGGAACTTGTTGGTTGTCCACCTGGGCTTCTAAGGTGTTTAGAGAATCTATAGAGTCTTCTTACTTTCAACTCACAGAACACTGGTGATATAACTTTACAGATTTTTCTGATGAGCCTTTTGGTAATCAGTTTTCCTATAAGGTTAATTTAAAAGTAAGATATTCATTTCGGTAAACTGTTGATAAATCTATTTTATGTAGCTTATACATAAATTATGTGGTAAAGGACTTCCAGTGGCGCACGCAGCAAGATGGTAGCTCGGCAGTAAGCTCCTGATTAAACCCCCATTTTTTTGAAAATATATTTTCATATTAAGGAAAGATAAACTGTTTTCGGCAGCTGAACATTTCTCCTAGTAAGAATGGCAACTGGCAAAAAATCAATGTCCCCTCAAAAATCTACAGCTGGCTGCAAACGTCTCAAAATGCTCGACAAAGACATGGCCACAATTGTTAGCCATGCGATAGAGGCGCAACAGGAGGCTATGTACGAAATGGTTTCCTGCATGCTGACAGAGGCAATTAAGCCTGCTCTCAACCCCTTCAATGAATATATTAAAGAAAACGTTGTCATTCTCCGAACATTGAAAGAGGAGCTGGATTCGTTGAGGGAAAGTATGGCTACAATTAGAATGAAAATGGATAACCTCCAAGGCAGTTAACAGAAAACAAAAAAAAGAATCTCTGCCTGTCTCAGCTTGGAAGACAGGCCACGTTGCAATAATGTTCGTTTGGTTACTCTACCATCAGGAATGGAAGGAGATAACCCTGTTGGTTTTCTACAGAAAATGCTAGCTAAATAGATCCCCAACCTTTCGGTGTGCTCACACCTGATTGAGATAGACATAGGCCATCGAATGTATCCAAATTCCAACTCATCCAAACCACGAATGTTGTTATTTCGGCTTCTCCACTATCCAGACAGGCAAGCCATCCTTTAAGGAGCACGAAAATCAAAGCCCACTCTGCCCGAAGGAGTGTGCCTAGAATTCTATGCGGATTACAGTGATGAGACAGTGCACAGAAGGAAGGTGTTTTCGTCCGTTAGGTCAAAGCTTCACCAGAAAGGCACTGAAACTTTCCTGATCTACCCAGCATCATTAATAGTCACTTACAAGGGTCAGAAATATTTTTTGAATCGCGGGAGGATGCTGAAAAATATCTTGGACCGCTTAGGTGTATAAAGCACTCAGGACCATTATATTCTTTGATTTTGTTTACAACTGTGAAAAATTCAACAGCAAGCTAATTAACATGCATGAAAACAGCGTATGTTAACCTGCGTGTGCTCTACAGCCAAAGATTTTGGTTAGACTAAAAACACTTACTCTTAATGTAAGGGGATTAAACTCTCCTATCAAATGTACATGGGTTCTAGACCTTCTGCATAGCAAAAAGATTGATGTAGCGTTTCTTCAGGAAACCCATCTGACCGCCAGGGACATCCAAAGATTGCAAAACAGGTATTACTTTCCCATAGTATCATCATGTTGTATTTCAAAGAAGAAAGGGGTGGTAAATTTATTTAAGCGTAACTCTAACATCATTATTGAGGATACAGGATTTGACTATGATGGTAGAGTTGTACATTGCTGTACTTCTATAGAAGGAAAAAGGATTGCATTTGTCAACATTTATGCTCCAAATTCATATGACGCCTCCTTTTTTCCGAACTTCACAAAAACTCTTTTATCTATCCATGGCTGCTCAACTATTATTGCATCCGATATGAATGCAGTGCTTGACATAGTTTTGGATCGTTCTAACCCATCAGTGGCAGTGGAATAAGCTCAGTCATCTAAAGCCCTGAGACTGTTTACTAAGGATTTAGATGTGTGGGATGCTGGGTGGATACAGAATCCAACAGCTAAGGAATATACCTATTTTTCCCCGTGCCACAAATCATTCTCGAGAATTGATTATATCTTACATTCATCAACGCTACTTTCAGGTTTAATCAATGTTGAGTTTCTACCACAAAGTGTTTCCGATCATAATGCCATACTGACACACCTTCAGATTAATACATTTCGTAAGCCATCCAGATGGAGATTTAATGCTCTTTTGTTACAAAATGAGGATTTCCTATCTCAACTGAGAGTAGAATTGACCGAATTTATCAAATTAAATCAAGATTCTGTTTCCAATCAAGACATGTTTTCGGCTTCTATCAAGGGGTTTTTAAGGAACAACGCCATCTCCTTTTCTGCTAGATTTAAAAAGACTTATCTTGAACAAGTATCAGTATTAGAGAGAAGGTGTGGGGAACTAGAAAGGGAACTTGGTTATAAATTCTCCAAAGAAACAGAACAGAAATGAAATGTCGAAAGGGCTGCACTTAATGATTTATTACGACAAAGAGCAGAGTACTTAATGCATATTACTAAACATAGATACTACATAGATGGAAGCAGGCCAAGTCGACGTCTTGCACTTATACTGAAACAACAAGAGAGACGATTTAACATTCAGGCAATTAAAAATCCTAAAAAACGGTCTCATCACACACCCCACAGACATCAATGAAACATTCATAGTATTTTTTGAAAAACTAAATACTTCAGAAACGCGACCTTGCACAAACCAGTTAAAAAGGTTTTTTAACCAATTGAACTTACCCAAACTTTCAATGGAAGAAGCTGATCAGCTCGACTCTGAAAGAACTGCGCAATGCAATAATATGTTCAAATAAAGGAAAGTCCCTGGGAATTGATGACCTCCTGGTCGATCTACGTTTAGTGCTATGGGATCTACTAGGCCCTATTTGGCTATGCACTATAAATGCGGCCATAGCTAAGGGCCATTTTTACAAAGATCTTAATATTGATCTAATTACGGTCCTCCCTAAACCTGGCAAAGATCATTCAGATTGATCTAAATATAGGCCTATTTCCTGGATCAATGAGGATATAAAACTCTACGCTAAAGTCATTGCAAGGCATCTACAATTGGTGATACATAGTTTAATCAACCCAGATCAAACAAGATTTGTTACAGGTCGTTTGGCTTCAGACAATGTTCGTCGAGTGTTGCATGTCATTGCAGAATCTGGAAAACTGAAAACGCCCAGTGGCTTTTTATTTGTTGACGCCGAAAAAGCTTTTGACCGGTTTTTGAATGGAGCTACTTATGGTACACTTTGAAAGAGTTTACTTTCAATATCTGTAGAGGTACTAGACAGGGATGCCTGCTTTCCCCTCTCATGTTTAATTTATCAATAGAACCACTGGTGCAGTTCATTAGACAGTGTAAGCTTATCACCCCAATCCAGTTAGGCTCATCGGTTCACTCCATATCTTTATATGCAGATGATACTCTGTTATTTTTATCTGACTTGTAACTTTCCCTACCTAATGCCCTCAAAATCATAGACTAATTTGGCATGCTATCTGGATTTAAAATTAATCATGCTAATCTATTTTGATGCCTCTCAATCCAGATGGCTCTAATTTCTCTCTTTCTAATAATATTCTGATATCAACACAAGTAAAATACTTGGGGATTGAGTTGAGACTCACTGTACCCCTCATTTTGAAAATTAATTATATGTCAATTTTTGAAAAAGTTGAGTCTGATATTCAGAGATGGATATTTCTACCTTCATCACCACCTGTCCGAATGTCAACATTAAAAATGAATATCTTGCCCCGAATTAACTTTTAGTTCTATGTTTCCACTCCCCTTACCAGCAAATTATTGGAAAGGTTAGATTCTTTACTGATAAAATATATATGGAATGGAACACGTCCCCGCATCAAGTGGCCTATACTTCAACGAAGTAAAATAGAAACAAATAGAAAAAGAGCTCATTTCTCCAATTCGTTTACAAGATTTTTTTATTTTCTGGCCTCTCCTATAGGAAGTGCTCATTATACTATGGGCATATACTATCCTACATACTCCAAACATTTAAAAAGATAAAATGTCCCAATTTGAATTTACTTTCTGGTGGACAACCTTTTTTAAAAGGAGAGGAATCATTCCGGGATTTTCAAGAATTAATTAATAGATTTAATATTTCCCGCAATACTTTATTTCTTTATTTAGAACTATGTGCAAAAGCCCATAAGGTACTTTGTGGCACAAACCTTCAAACCATCCGGTTCTGAAATGGATTCTCAATGCGCCAAGGAAAGGAAATGTTTCTTATCTCTACGTTTGTCTCACAGATCATAACCCAGATGCTTTCCCTAAGGCAACCATACGTTTGCCTTAGGGAAAACATCTGTGTGATGATGTTTTCCCTAAGGCAAATGTATGGTTATCAGATCTGGCTCCTTCAAATAGAAATATTGACTGGGAAACAATACAAGTGTGGGACAATACATTCCATACATCTACGAATCCTAACCATCGGTTCATCCATTTTAAAATTATCCACAGAGCATATTTAGCCACACAAATACAACACATCATTGGCTTATCACCCCACCCTTATTTACTGTAATTTTTGTGGGCCAGGGAACCTGGGCATATGCTTTGGGAATGTCCAGATATACAAACATTTGGGGATAAGGTGCTAGATGTTCTCTATAATGTCATAAAGAACTGTTTTCCTAAAGATTATGTTCTTTTATTGCCGAAGAATTAAATATTCTTCTTCCTTGCTGTGTGATCCTGATGTGTGGTGGGATGGATGGGGTGGCTGGGGTTGGGAGGGAGTACTAATTTGTTGGATAATCTTTTTCTCATGTCTTATTTATGCTTTTTTGAAAAATAAAACACTGAATTCCAAAAAAAAAAAAAAAAAAATGTGGTAAAAACTCAGTTCCTTTTCCCCAAAAGTTATGCAGTTAAACATTATTACTATATGGCATAGAGAATTTTCAAAATAACACTCGTACCTTATTATGATAATCATTGTTCTAGAGGGCTTTTGACAAAACAGGGGTTTGGATAACCCTCTTGGATAACCACGGTGCTGTTGATTTCTCAAATCTGATTAGTCAGAAGCTGTTGATTAATTTTCTATAACAGAACAATTCAGTAGCTCTGGCTGCAGGCAAATCACAGGTTAATGCGTTCATTCATAATATGTTACACGGGGACTTGCATGGTGGAAGCTCCATATAAACAGATTTAAAAAACATGTAACTGTAACTTAAAGTAAAGCTGTAACTTAAGGTTTTTCTGGCCCAAAAAAGTCTTCAGGACAGATAACGTTTTGCACTTAGTGATTTCATTGGAACGTTACAAGCTATATTTTCATATTCTTTACTAATAAAAATGGTTAACATTGGCAAATTGCTGTGGTTTAAGAGGAACAAAACATTTCAGGGCATGCTTTTATTGGAAAATAATCGAGTTTGGGGTGGTAATGGTATCATGCATCCCCACCATTGATTATTTTCTTATAACAGCATGCCACACATAATGTTTTATTCCTTACTTACAAGTAACAAGTATTATATGTAAGAAGGATAGATTTCCAGGTGCATAGTTGGACACTGCTGTAAAAAGGTGATGATTCCTCATTTGCTAAACACTGATAAACCATCTACTCTGTACTCTTCAAATAAAAAGTTATGTTATCTGTGATGTAGATGGTTATGTATTTGAATGCAACAAATCAAAAATTAGATCTAGTTTTCTAAATGTTAAATCAGCAGTTTGTCACGTGTAGAGCCCTCAGCTGCCTTTGAGATGAATCACAATTGCAATGAAAATGTTTAAAAAGCCTTCAATGTGTAGAAATTGCACCTTTAAATAGATTATTAGTCTTGTTTACACTTACAACAGCTGTATCTGACTTTTGCAGTGCTCGAAAGGGAAATTGGATCTGAGAGCAATGCATTCCAAGCAAGTTCTGCTTCTGAGATCTACAGTTATATTGACTTGATCCCTCAGGCCTCTTAAGGCTCATCTAATGAACTTCACTAAAGTTAATAAAGTATTGGAACAGCCCTTAAAACTGTGTGGGGATCCCCCCAAGGGGAAATGGCAAGGACAGCTTGATAAGAGCACATTAGAAAGCGTATTGGAATGCAGAGAAAGTGTCCCTTGAAACCTCTTTCCCTGTAAAGCTCAGTATCCAGCCTGCAGGGATTTAATATAGTTGTCTCATGGTTTATGTGTTTCAGAAGCTGCCTTATTCTTCGCATAGAAAGAAAAAGGATAAAAGACCTGAGCTGCAAAATGTCTAGCCACCCTAAAGGTCACAGCACACAGCTGCTAACAAGATTAAAAATGTATCTCTGGTTGCTGTGACACTTTTCATCTTTTAAAGAGATGGTGTTTCTGAAGTGCCTTTGACCACCACTACCCTTTGACCTCATAAGCCTGGCAGTGTGGTGTTTCAAAGTCTCTGTGCAGGTCTGACGTGCCAGGCCTTTTGGCATGGGTTGTAATTGGATCTTTTCTTTGTTGAGTATGTCCACTCTTCACTCTCTCTCTGTCTCTTACTTGTTCTCATCCTCTTCTTCTTCTGGAATGGAGAGCACTTCATTATTCACAGTAATGACTTGTTTTTCAAACCACACAGCCAAACCTGCAATAAGATTGTGGAAAAGCATTTGTGTGGGCCTATTGCAAATACAAACAGTTTACTCTAAAACAGTTTCTTCAAAGACTTCCTCAACTATTTCTATGTACAGGTAACTTCATTGCTGCAGTATAATAATTTATACTGCATCATTTCCAAAATATTATATATATATATATATATATATATATATATATATATATATATATATATATATATATATATCTTTGCTGTGCCTTCACCTTTCTTTTCTCCCAAAGGCTTCTTTTTTTTGGTGCCATTAAAACCATTTCTCTTAAGATCAGTGATGCCGTGTTGAAAAGCAGCTTTGCTATCTGCAGCCACAGGGTGAGAAAGAGAGGGAACAAATGAGTGAAGTTCAGTGGACTTCCCTTTCTATCTTGCCTCACTGTCTCAAGCTCCAGTTGCACAAATACTGCAGTGCCCTGCCCTACTTGACAGTTCACGTCCTCCCTAAGTGCAAACGGCAGGGCATTTTATTATCTTAATGCATACAGACGGCAGTGGGGTGGAACCAATGCTGTAAACCATTCGTGATAAGAATCCTCAGGGACACAGCCACATGTTTCCTAGACTGTGTGTGGTTTGGATATTATGTTGTTGCTGTTGTTGTTGTTGTTGTTGTTGTTGTTGTGTGTAGTGTCTGAGCATGTGCATGTATGAGTATTTACATGCATGAATTTTATTTTGCTAGTTATTACCTTTTTGGATGAGGACTGTATTAAAGCCTATTAAGTCCAAACCACCAAAGCAATGAAATAGAATAAACAAAGTGGAGAGTGCCTTGACACTGTCTCTCACTGTCTGTATGTCAACTTTCTTGATGAATTCTTTATATTCTCTCAAAACCATCTTATATTATTCAACTGTTACAAGCACACAATTAAAATACACGCATTCCAATTAATGCCAATGCCTTTGGTCATCATGCAATGCAGTGGGAAAGGAAGTGGGATCGTAAATAGTTTATTGTTAAGCTTTATTTAATTTCCACTCATACATAAATAATTGCAAGACCATGGAAAACTCGTGATGATTAATTTTTCATAGGACTACCTGTGGGGAGCATGCAATTTAATTACACTGAAAGGTCCAAATGTGATTATTATTGTTTAACTTGAGCAGCTCAAATGCCTGTGCATGTATGATTGTGTGGATTAAATAAAGAGCTCCTGAGTGGCATAACGAAAAAAAAGCATTTGCTATAATGTCAGGAGATTGGCCATTCATGGAGTGCATGTGAGCTCATGTATGCAGAAGATTGCAATGAACGATTTCCTCTGAGTGTGTTTGGCTGCACTATGATGGTGGATCTGGGAGATAAAGAGAGAACTTTCATGAGTAGCAGTTCAAAAAGATGCCACAGCTGGTTTCAGCATGTGCTAGCCTTCACCTTCTCCAGTTGATGTGTCATGTTATAGGGGTATGACAGTTGCCAGCTAGTGGCTGGAACTTGGCAAGTGACTAGGAATTGTAAAAGTGACCAAATTGGAAGAAAATACTAAAAACAATAAATGGAAGTATGACAGTAAGGAATAAATGATGCCTCACTTAGGGAGCCAGAATTGGAGAGACTTGGAGCCCCAGGAGACTTGTGGTTAGGAATGAGTAAATGTAGTCTTATAGAGTTTGGAGGCCAGATGACCGTTTAATCCCTGAGGCGGTCTTACCCCTCAACCCTCATATCCCTCAAGAAGAGTAAAACCTGCTTTTTAAATAATTTGTCCATAAAGACAAATCCCCTTACTTGGTATGATTTCCTACAGGAATAGATTTTTAAAAAGTGTAAGTCAGTGAAATCCACCCATACATCATGTAACTCATCATGATGAGTGCTTGGAGTTTGGGTCTGTAAGTCAAAGCCTAGGAGTTATTAGGTTCTGTATGACAAC
The DNA here is from genome assembly GCA_022985145.1 of Pangasius djambal. Classification (NCBI taxonomy): domain Eukaryota; kingdom Metazoa; phylum Chordata; class Actinopteri; order Siluriformes; family Pangasiidae; genus Pangasius; species Pangasius djambal. Next base: position 14,397,146 of record CM040992.1, read on the forward strand.
TGTAAGATTTTAAGATATTGAGCCATAAAGCTTTGACCCTCAATATGATCAATAAGCTGATAAGATCTAAGCTGTTGTGGATAAATGACTACAAATCCCCACAGCCACATCCCAAAAACTAGTGGAAAGCCTGCCCAGAGGAGCGGAGGATGTTACAGAAGTAAAGGGCAGACCCTTCATTTTCCATATTAATGAGCATGGCTTTGGAATGGGATGTTCAACAAGCACAGGCGGGTGTGATGTTCACATGTCCACATACTTTTGGACACATAGTGTAGTTTGTGGATTTCTGGGACTTTTCCTATAATCTCTATAGAGAGACTTTTTTTTTCTGTGACACAATTTTCTGTGAAATTGGTTCAGTGGTTCATATGTAAGTACATAACCAAAAATGCCTTTTCTCAATCAACTTCATGAAAATTTATTTCATATAAGCGTTCAGACTCATATTATACTCACACTTGTCACAGATATTTTATATTCATCTGCAGGTGTAATAACCAAGGCAGCTTTCGTTCACTATCTGAGAGGTGGTGGTGGATTACAGATTAGTACCCTGCTGTAGAAATTCTACCCTGGTCCCTTCTTTCCAAGTATCTAGACTTTCTCACTGGAAACTTGACCACAACCCAACACTATTTGTGAAGGGTAACAATAATGAGAATGGCAGTTCAGGAAAGCACAGAGATTAGCTGTCGTTTCCTTTTCACCAATCATTTGTGACAGCCAGTGGCCAGTCTTCTCTCTCTGGTTTTAAGATTAGGATAACTGAAGCCACCAGGCAAGGTCTGCCACTGAGCACAATGGACCTGGGAGATAAACGGGGAACTAGAAGCCACCATGATGATACAGTTATTTGTAGCACAACAGGAAAGTGGCAAAGAAGGGCAGCCATCTTTAATACAATAATAATACCTTGCCCCCCAGCTTCCCTGTACTGCCTCTGAGGCAAAGTCCTGCTGCTCTGTAAGCAACAGAAATCCAAGGCACATTCAGTTTCCTTTCAGAGGAGGGGAAAAAGAAACACCTGCTGTTTTGACATGACAGACAAATTTGCTGAGTGAATGTACCTGAACCAGACACAACAGTTGACACACGGGCACTGCTGGCTTTATTTTCAGGACTATATTATTGCCAAGCCAATATGCAGAACATGGGCTTGTTTGTAAAAAGATATTGACATAGTGTGGGGTGATACATCAAGAACAATATAGCTAAAATGATTTCTTTGGTGATTTGTGTGGTCAGTTTCCTTCAAGCTAAATAACGTGTCACATCACCAAATAGCTAGCAGAGTAAACGAAAGTACAACAAATGTCATACACTCAGATAGAGTTGCTGGCCATACAAATGTTGATATATTATTTATTGTTCCTGCTTAAACATATAAACAGCTTCATCTGGCATTTTTTGCATTGTATTTTGTGAAGCCAATTACAACAAAACACAATGCCTTCAGGGTAAGTGCTGAGGCTGAAGTCTATAGTTATGCTGACTCAATCCCTCAGGCCTCCAAAGGCTACCCTAATGGACTTCACATGAGCTGATAAAGTATATAAAGGCCCTTAAGTTGGCGATAGGGGTTCCAAAAGGAGGAAATGGCAATAAAAACATATTGGAATACAGAGACAATATAACATCAATGGGCAAAATGTTGTCTAAAGTGGTCCTGAACGTGTGTCTTAATAAAAGCACACCTGTGAATGGAACAAAGGAAACTCCAGAAATTCTCATAAGCCATCACTGCTTTAGCTGGCAAGTCACTAGTAGAATCCTCCGGTCTGGGATGGGAAGCTCTGTCTGGAGCTGGAAACATCAACTAGCCAGATGGCAGGATATCAGAACTGGGAGAGAAAAGGGGCATGCAGCAGCAGTGACATTTCTCAAGCCTAGTACAACGTTGTTATCTAAGCCCACTCTGGACGCAAATTGCGTGCCTCACGCTTTGATCAGACAATCATTCAATCAGACAGTCAGGGAGAGCACTTTGCAAGAGGATAAGCACTGTGAACTTAACTGAGCTGTGAAGTGCCATATCAGTCTGTTCCCTTATGATCTTGGTCTTTCTATTTAGTGAGAAAGAAGAAACAATTACGGCTTCATTAATGTAGCTTTAATGTCTGAGCTGTGTATGATAATATAAGATTGCTTATAATATGAATACTTATAAAGTGAAACACGAACTTGTGTGGATGTACTTACAGTGATTATAGACAATTATTGACACTGAAGCCATGCTATGCAGCAGCACTGTATTTGGAATCATTCTACTATTTTAATCATGTCTGTGGGCTAAGCTCAGCAGTGAGCCTTCATTCCGTCCAACAGGCGCAAGACTAATTTCTCGGTGGGATTCCTCATCCCTGTTTATTAGAGCTGCTCTAATTTCATTTATTAGCAAGGCTTTGATCAGAGCCTTCCTTCAGCTCTCTACCACACTCTTTTTCTTTCCTCTGCGCTGCAGAACTTCAGAACAGAGGGCATTTCATACCTGCATGTAGCTTTTCAGCCTGTTTTAAAAGTACTTTCCCTTCTTTCAGCTCTCCTCACTGTTCCTCCTCAGTCATTTTTACTAATGTCAAATGTGAATGTTACTGACGCTGGGTTGCACTTATAGAGTTACGCAGAGTTAATATGACAGACTGGATCTAAGTTACTAGTTATCATCAAGAGCAAAAACAGTTAATTCGAATAGATATAGTCAGCTCCTGAATTATTGGAGATTCATCCTTCTTCACAATTAGAAAAGTAAGATTTCTATCCAAAGCACAGTTACAGATGTACAGAAGATGATTGTGGGGTCTCCAAATCTACAACTAGACACCACTTTTTTGTCATAAACAATCTGGAAGGTTGGCCAGAAGAAAGCATTTTCACAAACATAAGCACTTGGAGTTTACTAGACACTAGAGTGGTCAGCATGCTGCAAAAAATAGAGCTTTCTCGCAACTCAAGGTGGGTTTGGCTTAAAAAGAAGGATGGTTGTACAAAAAAACAAACCCAACCCCCACTGTTAAGTATAGAGGAGGATTTGTGATTTTGCGTGGCTGTTTTCCTGCAAAGGAACTGGAAACCTTCTGGCATCATTGACTCCATGACATACCAAGAGATCTTATAAGAAAATTTGGCTGCATCTTTCAAGAGACTACAGCTTGGTCATGGTTGGATCTTCAAGCACTATAGCAGAACACTCAGTGCTTTTAAAGACTCAGTATTGTTAGCACGACATACTAAATGATGGCGTGACATATGGTATTGTTGAAATTTTTTTGAGAAAAGTTTTTTTTATCTTCTTAGAATAAATGTACTTCAGTGTTCCTTCAGTAATCTTCCTTTGTAACTTTATTCGTTTATTCGTTTATTTATTTATTTATTTATTTATTTATTTATTTATTTATTTATTTATTAACCCATCTTTACCAAGGGTGCTAATTAATAGTTCTGGAACTGAATATATGTGCCATGCCTAAGGAAAAGAATTCTTTAGAAGTGTAAATTGAGAAGAAATTGGTTGGTGATCACTGGTATAAGTATCAGGTGTAGATACAGTATCTAGTCTTTATTTAAAGGTTGCAGCTATTTTATTTGCTCTGTTATCTTCTCTAATGCTTCAATGGAAATGTGAGCTACCTACAGTACATATGCATACACATACAGATACTTACATACTGAGATGTACAGGCGACTAGGGAAATCAGACAGCTTCCATCCCAAACGGACTGATTGTGCACTTAAGACATGGAAAAACAACTTAGAACTTAGAGTGCACAGTAATAGCTCAATCTATCACAGTCACCATCCACAAAGAGAGTGAGGCAAAGCCACAAGGAGAGAGATACAGTGCTATCAGACACATGAGATACTGAGTACATACAACCTGGTCTCCTTGGAGTTTAAACTTTAAACACACATGCACAATTTCGAGCTTTTTGAAATCTACTGAGATTGCCTTATTGGCAGGATGAGCTGACAGAGGCTGCCTTCCTGACTGTAAGTGCTGTTAAACTACTTCTTAGCACTTTTGAATACACTCTCCCTACAGACCAAGTGAGTGACAGCCACTTACCCTTCAAATCATGCAGAATTTACATTCACATATTCACATCCAAATAAACACAGACTTGGACAGGCATTTGCACTCTGTCTAGATAGAGTGCACAGAAGTCAGAACAAGGACTTGTCACTTATAAACCTTTAGCTAAGATACAGTATGAATGTAGCACAGACACCGGTTTGTGTCAGCGTAGATAATTAATGCCAATTATCTTACAATTCTCTGCAAATCCTTTCATAATAATATTGCCTTTTAGAAATAATGATTAGTATTAATAGAACCCTTTAAACTATAAACAAACAAACAAACAAACAAAAAACCTGGTTGCAAAAAGACCTGAGAAGCCTAGCCTGGTTATAATCTGACTGCAGAATCTATTATCAAGAATTTTATTTGAGGAATCAGACAGATATTAGCTAATATGTTATCCATGTATTATTACGGATTAGCACTAACAGACATTGAATTCTATTTGGCTAAGCTAACACTTTCAAATGGTGTAACTCTATAAGAACATTATGGCTTGCTGTCCTGTCATGCTTACAATGTTGTTATTTGTGGGCACTTTCAAGACAAAGTTTTACAATTACAACACTGAGGATAGAAAGCCCAGCCAGCTGTCCATAAAAATCATTTGTAAATTTGTAAGCTAAACAAAGTTAACTAGCTAACATGCAACTGTTAAACCCCTGCTTAAAAAGTCAAATCTTGACTCGACTGTCTAATTTTAGACCAATTTCCAGTTTACCGTTTATTTCTTTACTTATTAAGTTTTAGAGAAGGTTATTCTTGTTCAATTGCAAAGTTTTCTGTCGATTCGGGGGATTCTGGGATGCTTTTAGACTTAAGTGCTGCGTTCAATACTATAGAATACAGTTTTCTTATTTTACACCTTGAACAATGTGTGGGCATTAAAGGTCATGCTCTCAATTGGTTTAAATCATATTGGGATGATAGAACCTTTTCAGTTTGTATTGATGGTTTTTCATCGTCCAAATCCACTCTGACCTGTGGGGTTCGTCAAGTCTCCATTCTGGCCCCTGTTCTGCTCTCACTATACATGCTTCCCTTGGGATCTATGTTTCACTGCTATGCAGATGACAGTCAAATTTATCTGCCCTTGAAGTATAATGACAAAAATGGCTTGAAGTCCGTATCTGCCTGCCTGCTGGATATGAAGTCATGGATGTCCTTAAATTTCTTAAATCTAAATGAGAGTAAAACAGAGGTTATTGTTTTTGGGCCTTCAGGCAACTCAGGCATATTTGGGAAATTTGGCATCTTATGTTAAACCCTATGTGAAAAATTTGGGTTTCACATTTGATTCTGCACTGAAATTTTACATACAGATAAATGCAGTAGTTAAATCTAGCTTTTTTCAATTAAGACTCCTAGCCAAGATTAAGAGTTTTTTTTTTATCACTTGTAGAGTTTGAGACAGTGATACATGCTTTTGTTTCATCTCGACATGACTACTGCAACTCATTATATATATGGATAAGCCAATCTTACTTTAATCGTTTACAAACTGTTCAAAATGCAGCTGCTAGATGTCTGACTTGTACCTGGAAATATGAACACCTTACCCTTGTCTTATTATCTTTACACTGGTTGCCAGTCCAATACAGAATTGATTTTAAAATCCTACTTTTTGTCTTTAAAGCTTTGAATAGACGGGCACCAAATTATCTCTTAGAGTTAAAGTATTTCTTTGAATTAAAAATTGTAATAGATTCCAAAGTGGTGTGGTATCAGACAAAAAACAATACTTCGGGACATGCTGTTACACGTAAACAAATCAACTTCGGCTGATGAACCTTTGAATAGTATTAATTAAATTGTCCTTAATAGTTTTACTGTATTCCTGTTTTAATGTCTTAATGAAGGTTTTTTATTATTTTTTTTATTTTTTTTTTTTAATTCTTACTAAGCCTTTCCTAATCTGCAGCATTGATATTGTAGGATTAAAATTTTAATCCCATGTATCACCGCTCATAGCAGGAGATCAGATACAAAATGCTAAATAAAAAGGAACAAATTCATTACTGTCATGTAGATCAATAAGAAATTATTTTCATCCAAGGAAAACATGTGGAAGTGTCATCACGTTCCTCTCGTTCATAATCAACTATTTAATTAAGCGTAATCCATTCTTAAGAGACAAATCATGGGGAGAGATGGTAAATGTTACGTTTGCAAATGAATGTTGGCACTCCTGATGAGAGTGTGCGCATCTTTCTCCTGCTTATTGACAGCGTAGAACAAAGGAATCAGCACAAGATGCTGAGACGCATTACCATCATCCTGTTCTCTCACACACATCTACTGTGGCCAGGAACAACAATTAACCTGAAGATGTAAACAGTGTGATTGGGAAATGGAAGCTTCTCTCTCCGTCTCTCTCTCTCTCACACACACTGCTGATGAGTTAATGACAAGCTCTATTGTTGTATTGTACTCCTTAGCTTGAATGATTGACACATAGAGGGGCAAGGGGGGGGGGCAAGAAGATAAATAGAAGAGAAGAGAATGAGGAGACTCTTCTGGAACTGCACAGAAATAATAGGTTTTACTTGGTAGTGCAAGTGATCCTATGCACAGTCCAATGGCTGAGTAGCTTCCAGCAAGGCATGCAGAGCACTAAAAATGTTTAAAAGCAGACTTCAGCCCATGCAGGCTGTAAAGACACTGTTAAGGGGACTGAAATAACTTTAGGGCTTTGTGTAGTCTATGGTGCAATGGCTGCGCTGAACACAACCTCTCCCGAGATCTGGCAAAGAGTATTAAAGATGACATACACTGCTTATCTATAGTATGTGGGAAAGACAGAAACAGATCCAACTCTTGGTGGTTACATATAAAGCTTAGGCTTTAGTTTACAACATACAGCAAGCTTCTGCAGCAGCCTGTTCACCTTAGCAATACAACAGCACAACTCCAGAAAAAAGCCATTTTTATTCACTCATTTGAAAAATGATTTTAGTGACAACACAATAACAGCCTTACTCAGGTTCTCATACTGGCAGCGTGACAGTGCTAGGATTTGAACTGGTAACTTTTTTTGGCAAATAAATGCTAGCAATTTCACACATAATAGAAACCGTCTTCATTCCTGCATTTGAGTGCTTGAATAATCCCATGGAACCTAAATCCTTGATTGCTTTCTAATTAGATTAATGTTGGTCTCATGGGCACATAATATGCAGTACAAAGTA
>CM040992.1:14414504-14465116 GCA_022985145.1 Pangasius djambal
TAGATTTAGATGTCTGATGAGCAAGCCAGAGGCAACAGTGTCAAGGAAAAACTCCCTGAGACGAAATGAGGAAGAAAGGTAGCTCATTCTCTACTGGGTGATGTCAGATAGTGGGAGTCTAAACCTTTAATTTGTAAACTATAAAGTGAAACAGTACTAAGTGCGTTGAAGGATGTTCAATATGAGCATCACAGGCTTTATAATTACAGCAGCAGTCCTTATGTATGAGTCTAGAGTAGCCAGGTGAGATTATCCATTGAACAAAGGATGAGATTGATTGATGATTCCTTACTGGCACCATTATGTTTCGATCTGCTTGATTGGCAAGGAAGACTGGCAGATTCAGACAATCTCGTATATGCATTGGAATGTTTTTTTTTTTTTATTCAAACTTTACTGGATGTTTAACATAACACTAAATATTGATATCATCCAGACATTTTACCATCTGTCTTCATTGACCATGGATCTTTTAATCAGAGGCAAACCTATAAAGATTTCTTTTTCTTTGGCTTTCACTCCCATCCTCCCACTTCATCGCAACCATTGATCAGAGGGGAGAATTAAGATTGGCTTCTGGATTTGAAGGTCGACTGCTCAATTTGCTCTTTGAGGCCTCCCACGGGTGGCAGGGCAGCTGAAAGAAACTCCTGACAGGCTAATTTATGAAGACAAAGTGACAGCAGGTCATAAGCTAAAGCATTGCATTCTGAGATATTCTTTTAGAGGTGAGAGGAATGCCAGCATGCTGTAATTAGAGCTGCTTGATGCAGGATGTTTATCCATGGTTATGCATTTAGTCCCTCAGAGAGGAGTTCCACCGCAGGGAGGGGTTATATCTTTTATTCCCAGTGGAACTTCTGCTTAGGCAACAATCATGACTGGTATGGAAGAGCGAAGTGAAAAATGAGAAAAGGATGTTTGCTGGAGACCAGTGCTGCTGACACAGTAACAGTGATGAGGAGAGATTAGGAATTGATGCCTCCCTCCATATGCCTCTCTCGGTCTCTCTCTCTCGGTCTCTCTCTCTCTCTCTCTCTGGTCCATCACAGATAACCCACATGTTGCTATGACATGCCATTTCCTTGGGAAGTCCTGAGGTGTTTATTTCCCATTTGCCCCAGCTGAGCTTATATTGTTTGTGCCCGGAACCTGGAATTGTTTGAGTTTTTTTTTTCCTCTCTCCTCCCTCTTTGTATTATTTAGTTAATACTACAAATACATTCTTGAATCTCTTAGAGTGATTTCTATTTAGTCTCCTCTTATGGTTCATCACACATGACATGATTGGTATGAAATTTTTAAAGCCACCTCGAGGTGTGGGCCTGTATTTCTAAGCTTGAGATATTGAAAAGGTAATATTAACCCAAAGCCAACTAACAAAGCTTACAGACAGACTATGTTATGAATGCAAAATGGGCACTCATTGAGATTCTCTTACTCTTGAATGTAGCATGTAATACGTTTCCTGTTTGTTTGCTTCAATCTATTTTATTAATTGTAAAGAGATTAAAAATTATTAACTGAGCTTTGAATACAGCTCTCCCCAGCACATTTCTGAGTGCTTCTTTCAGTACCATGCTTTCTATTATGATTTCATTGAGTTCCCATGATGCAGGTCATTGTACATTCTGTTTAAACCACAACTTTACAACATGGTGTAACACATTAATATGAAAAAAATGAAACTATTGAATGTCTAAGAATGCCATGATCATAATATTCCATCCAGAGCCCAAATGCATTTGGGGACCATTTCAGATCCCAAAGAAATTTATTCATTACCATGCAAATTAGTTTGGGAATCGGTGACTAAAAGCATTTGACATACTTCATTTGAATGTGTGTAAATGCAATTAATGGGACCTCATTCAAAAAAGTGAATTGCCTGCAGATAATTGTCATTGTCTGGATCCCATTAAAAGTTTTTGTAATAAAAAAAACAGGCTTATGAGCAGAGCCTTTCCATCATGCTGTGGGATAATAAACCACCTTCCGTCCGGTGTGAATAGAAAGATATCCAAAACACAAAGCAAAGAAATGATTTTCACTAGGAATTCTGTTAGACCTGATCATGTAGCATCCCCTGAGCAATAAATAAAACCTCCTAAAACACATACAAAACCAAACATACATACACCCATGGACACATGAGCAGTGACTGAAAGTGAACACAGAAACATGAAATTGAAGGTGGTATGGGGAAAATGATGAAAAAAAAAATTATGATGTTCATTGAATAATGTTAGAAAACCATTTTGAATTGCATGTTTGATTACACTGGAGTGCTCCTACATCCTCCTTCATTGTTTTTTGGCAGGATGTACAGTGTCTTAATTTGCTTTCAGAGTAAAGCTGTTTTCACAACTACTATCAGCACTACGGAGCAGTAATCAAGGAAAATGCTCAATGTGCAAAGTAAAGAAAACTATGTCATGGCTAGGCTAAATCGAATTGGGCCTATGGCCAGATTCAAACCGAAATACAGTAATCATTCTTTAAGCTTGGAGAATCTCTTATGACTAAAGGTTATTCTAGTTGAGTTAAATTTACCTCATTTAACCTCATTTTCCTAGGTAGCATTTTTTCAGGGGCAGACTTAGAAGAAAAATCTGCCTGTGAATTTGCGTTCAAGTGCCCCCATAACATTTATTCAAAATGTAAGTGCATAAACTAGTATTATGACATAGTTTGACACTACTGCACTGTTCTCCTCTGCAGGACTCTGCAAAGGCTTCCCCTATGTTTCAACTTTTTTATGAATCCCCTGCTTTCACAAAAACAACAGTAAGCAAATACAGCAAACAAATGAACAATATGCTAAAGATGAAATAGCTCATTATATTTCATCAGGTATCTCTGGTGCACTCAATTCAGAATGCTCCTACACTTGCAAAAATTCAGAAGTACCAACAAACAGTGTTTGAGGGAACAATATACAGTGTATTTAGTGTCTGCATACATGTTTCACAGACTGAAGCCAGAAGGTGAAGCATTACAAATGTAACCTATACTTAATGTTAACTGTACTATAAAAGAACCATCGCACCATTGCAAACTCCACAGACAGTTACAGTACCTGAGGATTGTATAGCAAACATCTAGTATACATTCTAGTATACATTCTCATTCATGCAGTATTTAAAACATTTTTCCAGTTGCAACTACTCCTGACTGGTAGAGCTCTTTGCAAGTACTTCTGGTATGTAGCATGAAAGATGTAGGCTGACAGTTACTACATTCTTAGCTTCAGTAAAAGCAAAATGAGCTAGCTAATTTTTAAATCTATTTCTTATTATTAAAACAAACAAAAACTACAAACAGCACTTACATACTTATTCCAAATAGCAATGCATTTTGTGAAACCAGCATTGCAAGGCCCTAATGCATTTATTGAGTTTTACAGTATGTTACTCATCTTCTGAATTTTCTTGATGGCCATTTTCTTGATGTTAGCTTGAGTCATTGAAAATTGAAAAGAAGCACAATTGATGGATTAAATATTCTAGGTGATATACAGTGATATTTAGATATCATGTTTATGATGTTTTTTTTTACATCACCCAGCAACATGAGAAGAAGAGCAACACTAACACACATAACAGACCAGAGTACTATCTCTCTCTCTCTCTCTCTCTCTCTCTCTCTCTCTCTCTTTATCACATGCACTCAAAATGTTTTTTTTTTTTTTAAATAATAACAGAACATTTCAGCCCATATCAGGGACCATGCTTTCATGTCAATAATGTTTCTCCATTAGAGCTGGAAATAACACTATTATATCATATCACAGCATATCTGACAGACCTGCAGGAACAGCTATCTGGCAGCTGAAGTAAATCCATATTAGCTTGTACAAGAAAAGACACCATCATGTCATTTACTTGCATTTGTTTTTTTGGCCCATGCTCCCAAAGTCTATCTAAAAGTGTCTGGCTTTGCAAAGACTTTTTATACTTGTCTATGGAGAACCTAAATGTGGGCTTACTTGTTAGTTTGATGGACAGACATGTCTTCCTCTTGCATTGTTAAAAAAGATCCAGGACCATATGCAACATTTGACACTCAATCTAGACATGATTAGTAAAATTGTATGCCGCAGCATATGACCTGTTCAATGTGTATGGTCTAGGCCACTTGGTTCCAGTGAAAGGAAACATTAATGCTGCAGCACACAAAGACATCCTATACCATTGTCTGGTTCCAACAGTTTGGGGAAGAACCACATGTTCAAGATTCAAGAGTTTATTGTCATATTCACAGGAAACAGTCTGTTACACAGTATAATGAAATTCTTACTGTGCAAACTGTGTCTGCAGTGTTGGGGGGAGTGGTAGTGTATGAGAGTCATACACAAGCCTGATGGCTTAAATATGCATATATTTGAATACTTAATAAAATAAAAAATCTAGTCTTTGGGTAGAATTAAAAATCTTGTTAGAATTTAAGTGTTTATTTCCTTGAAAAGAGGCTTTCAAGAAAAAGCCTTCTACAGAACAGATTTTTGGAATATCAATTGTTATCAATAAAAGACCACGTGCTGTTTATGTGTGTATATGTATTGTGAAGGTACCTGTTGTGCTGCCAAAACAGCTCTGACCCATCAAGGCATGTACTCTGCAAGACCTCTGAAGGTCTGCTGTGATATCTGGCAACAAGACATTAGCAGCAGATCCTTTAAGTCCTGTAAGTTACAAGGTGGTGCCTCCATGGATCAGACTTGTTTGTCTAGCACATCCCACAGATGTTCAATTGGATTGAGATCTGGGGAAATCTTTCAGCAATTTGTGCTACAGTAGCTCTTCTACGGGATTGGAACAGACAGGCAGGCCTTCACTCACCACGCACATCAATGAGCCTTGGGCACTCAGATCCATACACTTGCCCATTTTTCCTGCTTCCAACACAACATTGAGATCTGGGGAATCTGGAGGCCAAGTCAACACCTTGAAATCTTTGTCATGTTCCTCATACCATTCCTGAACAATTTTTGCAGTGTGGCAGAGCACATTATCCAGCTGAAAGAGGCCACTGCCATTAGGGAATACCATTGAAGGGGTGTACTTGGTCTGCAACAATGTTCCATAGTGCATCCTGGTGCCATCTTTTCCCCAAGTAAGTGACTCACACACCCCTGGCCACATGATGTAAAAGAAAATGTGATTCATCAAACCAGGCCACCTTCTTGCATTGCTCCATGGTCCAGTTTTGAAACTTATGTGCCCATTGTAGGCACTTTCGGTGGTGGACAGAGGTCATCATGGGCACTCTGACCTGTCTGCAGCTACGCAGCCCCATATGTAGCAAGCTGTAGCAAACAAGTATGTTTTTTCTACCTTAACCAGCATTAAATTTTTCAGTGATTTGTGCTACAGTAGCTCTTCTGTGGGATTGGAACAGACAGGGAGGTCTTCGCTCATAATGCACATCAATGAGCCTTGGGCACTCAGATCCTTACGCTTGCCCACTTTTCCTGCTTCCAACACAACATTGAGAACTGACTGATCAGATGGTGCCTCTATTTGTAGTGTCTTGCCTTGAGATTCTTCTGTGCTAGTGGCTGGACAACTAAATCCCAGACATGCCAGAACCCTTGCACCAAAAAACAATATGCTGGGTCCCGGCACGTGACATTCTTGACCCAAACCTGTGCCAGCAATTCCATGCATAGGGTGTGGGCCCATCTGTCAGGTCGACTCAGTCAGTGAACTCCAGTTCCCAGCACGCACTGCGGCCACCCTGAACTACACTCTCCAGAATACACATACTCTGACCTCTTCAGTCACTGGACTTGAGCACACCTATACTCAATCACACACACAGGACTCTTTAAAAGAGACTTTCACTCACCACAAAGTTGCAAAGTACATGCCCAGTTATGAAGCCTGTTTCCTGAGCTTGTTTATCTGGTTTGACCTTGACTGATCCCTTGATTCATTTACATTTACATTTACATTTACATTTACGGCATTTGGCAGACGCCCTTATCCAGAGCGACTTACAATAGTGCTTTGAAGTCTATCAAAAATACATTCTCATATTGGCTCACTAGGTCACAAACTAGGAATACCATCAACTCAAAACTCTGTTGGGAGTTTTTTTTTTTTTTTTGCGTGTGTGTTTGTGTGTACGCTAAGTGCTAAATTAAGTACTTTATGAAGAGGTAAGTCTTTAGACGTCGTTTGAAGACTGCCAGTGACTCAGCTGTTCTAGGGGAAGTTCATTCCACCACCTTGGTGCCAAAACAGAGAAGAGTCTCGATGCATGCCTTCCTTGTACCCTGAGAGATGGTGGGACCAGTCGAGCAGTACTAGAGGATTGGAGGGAGCGTGGTGCTACGTTAGGTGTGATAAGAGCTTTGAGATAAGTGGGTGCTGGTCCGTTTTTGGCTTTGTAGGCGAGCATCAGTGTTTTGAATCTGATGCGGGCAGCTACAGGAAGCCAGTGGAGGGAGCGCAGCAATGGGGTGGTGTGGGAAAATTTAGGAAGATTGAAAACCAATCATGCAGCTGCATTTTGGATCAGTTGCAGAGGACGAATGGCGCTCAGAGGCAGACCTGCCAGGAGTGAGTTGCAGTAGTCCAGTCTTGAAATCACAAGGGACTGAACAAGCACCTGTGTGGCCTGTGTGTAAAGAAATGGATGAATTCTTCTGATGTTATAAAGGAGAAACCGACATGAGCGTGTCAGATTAGCAGTGTGAGAGGAGAAGGACAGTTGATTTGTCCATGGTTACCCCAAGGTTGCGTGCAGTAACTGAAGGCAAGATCAGAGAATTGTCCAGGGAGATTGCAAGATCCTGAGATGGGGATGAATCGCCTGGGATGAACAGCAGTTCAGTTTTGGTGGGATTGACTTTCAGCTGATGAGCTGTCATCCATGATTAAATGTCTGAAAGACATGCTGAAATCCGAGCCGAAACATGAGTGTCTGCGGGAGGGAAGGAGAGGATGAGTTGAGGTGTCATCTACATAGCAGTGGTATGAAAACCCATGTGAGGATATGACCACACCAAGAGATCGGGTATAAAGAGAGAACAGGAGAGGACCACGTACTGAGCCTTGTGGAACACCAGTGGAGAGTCTGCGGGGAGCAGATGTGGATCCCCTCCATGTCTCCTGATATGAACGATCTTCCAGGTAGGAAGCAAACCACTGCCATGCTGCACCACGAATTCCTAGGGTCATGAGGGTGGACAAGAGAGTCTTGTGGTTCACTGTGTCAAACGCTTCTGAGAGGTCAAGGAGGATGAGGACTGAAGATAGTTTGGCTGATCTAGCGGCATGTAGCTTCTCAGTGACGGCCAAAAGGGCAGTCTCTGTGGAGTGTGCTGGTTTGAAGGTGATTTTGGAGGTTGTTCTGTGAGAGATAGAAAGACAGCTGATTATAGACAGTTCGTTCAAGGGGTTTAGAAAGAAAAGAGAGAAGTGATACCGGTCAGTAGTTGCTGATGTCAGAGGAATCTAGAGAGGGTTTCTTCAGGATGGGAATAACCCTTGCTCTCTTGAATGAGGTTGGTACATGACCAGATGTTATGGAGCCATTGACGATAGTGGTGATGAAGGGGAGGAGATCTTGGGAGATGGTCTGGAGCATTGTGGATCCTGTAACTAGTCTTTCCCCAGTTTATCCTGTTTGTAGATTGCCTGACCTTTGCTTGCTTATTGATTTTGATTCTGCATGCCGATTTGGATTTGTGTGCCCTGACCTCATGAAAGAAAAAAACTACTGCATTTGCATCCACATCAGCCTCTTCTCATGAAACAATACTTCACAAACAACATGGATGCAGCAGGAGAGCCAGACTGGCATCAAGCCATCATGGCTCATGGACAATTCATGGGAGAGCAGCGGCGACAGCCTTTGTCACAGCAGAGCTCCACTTCAGCTATGTGTTCAGGTACTTCTGAATCCCGGAGGACATAGTAAGCGACCAGGGCCTCCAGTTCACCTCTCGCGTGTGGGCCAGTTTTATGGAGAAGCTGGGGGTACCTGTTAGTCTAACTTCAGGGTACCATTCACTAGCTAATGGCCAGGTGGAATGAGCAAACTAAGAGATCAGCAGATTCCTGTGCCTGTTCTATGCTGACAACCCAGAGGATTGGGCTCAGTTCCTGCCTTGGGTGGAGTACACCCAAAATTCACTCCGCCACTCAGCTATTACCCCCACCCTGTTCCAATGTGTGCTTGGGTATAAACCTCCACTGTTTCCCTGGAATGCTAGTCCCACTGACTCACTGGCTGTAGAAGGCTTGTTTCAATGGAGCGAGCAAGTCTGAGAGAGTACACACCAATGCCTCGAGCAGGTGGCCCAAACCAACAAGCAGAAAGAGGACAGGCACAGGGGTTGAGAATCCATAGTATTAGCCAGGAGACTGGGTCTGGCTCTCCACTACAGACCTTCATCAATCCCACACCTGCAAAAAGCTAAGCCCCTGGTACATCAGCCATTTCAAGATCCTCAAGCAAATAAATGAAGTCACTTACAAGCTTGACTTGTCCAAACACTGCCGCATAGGCCCATCCTTTCACGTCTCCCATCTAAAGCCTGACATGCCTGGTCCTGTAGTCATCAACATCCCACTGGCCACCCCACCTGCTCCTCCTGAGGGTTAGCCCTGGGGTGGCCGGTGGGATGTTGATGTCGAGGGTTAGCCTGCTTACCTTGTGAAATTGATTCTGAACTCCCATCACAGAAATGGGCGGCTCAAATATCTCACTGAGTGGGAGGGGTATGGACCAGAGGAACAAAGCTGGGTCCCAGCAAACAGCATTCTTGACCCAAACCTGTGCCAGCAATTCCATGCGCATCACCCAGACTGCCCTGGCCCACGACCAAGTGGAGACCTCATAAAAGCTGTGGTCCTGGAGTGAACCATTTGCTGTGGGGGGGGTGGAGCGAAGTATAAGCTCGGTTTTGTCATTGCACCCAACATTACCAAGCCTGATTCTTGAGTCTGTTTAACTGGTTTGACCTTGACTGATTCCTTGATTCCTGTAACTAGTTTTTGCTCAATTTGTCCTGTGCGTACACCCAACCTTTGCTTGCTTATTGATTCTGATCCTGCCTGCTGATTTGGATTTGTCTGCCATGACCTCATTAAAGAAAAAACTGTACTGCATTTGCATCCATCTCAGTGTCTTCTCATTACAGTAACTCTCACCTATTGACCTTGGATTGGATTCTGCTTCACTTATAAGTAGCTTTAAGTGTTTCCTAACTGTCTTACCACTCAATTAAAGTCCTACTCAGGAATAGCTTGGAGTTTTGTATAGTTTTTATATTCATACATTCATACAGTTATCTAATCAGCCAGTCATGTGGCAGCAGTGCAATGCAAAATATCATGGAGATACAGGAGAAGTTAATTAATTTAACTAATTAAGTTAGTTATTAATGTTAATGTTAATGTTCACATCAAACATCAGAATGAGGAAAAAATGTGATCTTTGTGACTTTAATAGTGGCATGGTTGTTGGAACCAGATAGTCTGGTTTGAGTATTTCCGAAATTGGTGATCTCCTTGAATTTTCATACACAGAATCTAGAGTTTACAAGAATGGTGCAAAAAACAATAAACATGCTGTGAGCAGAGGGTCTGCTGGCTGAAACACCTTGTTGATGAGAGAGAGCAGAGGAGAATGACCAGACTGGTTTGAGCTGAGAGGAAGTGTATAGTAACTCAAATAAGCACTTTTTACAACCATGGTGAGCAGAAAAGCATCTCAGAATACACAACACAACAAACCTTGAGTTGGATGGGCTACAACAGGAGCAGAGCACATCCTGGTCCACTCCTGTCAGCCAAGAACAAGAATTTGAGGCTATCATGGGCACAGACTCACTGAAACTGGACAGTTGAAATCGGGAAAAAGACCAGGTGATTTTTTTTTCTAATCTTCAACTGTCCAGTTTTAATGAGCATGTGCCCATGATGCCCTCAGATTCTTGTTCTTGGCTGACTGGAGTGGAACCTGATGTGGTCTTCTGCTTTTGTGGCCCTTCCACCAAAGGTTTGATCATTTGTGCATGGTGAGATGCTTTTTTGCTCACCATGGTGGTAAAGAGTGATTATATGAGTTATTATATCCTGCCTGGCAGCTGAAACCAATCTGGCCATTTTCCTCTGACCTCTCTTATCAACAAGGTGTTTCCACTCACAGAACTGTCACTAACTCACTTTTTTTTTGCACCATTTCTGTGTAAACCCTTGAGACTGTTGTGTGTAAAATTACCAGATCAACAGTTTCTGAAATATTCAAACCAGCCTATCTGGAACCAACAACTATGCCACGATCAAAGTTACAGAGATCACACATTTTCTTCATTCTGATGTTTGATGTGAACCTTAACTGTACCTGTATCTGCATGATTTTATACATTGTGCTGCTGCTGATTGCATTGTGCTGATTGGCTGATTAGATAACTGCATGAATGTGCAGGTGTTCGTAATAAAGTTGACGGTGAGTGTACACCTATATCTGCAGTTGCTTTGTTATGGTTTGAAATTATTTGTTGTTGAAGCACTGCATAATACCCACATCTTTCAACACTTTTACTTAAAGGTTTTAAGTATCTCTTCAGCATAATTGAAAATTTCAGTATATTGATGATGATTACACTGTTGTGAAAAGCTATATGAAGGCACAACATGCACCCAGGCTTTTGTTCCACATGATATGTGTAGTCTCACGTTGTGCACAAAAAAATGATGCAGCAGAAACACAAAGTGAAAGAAAGACATAGTGAGCAGAGACAAAATGTGGCATTGGTGAAGTTCAAAGTCAAATCCCAACACCAATCAAGAGGAGGTAGTCGGCACAGAAAAGATTAAAGGCAGAGTGAAGAGAAAGGTCAATGTTGAGATGATCACAAAGCGCTACATCAAGAGAGGCTCCCCACTAAGTATAGCATTACCTACCACTACCACTGAGCATCAGAGTGCTACATGCACACCTCTTCTTACACACACACACACACACACACACACACACACACACACACACACACACATGAGGACAGCAATTAAATTCTACACCACACATTCACATTAATTCATAAAATAGAGTGGGTTTGGAAATAAAAGATAGAATATCAGTTGGATTTTGTGTATGAGCAACAAGGTATTGATTTTAAATTTAAATTTTGATTTTACTCCCTATCTCTGTAGATCAAGATTTGTTTGCATCAGTTTGTATCTGTTAGAAACTTTAGGGGTAATAGGATGCAGAGAATTGCTAATATGCTTGTACTGGGACTATGCATCATCGTCATTACGCAGGGAGAGATTCAATATCATTACTATTACATGTACATGCTCACAACTAAAAAACATAGATTATGTCTCAAATTTAAAGCCTGCTTTAAAAAAAGTAAAACAGCAAGAAACATTTGAGGTGCTGAGAGCCTACTTCACTGAAAAGCCCTCATTGATGAATGATATGCAAATATAACGACTGTGTAATGAAATAAAGTATATGTTGTTTTGTACAGTATATATTGCTATAAGTCTTTTTTCAATGTAGAGATTATATCTACAATATTTTATATCCATGTGTTCTCTGTCAGGCTTTGGCAGTATGTCCGTTGATATGATTTCTCCAGTAAACAAGCACAAGTTCTTTTCTTTTTGATCGTGATTAATTAGAATGAATCCCAATCACCCAGTAGTGTTTGGGAAACATCCAGAGTAACAGTCATAAATGCTCACATGTCCTGATTTTGCAGAGCGAGATGCGTTCCTGGGTCAACAAGGGAGATACTTAAGGTAAAATTATTCACCCAATGAGAGTAATCACATGACATCATCCAGTTTGTGTGCCAGTTTTTGCATTTCACATCAAGTCACATCTCATCAAAGTCCCTCTGATCTCATTCATTTGGTGGTGGTAAGGGCATTTCTGTAAAGTTTGGCATTTTAGATGTGTCCCTGCTCAGCATAATGTTTTGATTTAAATCTCACAATGAAATAATTACTAACGCTATCATTAGCTCAATTGCTGACTTATGGCGACAAACCATCTGACCCGGGGAGGTATTTCCATGTGATTGTGTCACCAGATCTTTTCACCTGTTGATTTATCACTTTTTCATTTAGCAGATGCTTTTATCCAAATCGACTTACAAAAGCAAGACAAAGCACTTGATCCTTTCGCAGATGGACTGGGACCAAAAAACAGACTGGGGCTTGCAGTATTTCGGTCCCTTTTGCTGTCCAACAACAGCAATAATAATAATAATAATAATAATAATAATAATAATAATAATAATAATAATAAGATATGTCATGTTGATCCAGGGACATTATATGCTTGTGTTGACCCAGGGACTTCATTCCTTTACCTAGTCACTTCAATTTTCATTCAGAATCACTAAGCAGATAAGTGTATTAGGAAGCCTTATAGCATATCTAATATAAGACAAGCAGTAATCTATAACTGTGTTAAAATAGATAGATATACCGATCAGCTTTAACATTAAAACCACCTGCGTAATATTGTGTAGGTCCCCCTTTTGCTGCCAAAACAGCTCTGACTGTTGAGGCATGAACTCCACAAGACCTCTGAAGGTGTACTTTCATATCTGGCACCCAAGACAGCAGATCCTTTAAGTCCTATAAGTAGCAACACCTTGAAATCTTTGTCATGTTCCTCAAACCATTCCTGAACAATTTTTGCAGAGTGGCAGGGCACATAATCCTGCTGAAAGAGGCCACTGCCATTAGGGAATACCGTTGCCATGAAGGGGTGTACATGGTCTGCAGCCATGTTTAGGTAGGTGGTAGGTGTCAAAGTAAAATCCTGATAAATGCCAGGCCCCAATGTTTCCCAGCAGAACATTGCCCAGAGCATCACACTGCCTCTGCCGGGTTGCCTTCTTCCCATAGTGCATCCTGATTACATCTCTTCCACAGGTAAGCAACACATATGCACTCGGCCATCCACATGATGTAAAAGAAAACGTGATTCATCAGATCAGGTCCAGTTCTGATGCTCACGTGCCCGTTGTAGGCATTTCAGTGGTGGACAGGGGTCAGCATGGGCGCTCTGACTGCTCTGTGTCTACATAGCCCCATACTCAGCAAGCTGCGATGCACTGTGTGTTCTGACACCTTTCTATCATAGCCAGCATTAAACTTTTCATCAGTTTGTGCTATAGTAGCTCTTATGTGGGATCAGAGCAGATGGGCTAGCCTTTGCTCCCTGTGCCCCTCAGTGAGCCTTGGATGCCTATGACTCTGTCTCCAGTTCACTGGTTGTCCTTCCTAGGACCACTTTTGGTAGGTACTAACCAAAACATCCAGGAACATACCGGGAACACCCCACAAGACCTGCCGTTTTGGAGATGCTCTGACCCAGTCGTCTAGCCGTCACAATTTGGCCCTTGCCAGAGTCACTCAGATCCTTATGCTTGCCCATTTTTCCTGCTTCCAACACATAAACTTCAAAAACTGACTGTTCAGTTACTGCCTAATATATCCCACCTCTTACCAAGGGCCATTGTAACGAGATAATCAATGTTATTCACTTCACCCGTCAGTGGTTTTGATGTTATGGCTGATCAGTGTAGCTAGATAGAAAAAAAGAGACTAATAAGTTGAACTTTTCTGTCATTTGAATATGATGAGCTGATAAAACCTAATTACATTATTTACAATATTTAATGATAAAATTGTTTTTCCTTCTTCGCACACATAGCGCTCTTCTATGGAGAAAGGAAAAGGGTAAACACTCAATAACAAAATTAGTGTCTTCTTTAAACCAGAAACCAGAAACTGCACTAATGGCAACATGTGCACTAAAACATTTGTCTTTGTATTTTTTCCCTTAAGGGCCTTTGGTGCACATGATGGAATTAGATAATGGAATGTGGATGGATGACATTGTCATAGACATTCAATCGAGGTAATTCTGCTCAAGAATCTAAAAACAGTATATTGTAATATGCTTAGTAGTCATTTTTTACTTTTTAAATCTTGCTAGGTCAATTCACGATGAATTAGGGCCTCTTTAAAACAGATATCTTTGAACTACCCAGTGCATTTTTACACTAAATTTAAAAACCTGGTAGGAGTTACTCATGTTGTGAAAGATAAATGGATCATTAAATTCAATTTGAATTACACAGCCAGTTTCCCTTTATATATTTGTAGATGCTATCTAGCCTTGCTTGGCCATGTACTGTCATAATTATATATTAAACTATATTATTAAAATTTAATTGTAACCTTCTTTACCATGTCATCTGTGCAATTGTAATGGATTTACAGATATCATCAGCTGGACAAAGCATGAGGACATTTTTCGTGAGGACTTTTGATAGTCGATGTTCGATGTTATTGCTTCTGATTACACAGTTCTCTGGAAAACTCAAATCTGATTGGTCAATTGCCCCATCTAGTAGTCTGATAATTCTCAGTAACAACTGCACATCTGGAGATTAAGTGATATCAGAGCTGTCATCTGGGCTACCGTACCG
The DNA here is from genome assembly GCA_022985145.1 of Pangasius djambal. NCBI lineage: Eukaryota > Metazoa > Chordata > Actinopteri > Siluriformes > Pangasiidae > Pangasius > Pangasius djambal. The sequence continues at coordinate 14,428,984 of CM040992.1, forward strand.
GTGCTACTTAAATGTTTCATGTATAATTCCGCTGTCTAATAAAATTCTTAACTGTAATAAAATATTTCAAATCTATTCTCAAATCAATATTTCTTGTTCAATTATTTACTTATGTGTCAAGCAGCCATGTAATAAGTGGGATAATATACATTCAGCTGGTTGTTGCAAAATAAACTCATTTAATCCCCCGATTGGGGTTTATTTTGCAATAAAAACTGATTAAAAGTACATTTTCCCTTACATATTTGATGTCCATTTATATGTTTGTAATTAAGGAACGTATTGTACTCCTTAAAATTGTAGCACTGTTTATGGCACACTATATGCAATTATCAAAACCTATTGTATTTATATTGTGTATTTGTGTTTCTTTTTTTTTTTTTTGTTTCCAGAAATCACTGTAGGCTCATCATTGTGTGTTTCCCTGGAAATGAAGAAGTGGAATACTTCAGAAGGGTAAATTGGTGCAAAGAAAGTGGTAGATATCTATATTCCATTTGGGTAATTAAACATTTGTTATTGTTGCTCCTGCAATGAAATAATGCTGCTTATGTTTGCCCTTTATCAAACATTTATATAATTAATCCAGGATTGCTCAATGTTTAATCTGTTGTGTTGTGTTTTTAGGCCGTGCATTTTAATGCTAGACTCCCAATCTGTCCAAGTGAATGATAGCATGGAGGTGTTCCAAAACATTCGAAGGTTGGTTCTGTTGTACATTGGCCCAAATAAATATAAATGCATCACATACAAAACATATTACTTCACCCCAAAATGAAAATGTTGTCATCATTTACTCATCCTCATTTTGTTTTAAACCTACACGGCTTTCTTTCTTCAGTGGAACACAAAGAAGGACTTTGATGAATGGACAAGTATATGCTTGTAACACAAAGTTAAATAAAAATTGGCTGTCATATAGGTATACTTTTAATAAAGGATTTTTTTTTTTCACAACATTTCCAAATGTGGAAAAACACAAGAAAAAAGCCCTGGATATTTTCTGCAGATACTACGCCTGCCCTGAAAGTAAGGGTACCTGGACAGCAAGGAAACACCTCTGAATGCAGCATATTTGTGTTACTCTCTTTTTCATGTCTTGGCACTATCTTTTTCACCAAAAAGAAAAGAAACCTTAAGTGACTTACTTTTCCATTCATTTTTCTCTAGGATCCTCCCAAAAAAACTAATCAACGAGCTTGACTGTACATCCTGGTTAACACCGGCAGATGCATTTTCAAGGCGTGCCCAGACCAGGGACAAAATGAGAAGTAGTTTAGAAGGTGTTTTTATTTTTTTTTTAAGGAACATTACAGAATCCTGATGAAATGAATGAAATTCTTAAAATATATAAAATCAGGTACAAAAATGTTCTTAAAATATGGGGAGTTATATTAAAGATATTGAACTTGTTGGATTTAAACTGTGCTACATTATTCTTGTAATGTTGGCGATTGACTAGCCAAGGATAGAGAAAGGGAAAGTCGAGAGAAAGGAAACTTACAGGAGAGAAGAGAAGAGGACAAAATGGCTTGGGGAAGAAACTACACGGTTCTGGGAAGGCTGTCAGTGTCAGGCACCAAAAGAAAGTACATAGTCACTCAAGATGAGCTAAAAAGAAGGATCATGGGAGAAAACATGTCAAAAGATATGCTAAGAAGCCTGATTAGGGTTTGTATTTGCTCCATCAAAACCTTTAAAGAAAGGAACTTTATATACCATAGTAACAAATTGGTTTTATCCAATTATTGGTTTGTAAAGAGGATCTCCCTGAGGAGCCCAGAGAACAACGACAAAAAAAAAAAGCCAAGACAAAACTAAGCATCTTCTATGCCCTCAATGAAGGGGGGGCGCAGACTAAGCCCAGGAGTTGGGAGCCATGCTTGGGCAACATGTCAACCTAGGCATGAGTGCAAGTGTTCCCAGTGCTGAGGCAGAGGTTGCAAAGTAGGTTGCCTGCTAATCTTTTTTTTTTTTTTAAATAATAATAATAATAAAAAGAAAACTCGCTCCTTGCATACGAATCTGTCTATTCACCTTTACATGAATACACTTTGCTCTCTTCAGTGCTTGCTGAGAGAAAAGCTGGGAGTAGAATCACCTTTTGGTCTTCTTACCCATACATTTGGATGACAAGTTGTGGATATTATCATGTCATTTTTTAATCAGTCAATTTAAGTAGTGTTACATGTGTTTTTTTTACATATGTGTTCACTTTAGTATTTAGTCAGTCTTCTTTTAAAATACCCTCCATACTTCAGTTTCATGGGGTTTTTTTTTGGTTTTTTTTTGGTCTGTGTGGAAAAATGGTCTTATCTTTCTTGTCAAATCTACAGTTACTGCTGGAAATGTAGTTCCTCTGATTCTGGCATTTGTTACTGTGTCATGCAGGTTTTTGATTTGCTGGCTAATGTGCTGAGGAATTATCTGCCATTTCTGCACAGTCTCCAGTATTTCATACTTCTGTACTTCAGTTTAGAGTGGTTTGCTGCAGTGTTCACCTTTAACTGCAGTGACGTGTTTTCTTGACATAAAGTAGGTACATTTGATGTTAATATGACATCAAATAATTCACATGCCAGGAGCTGGCAAGCACATTTCTCATTGTAAGAGTATGTACAACAGGTACACTGGCATGTTGGGGCAGAAGTATGGTGAATTCTCTCATTACATAAACTTTGCACATCTACCTCTTTTGTGTCAAAGAACAGAATTAAGTAAAGCTTCTTTTGCTTAATTACACTAACGTGCATTCGTTTGAAAATACAAAGCAGGAAACTTCTGAGAATCATGTTCATTCAGCAAATCAATAAGTACAAGGTGTTGTCCTCGGATTCCTATTGGGCAGCTACAAAAACTTTCAGATGGACAAACTTTGTAGAATGGACAAGGGCTTTGTTCTGATGGAACTTCATAACAAAGCCCTGGTCTATCCTACAAAGTTTGTCCAACAGAAAGTTTTTGTCCTGGGATATAAGGTGAATGCTATCCTGCCAACCTTTTTCCACCAATCTAGAGGCTGAATTAATTTCTCCAGACTTCAAAGAGGCATTTTTCATTCTTCCAACTGCCTGCAAATCATGAATGACCTGGAAGTATCCATCTGCCTTCTTGAGGAGAATGCTGATAGGGTCATCCAGTCTACGGTTCCTAATGCCACCTAAAAACCGATACTTTAGGTGATGGAAAAATCTAATTGGAAAAGCAAAAATGAAAGAAAAACAATAGAGATGTTTTAATGTGTTAGTCTGATTTTTAATTTTTGGTAAACAAATTCCAAATGCTTGTGATTCTACTACATTAATTTACATTGTTATTTCCTTAATCAAGTTGCAAAAGTTTAATGCTTGAGGCAAATATTACCTTTCAACAAGATTGTTTGTGTCAGAGCTAGCATGGTTGTAGCATCGTCCAAAGTCAGACCATGCATGTCTTATTTATTTCCAGCCAGTGATCCTCGAAGTAGGAGAAAGGGCTGGGAAACCTCTTGAGGAATTGCTCAGCAGTTGACTCAAAATTATGTCATTACCTTTTCAAAACGAAAAATTATAACTGATTATTTAATTGTCCGTATTTGATATAATGTTTTCCTGAAATAATTAATTAGTTATATAAATAGTAATAGTAGAATGAAGAAAACAAAATTGAATTGTTAATTTTACATACTGTTGCACAAAGCTTCATCTTTTTGATAAAGAAAAAAAAATTCTGTCCTAACATCGGTGTTTGATGATACACTGACTCCAGAGTCTGTCTTTGAAAGCCAAAGGACAACAGCCTGAAAACAGAGACATCAAATAACTTTCATTATTCAAGCATACATTATTCAAATACCGTATTCAAATGTTAGAATATACAAAGATAATGCAGAAAATGTATATACTTGCATAACATGATACCAACACAGCAGGATAGCTGACTATGGGAAGACTTTCTGCAAGGAATTCATCTCACACATATCCTTGTCCACCATAATGCACCTAGGAGGAAACAAAATAGCATAACAGAAGGATGAATAAACAATTTAGCCAAAATGACCTCTGTGGGGCCAGTCAAATAATACTAAATGTATGTCAATTTAAACAAACGTAAACCTACAAAATACAAACATTGGTGCAGTATGAAATACAATCCTTAATTGCTGTAAAGTTATCTCCAATGTTTCCCCTTTCTCACTGTTTGTTACTATGAAGGTCACTGGAACTCCATGGCCATAGCCATCTCTTTTAGCCAGTGCATAAAGTGAAAAATTATACTGGTTCACACAATAATTGGCATTTAAAAATATAACGTTCTTTCTATGTCTGAGTAGATTCTCTCTCATGTTGGGTGTCTGAAGGATAATTATAAGATCTTTCTCATGGGAAAAAAGGCTGAAAAAAATGACATTGTCCTTGCAGTGACTGGTCGATAATTTGGCTGAAGTAACAGCATCATCTTTATCCAAATGGCTTCGGTGCATCAAGCATGTGCGAATACTTTCAATGTCCTTTGGAGTAACAAAGCACTGACGGTTGTTCAAGTCAGTGTGTCCATGAGATCTGGAGCATTTGTGGGCTTCCAACAGAATGATATCTGGCTTGACACCCAATGACATCCATGTTCAATCTGTTTGACCAAATCTGGACACAAGTGTCCTTCTTTTTCACAGGTTGTATTGTGCCCATTGTGCTCTTTGCTGGTGTGTCGTACAATGACTTTGTGGCTGAACCAATCATTTTTAACCTTAAATGATGTGTAAGTCATACATCCTGAGGTCTTGTAACATCCATCAAAGGGTTTCCCTGACCATATACAGTAGAAAATATAGTATCCTTGTCCTTTTGACTTGCAGAATTTGTGTTTCTAAAGTTTGTCAAAGTATTTCTTGAACGAACCTCTCATGATTTTCTTCTTTCTTCAGGACATGCACATCAACTTTAATATTTTTGTTCTTTTCTTCTTTGTCTTTTTTCATGTAACACTGTTTTCTTAATACAATCTTCCATTTCTCTTTACATTCTGGGGAGAAAACAAAATTAATTAATTCTTTCATTCACCTGGGGGTTGTGGTGGAGGGTTGTGCCCCTAGGATGATGCTCTTAGGCAGAAGAAGACAGACACTAATTATTGCTAAGATAGTTGTTCCAACAACTGATGTTCACTTTAACTGTTTAGTGATTCTGACTGAAAATTAGAGTGACTATGTCAATGTGAAGGAATGAAGTCCCTGGGTCAACACAAGCATATGATGTCCCTGGGACAACACAACACAACATATTTCACTATTATTATTATTATTATTATTATTATTATTATTGTTGTTGTTGTTGTTGGTGGTGGTGGTGTTTTTGTTGGACAGCAAAATGGACCAATATACTGCAAGCCCTGGTCTGTTTTTTGATCCCAGTCCATCCGCGAAAGGATAAACTGCTTTGTTTCTCTTTTGTAAGTCAATTTGCATAAAAACATCTGTTAAATGAATAAATGAAAATTTATTCAATGGGCGAAAAGATCTGGTAAAACGATCACAGGGGAAACACCTCCAAGAGCTCGATGGCGAAACGATTAAAGGTGCCCCCCTACCCCAATAGGAAGGGGATCGGACTGTTTGTCACCGTAAGTCAGCAATTTATCTAATGTTAGTGTTAGTAATTATTTCACTGTGAAATTTAAATCAATACATCATGTTGAGCAGGGATACATCTAAAATGCAACACTTTACAGTCCACCAAATGAATGAGATCAGAGGGACTTTGATGAGATGTGACTTGAAGGCTGAAACTCAGAACCTGGCACATAAACTGGATGATGTCATGTGATTACTCTGATTGGTTGAACAGTTTTACCTTAAGCACCTCCCTTGTTGACCCAGGAACGCATCTCACTCTGCAAAATCAGGACGTGCTAAATGCTTCTCCTCATGTCTTCACTACTTATGCCTTGACCACACCCTCCAATCATTACTCCCACATCACCCTTTTTATGAATCTCACCATTCTTCATTATACTTAGAACATTAATCCTTCTTTCTGTGTCTTTTTCTTTCCTTGTAAAATCTTGCATGAGTAGAAACATTGGGTATGAGCCAGTATTTCACATTCTGTAAAATGCACTACTTAGGGAGTAGGGAGACTTAGGGATATTTCATATTGAAATGTGTGGTTAATACTCCTGCATGCTGAGGTTTCAAGTTGCTAGGTAATTTTTTAACATGCAAATTCTAACAGCGGGTCATGATGATGTATGTACGAAGCACTCACTAGTCAGTGTTTCTGAATTCAGTTCAGTGTCTCCATAGTGAACAAGTGAGTAAGGGAGCAATTTTAGACACAGTGATACAATGATTTCGAAAAAGCCTGAAAAAGAAAAAAGACTCTTTATTTTCATTTGCATCTGACTCCACTGTGATACAGTACTAAAGAGCTTGGAAAAAATAGACAACAAGTCTATGTTGTATGTATTAACAGTCCTAACACAAGCAAAACAAGGGTTATACAGAGACTGCTTGCAGTATTAATAAGACACAGGTGTATGTAATAAATGAGCAGGAAGTGCCAAAGAGGGAATGAAGTGAGCCAAACAAGAGCTGACAAACTAGGGGGTTATCCCAAGTGCTGGTGACTGAGTTTTTCTAAGATTCATTTTAAAAAGTTACATTAGTTAGTCATTGAGAAAATACCAGACACAAATACTATAAGAAAGAGTTCATGGAAAATGTGGAGAATGTCATAACTTTGCTGTACAGTCGCTGTTACAGTACACTACAGCATGTAACTCAAACTACTCAAGCAAGCTTTATTGATTACTGTAATTAGCCCTTCTGGTATGTTACTGTATATATACAGTTTACCTTTAATTAATCCTTGTGGTCTGTCACTAGAGATGCATACTTACTCTATTTGAGCTGGTATTATGTACTGTGCTAATATAGTTTGCGCTTACCATTTCTTCAACTGCAGAGATTCAGTGTTTTTTTTTTTTCACGTTTTTATTCCTGAACAAATGATCAGTGGTCACTTTGCAATTCTAAAGTCACAGATACCCAAAAAGTAATGTATAACAGTTCAATCTTTAAAGATTTTAGATTAGTACAACAATCTAAATTTCTAATCTAAATTAGTATCCAACAATATTGTCACTTGGCAAACATATGATAGAGTTTCCCTTTATATTTTGCTACTGAAATACAGGGTCTATGTTTATCATTTTTAATCATCAATAAAAAAACACAGCCACAAGTTATCACAAGTTAAGCTGCAGCGCCTATAGGCAGTGGATAACCTTTTTAGCCAACAACAATGAGAATGTTACTAACTCACAATTATTTTAGCATTCAAAATCTAGCTTACTCAGAAACTAGTCAGACTATTGTTACACCACATTACTACTACTAATGACTGAGGCATTGGCAGTTTTTTTTTTTTTTTTTTTTTAAAGGACATTTATTACTAAAAGTGTTGCTAACTGTGGCAAGGACTGATAGCTAGCTAGCAATTCTAGCATTAAACAACTAGCTAGCTATAGCGTTACCACACTACTGATACAGACAGACAGACAGATATAGGGACAATTTGCACTTTAGTGAGTAGTTTTTCCCCTTACATATCTATAACGATTAAGTATCTATGTACTGTATATTAGTATAAATAATCAAGTATATAAAATGTTGCTTTCTTGCACTGTCACATATCACTGATGATGGCTTTAATAATGGCTTGCCCCCACTGGTAGCAGCAGGTGAAGGTTATTTGAGCACAATTTGTGAGTGCATGTGGTCCTGTAGGTTCCAGGTCCTGTAAACTAAGCTGTTAACCAGCTTCTTGATACTTTTGTTGCTCCGTTAGTCAACAATTCAATCATTAACTTAAAAAAACACTGTATTTTACTGTGCTTTTTGAATAAAATTCCCATAATGCAATACATATTAAAGTTTGGTACTGTATGCTAGTTAGAATATTTTACTGGCAATTACACATTTAGTAACTGTATAAAATACTGCAAGGAAACAGTATAATGAGATAATTACCAATCTACATAAATCAAAGCATTCAGCTAAACCTCACAGAGCACATGGATGATAAACAAATATAACCTCGAGCCATATGAAATTAACTTTATGCTTTATTGCATTACACAACCATCTGATTGGTACATTTGTAACAATCTGGATGCTCAGAGCTCATGTGGTAAATGTGATGTAGGTTTGCTGTGCATTATGGGAAGAGACTGATGGTTTCTGAGCCATCAGGATGATGCAATAAACATTAGAAAGTAACAATAATCTGTCTAGTATTTGGGACATTATTTATCATGCCTGAACGCTAGCCAGTTGTGAATTCCAGCAAGTTGGACAGAGCTCGGTGGTGTGGGGTCTCTAGACTCTTACATTTATTATTTGGAAAATGCTTTTATCCAAGGGTCTAAGCAGTTCAGCATTAACAGCCTTGTTCAAGGACCCAACATTGCTCAGATTTGAACTCATAACCATCCTGTTACAAGTTGAGAGCCTTAACTACTGAGCTACCACCACTACCAAGCCCTTAAATCCCAGCCTGGCATCCAGCTGGTGTGTAATTTTTATTCTAACTCTATTTTATTTATACAAAAGAAGACCTGCTTCACTGGTATGCCATGCTGAGCATTATCAACAGAGTCACAGATCCCTTGGGACTCTATTATAAACCAGGACCAAAACATTTGTGCTGTCACCGTACTCAGCAAAAAAAAAAAAAAGCTTATCTGAAAATACCAAAATCTATTAATACCAATGCCTCAACAAGGCTTGCATGCAAAAAGAATTCCAGCAACAATCAATCATCATGAATAAAAGTCTAGTTATGTTTGGGGAAGCACATTATATTATTTCACATAAAATGATCAGGCACTTGTTTTGGAATAAATTATATTTAAGTCAATTCTACAGCAACACAGTAATGGCTGCCAAGTCTGCCAAGTTAGAGGTCTGTCAATGGCAAATTTCAATAACCGCAAACACACACACACACACACACACAGCATTGGATATGAGACTCTCTCATGCCCAGTGTTGGGGATTTGTTATTGATGCAATGCAAACATATGAAGGGATCCTGGACAGGATTAATGCAGTGAGTATGTGCTGTTAGTTCAAGGTGCCAGTAATGTGCCTGGCACATAGCCGAGCTCTCTAACTCACTGTGCACTATTTTCTATTTTAAAACAGGCTTGTATCGTTAATCCTTATAAAATCTTTCTGGCATTGTTCAGACTCTAGACTTTCTATTATGTAACAAAATGACTGAGAACATAAGGGTGATTACACTGTGTGGGAAATAATGTACATTTGAAAAGTCAGCAAAAACTGTAAATGTGTTCAACAGCAGTCGAGTAAAAATGAACAAACGTGAGTGTATGAATGGTCTTTGGCGCTGTCCACTTGCTGTCGTGCTGAAAAGCAGCATCATGTTCAGCCACTTTCTTGAGGCCTCGAAGTCTTGCAGCATTCTCCTGATACCGCAATGCTGCTTTGCTTTATGCAGAATAGAGAATAATTCAGTAACAAATAATGAAAAAAGTCATCATAATGGACAGGATATGGATTTTCTCTATGGAATACGTATCAGAAAACACATGACGTTATCTCTGATTATTGTCTGATTAGATTGTCTGTCTGTTTTCATCTTACTACACACCATTATATCATATGACACTAAGGTTACTCTTATTGTATGCATACCTTGTTTACTGAACTAAAATACATATCACATAAAATTCCGTGCCTACAAAGGTCTGCATAAGAAGATGACATGACTGAATGGTGACAACAGTTACTTTTTAATGTTTACATCATGACTATAAGACAGTTTCCAGTGGTTTTGTTTTGTCGCGGCGCTTGTTTTGATATTACCACTTTTGACTAACGCCATGGACTCTGAACAGATAAGAATTTGATATGTGGAGAATAAACTGATACATCATTGTCCATTCATCTTTAAATATTCTGTTTCCATTGTCAGTATCTATCTATCTATCTATCTATCTATCTACCTACGTATATATATATATATATATATATATATATATATATATATAAACTGGTTTGTGCTCAGAAAACTAGAGATGCTGAGCTATGGCCAGTGTTTATTTTATTTTATTTTTTTTCTCCATATATTGATCAGCTCTGCTGCAGTATATCCACATCTGGACCACGGGCCACATCTGGACCACGGGCCACCAGTTGATGACCGCTGCTGCATGAAGGCTACAGCCTCATGACATTTGCACGCCCACTTCTCATAGAAACCAAATTTACTTTTGGAAACCCTAAATCTTTTTGGAAAATCCCTAACTAGCACATGTGGATCTTTTTAGAGTTAATTTTTGAAAGGGGTGGGGTCCAGGCGCCTTTATTTGCTAAAAACACACACACACACGCACGCACACGTCGTCGAAATAAGTCGTTGGAAAACGTAGGAGGAAACTGCGTCAAACGCCTAGGTTTTTCACTTTCTTTACTCCAGTGGGAGCCGGAAACGTGGAAACGTGCCGGCGGAAGTGTAGTTTTAATAAACTCTCCTTCTGTTCGCGCGCTTTTCTGTCAGTGTGCGCACGAACCGCTGCGCGCGCTACATTCCTGCGTTTTGAACACGCACACACACACACACACACACACACACTAGTACTTTCCCTCTCCTTCAGCAGCTTGAGCATCGCTTTGGCGCGTCCCGGCGTGTTTTATTCCTGTCTTATCAGCTCTGTCTGGACTCGGTTAATGATTCGCTTTCGGGATTTTTGAATTTTTCAGCATCCTTGAGGAAGAGACGCGGTGAAAAATCCGCCATTTCCTCCCAGCCCTCCCGCTCCCTCAGGTGTATTTCCGCCGACTTTAGGTAACGACGCTGCGGCATCTGATTTCATCTTCACCTCGCGAGCACGTTTGTGGTCTAAACTGTTCTTTAAAACGCTTTAAATTGACCTGTTTTTGGATTACACTCTTACATTTGAACATTTACACACTTCAGAGACTTTTTTTTCCCCTTCACCTGAGGAAAGCGAACAGAAGTCTCGTATTCTCTTGATTTGCCTCATGAACTGAGGTGACAAGTCCATTTCCGACATGTGTTTCTCAGGAATTACCTGCGGAGAGAGACGTGTCCCCGCAGAGAGGGGGAAAAGCTGGTGAAACACTCATTCATTCATTCATTCATTCATTCTACCTTCTCGTGTTTTGCTGAAGAAAAGTCGGCTTCTGGTTGATCATGGCAGCGGCGCGCAGACGGACTGAGCGCGAGGACGCGGTCGCGTGGCCGAGAATGAGCGCGAGCTTCTGGGCTGCGCTGCTGCTCACGAGCCTGCTGATCGCCTACTGCGGTAAGGTCACGGGTGCGCGCGCGCGGGTGCTGATCAATGTTGCGCTTTCCTGTTAACAGTTCTCTCTCTCTCTCTCTCTCTCTCTCTCTCTCTCTCTCTCTCTCAGTTTATTAGGCTACTAAGCTCTACCTTTCCTGCTCGTCTTTGTACCTTTAATATGTATCTTTCACCTGGAAATGTGCATATGATATACCTTTCAGAACAATTTAACGTACATCAGTGGACTGCAGTTAGTTTTTGGGTTACATCGTTGCACCTCTCTAGGTAAAGGATTCCTACTAAAGTGTTCACTACAGTGTACCACTCCAGACACAAGGAACAGAACAGTACGCTTAGTACCCTTTCTCTGAGTCGGTTAATACTATTGATACTAATCAAGGCTTCCACTTGTCTTGGAAAACCCTGAAATCTGTATAGTTTTGGAAACGTATAGAAATTTGAGGAAAAAGGATAAAAGGACCCGAGACTGCTAGTGAGGTCAGAGAAAGAGTAACGTTGTGCTATTAAGCTACTGTAAGGTACATTATAAGGTATATTAGATCATATTTAGATATATAAGGTATATTAGATCATATTTTCTTGCAAGTGGGCATCACGTGTACATATATACTCTGTAATTAATTTTACACAGAAGAACATACCCAAATTTATTTATTTATTATATATTTAATTTATCAGGTGAATCACATTCTTGGTGGATTGGTTCACTGGGGGGATTTAACTTAACAATTACTGGTCTGTAAATGTAACATATTTACTTCATTTATAATAGTCCAGGAAAACCTGAGGAGAAATGTTTTGTGTGTGAGTATGCTTCAGTCAATAAGTAAGGAGCTGTTAAAGCCCTTAAGGGATTGTCTTAATGACTTAAATGATAAGGACAGTGGTAAACGTCAGCCTTACTGAGATTCACATCCATGAACGGCAGCCCTAATGTAAGTCGTGGAAAATGTCCTGGAACATAATGTACAAAATGAGTGTGAACCCTGCTAATTCTGTTTTTCTCACACCCACACAGACATGCATGTATTATAGGAGTGTAAAGACAAAATGATTTGAGTTGAAAAAAAAAAAAAAGTCCAACAGTCTCCCACATGGCCGCATCAGTTTCCAAACCTAAATCTGCAAAGGAAAAAAACACATATTGGCATTGAAAATTGCTGCACATTACAATTGATGGACACTCCCTGGAGTGCTTAAATCAAAAGTATGAAAATACTTCAGATTCAACAAAAGCTCACTGGGAAATCCCCACTTCTATATGCAAAAGGTGTATGCAACACTGCCATAAATACATCAGCACCACAAGCTTTGCTATATACCTGTGAAGGTGACATAGGGTAAAGATTACCTGCAGCTAAAGATGCAACAGGTAATGCTAGCTTTAGCAGTTTCTTTCAGAGCAGTTTACCGGGTTGGCTACTTTATTTGCAAGGACATTGACACCGATAGCATTATAGAAAATGTTGTATTTTGACACATGATGGCTATGCTGTAACTGCTGGAAAGATTTTAGTGAAAAATGAAAAGATGTGGGGAGAGAATAATACACAGAATTAATGTAGAACACGGAATTAATGTTGTACAAAATCTCAGACAAAATAAAGACAGTGACAAAATATTTGATATTGTAGTTCCTAATAGAGTCAAAACTAGGATACATCAATGCATGCTAAATTTAACCGAACTGATTCATATAAGATCGGACCTGAATTGAATCATATCGGATCAGTAATGAAGTAAATGTATAGTTTAACACATGCACACATGGGCACACAGAGAAACTGAACACATGTTCGGTGGTAAACAGCAGATCTGAAAAAAAAAACATGGGGCTCTAAAGATAACAAATTTATAGTCATTCATTTTTTAAATAAAAGAATAAATTCTAATATGAGTCATAGTTGCGGTGGGTGATATTTGCGCTTGAGATATTTTTGAACATATTTGAGGTCATTTTAATAGCAATGGGTATATTAAGTTTGCTATCAAAGTCTGACAAAGAAAAATGGCTGCTACTCAGTTGGTTACTCTGTAACTCATAGTAGACAGATATTGGAAATTAATAAATGCAGAACATTTTTTTGTGAAGATTTATGCCACAGAAGGTCTCCAGAATGTCCATTACAAAAAATTAAGATTGAAAGCAATTTTTCCAAAATTATGTTATTGGCGGGTCCAGCAATGAAAAGTAATTTTTTGCATTAATTAAGCCAATTACATTCTTATTACCAGACACACACACACACACACACACACCTTGTGCAACTACAACAGAGGATAAAAATGAGAATTTCTGGCTAATTTTTGCTAATTCAGGCCTGATTGTGTGGCATTGTGTCTCAGATTGTGTATAATCTGTGCTCTTGTTCTCTCTTTTTCTCTCTCTGATTGTTTAGTGCTTTGTATTTCTGCACTTTTTTGCCTCTCAGTGGGTGATTGATCCTCCACTTGTGTCCAATCAATGCCCTGGCTGTTTTCTCTGGTCAGCAGTCTGAAGAATACACATCCGCTCTGTGTTGGTCTGCCATTCTCTTTCGTTCCTCTCGGCTTTTTATTTGGAGCCTGCTGTGTGTTGCACTGGGAAAATCAGCTTTCAGAGCACCACTGTGAGCCACTCTGCTTCTCCGATAGTAATCGTTGTGATCTGGGCACTCTGACCATCACCATCAGGTCTCACCAAGTCACTGGGATGAGAGATCTCACCACCAGAGCTGTGTGTTGGCCATGGATACATTCGTATTCGACAAAAAAGAAGAAGCTTTCGTTATATTCATATCATTCATGATATGAGTATAAGGCACACACATATGAACATGCACACATTAGCAGCCTACAGAGGAATAAATATATAAATGAGGTCAGCATTTCCAGCTGTGACTAGCATGGTAGCTGCCTCTTGACATTAACATTTTGCTGCATAAATATGCCATCAGCCTAGCATCAGCAAACATTGTGTGCAGGAGACAGGGAGAAAGGAAGAGAGCGTGAGATGACTGATGACTCAGACTCGAGCTCCATTGTGTGCTAGAGGAATGTAGCCAAAGTTACATCACGCATCTTGTTTATCTCAGGTACGACTACAGCGGTGATTTTCAGCATTATTTGGTAATTTGGATGGGAGGTGTTAATAAATGTTGGTGTATTGTGTGCGCTGGCTCCCTCCTCTGGATCCTAACCGATGTGCAGTTGTTCTGAACCCATGTGCCGAACACTGTGACCTTCATGACGAGTGAAGAACAAAAACCTTAGTGATTAAATTTCATAAATATGACAAGTTGCAAGTAGGCAGCAATGTAGGCCAAAGGTAGTTTGGCAGAGGAGTAACAATACAGCTATTATATCATCCATTCTTAATTTCGATGCATATTATGCCGACATAGTGTCTTCAGGTTTAAAGTGACGTCTCACAAGAACAGATAATGAACTTCAGGTATCAACACATGTATGTATAAATCCGCCGACTGGAAATAAATCTGCCTTAACTCCATAGCTGAGGAAATAAGTCACTAAGCAAAAACTTTTTTTTACACAATGGCATAAGGGATTGCTTGACAGTTTATGCTGACTACAGAAAAAATGTCATTTAAAAAAAGCAAGAGAAGATTTGCTTTATGCATCGGAAAGATACATTTGTCTAAGAAGTTTTACCTGTGGCTGGAATTTGATCACAAAACATTTTTAACAGATTAATTTAAGACAACAGACTAATCTATAGTCATTAAATCCAATCCAAGTGATTTGGAAAACTGGCATGAGATACATGTAACAATAGTGCTAATTCATTTCTACAAGGATAATATTGGGTTATTTAAAATGTTCCTTTTAATTAGTTCTTTGTTCAAAAATATATTTGATAAATACAGTTGGCTTATAACAGGTCTTCTAGTCAATTTGAAATAGATAACAGCACTTTAACTTGATAAACCAGTGAAAATGCATGAACTATTGAGCAAAGAACACACACCTGGGGCATCGTGACACTGACATGACACCAAGGTACAGAGTTGAAGTGAACTGAATTGAAACCAGATGCTGCTCCAGATCTTCCACTCTGCTCAGGGATGGTTACAGTTTGACTCACTGTGTACAGTTGAGTCCTAAACTGAGGAAGCATTTGAGAGCTAACGTTTGTAGCTACATTTGTCTTCTCAAATCCCTTGTTAGACTAAGCTGTGAGCTTGTGGGTGTCTATTTAGCATGCTTGCATTTTTAATTATGCTATTTTAACTGCTAAAACTAGTTTTGCCTTGGTATTTAGCTGACTATAGCTAACTTTGGTGGTGATAGAGGTTATCTAAAGTCTGATGCGAGCTAGATAACGTTACATACCAAACTCGGGTTAATGTAAGTAATGTCGGTAGCCAGCAGTAAATAGCAATCAATACTCATTGTTATAAGTGGACAGGAAACCTGTAACTTGACTAGCTAACTAATCATATTAGAAAAAAAAAACCCAACAGATTCATGTTACAGTATCAAGCTGATAACTGTTAGCTATGCTTTCACATGTTAGCTATCCATATATTGGTGATGATTTCTATTCTTCAATTGTCCAGCATGTACTGTGCCCACTGGAGCCTCAGATTCCTGTTCTTGGCTGAAATGAGTAGAACCTAGTTTGGTCGTCTGTTGTTGTAGCCCATCTGCTTCAAGGCTCGGTGTGTTGTGTGTCCTGAGATGCTTTTCTGCTCATCACTTTTGTAAAGCGTGGTTACTGTAGACTTCCTGTCAGCTCAAACCAGTCTGGTCATTCTCCTCTGACCTCTCTCATCATCAACTGTGGAATTACTGCTCACTGGATGTTTTTTTTTTTTGTTTTTGCACCACTTATGGTACTTACAGATTTTCTCTCAGTTGTTTGCTTTGCTTCTTGCTATCAGTTGTGAGTGCTCAGTGATTTTGTGTTGTATCCTGTGATGTTGAAGCAACAAAACAGTTTCAAATTTGTTGTTGTTTTTATCATATTCCAGCAGAAGAAATAAACCAAATGCTGCAGTCCTAATGGCAACCCAGCCATGTTGTGTTAACCAAAAAGTTGGGTTAACATAATATGAAATACCCAGCAAAATGATCCAACCACTTCAGCCTAGCAACTGTATGTTATGTAAATAGCCCAGCAGGTTGTAGAGTGATAGAGAGGGATGAAATGTGGAAAGACACAAGAAATGAGATGAACATTGAAGGAAGACAGACATGTTATGTACATCTCCTAATGTGCTCACTCTCTTTCTGGAAAAGATACACACACACACACACACACACACACACACACTAGCTTCCTCTGTGACAAAAAGCATAACGCGGTGTAAGAGGAAAAGACACATACGTGCTCACACACACATAGCCATACCACTTTCTGTTCTTTTGATTAAATCACAATGCTATGTGTGATATTATTCACGCACAAACAGAATCCATAACCTTCTCCCTGCAAAAAGAACGCTGTGCCCGATGTGATGTGCTCTACAAACATACACAGACAAACACAACTCTTCTCGCACAGGTCGGTGCACTCCCAGAATCAACAAAGGATTGAAACAGAGAAAAAAGTCTAGCTCAGGGGCAGCATGGAGGAGCATCTGGGCCAGCGTTATTTGGTATTCAAAGTCTGATACACACTTCCCTGCTTCTCTGCTTTTCTTTTTCTGGAGTTCTCACCTAAACCTCCGGAACATGAGCACCCTGTAGTACATACTGTAGTATGTTCAGACTGGCCTGAGGGTGCTTAACTCAGGAGAAGCCACGGCACAACTGTCTTCATCAGAGGGTGCCCGAATGTGGATTTGGTCAGTGAGCTTGTGATGAGGCGTTTACTTAGAAGTAGTACTGCAAATGAATATTTCAACGGCTTTGGAGGAATGTACAACATAACACTTTATAAGGGTCGGAAATGTTCCATGCCAAGCCTATTTCTGCGCATCACAGATGGGCCAAAGGCAATGGTTGCATGATTATGGATGTTGAGACTTATAAATTATTAAATAATAGAGAGATACTTTTTAGTATACATGGGTGCGTGCGTCAGCATAATGTGGAATATGAGTGGAGCTTAGTCTCTTTGAGGTTATCCGAATTCACAGCAACACCAAAACACACAATCAATTACTGCTGATCTTGCGGAGATGATGAATGCGAATAGGGCTGATGCAGCCAGAGACGAAATGACTGCAAAGCTCCAGATTATGTGTCACAAAATCCACTGCCTTTGAGTGCAGCAAACACACTAACAGCCACAAGTCTTTCCTGAGGTAGAATTCAATAAGCACAGGTAAAATTCGATTGTCATGGACCAAGCTTCTTCTTTTTGCTGTCTTATGCTTGTTTCTCCATCTGTCAGCTGGAATCACTCACCCGTATGAGACATCTAATGAAAGCAAGCAGCCAATGGTCCGTCTCCAGCATGATGGAGAAAGATGAAGGATGTTTGATGTCTATAAATAGCTTGAAGTTTGATCTGTTATTTCATATGTTGGTGCAAATGTCGTACTTCAATTTAAGAACCCTATGTTCTACAAAGCAGAAATTGTCTTATCGGGGCTCAGTCATAAACAGCTATTAAGAAGAGCAGATTATTATTTAGCATAGGGAGAAATGTGGTCTCTAGTCTTCAGTAAAGCTGTACTTAGTGTCACACATTTAGGGCTTAAGAGGCCATGCTGAATATCTAATCAGCACACTAGCCTAGAGAATAAGAAAGTCATCAAAGCCCTGCTAATTACAGTTGCATTTCATGTTATATCAGGCTTAAATTGACTGTAAATAGTGCTGAAATATTGGGATACTCACATCTTTTAGGAAATGCAACAGTAGGCAAAAGCAGCTCCCGAGGCACTTGTTCATTTAGTGAGAGTGCTACTTGGGCATTCTAAGCCGCCGCTGCCAGAGTTCCCGTGGGTGCTGCTCATTTGCACTCTGTTAAAGTTTTTAAAGCTTCATTGGGGTCGATTAAGTGTGGTTTCACTGGATTAGGAGGAGACGGCAACAGCTTATTCGTCTTTCACTAAATTGTGGAGACTCAGGTAATTTGGAACGGTGCATTACTGTGATTTTTTATATTGATGGTGAGCTTGGGCCATTGCAGGAGAAATAGGCTTCCACTGATGGCTTTTCACTGAAAGACTAAATAGTCTAGTGCTCAACTAAACTTTATGTCTGGGATTTATACTATTAGCAAAAGCTTCATTAATGTGGTCTGTAATTGCTGGTTACATTCTGGACACAATGCAGTAATTTAAGGTCACATGCAAGTGATATGCATTACACACACGCACACACACACACACACACTTCCCTTTCATTGACCTGGAATTGACCATCAATCTGGGTTCATTCTTGGTTGACGTCAAGGTAAGGCTGTGAATTGTAATCAGTGCATTTCCCTCCAATCATATGTGTGTATATAAGGGTGAATGTGTGTGAGTGTGTGTGTGTGTGTGTGTGTGTGTGTGTGTGTCAAAGGGTTGGTCAAGCCTGCTAGATAGGTAGGGCTTATTAGTGCAGAGACTTTGATCACTCTGACAAAGATGATTTGAAAGACTTCTTTATTAATGAAAAATGTGATTGCCTGAAAAAAAAGGCATGCAGTGTTGAAAATTTCTGCAGGCTCTTGAACACAAGCCTGCTCACGGGGCTCAACAGAAAACGTGTGGAGCGTAAATGAAAAGAAAATATGCAAAAAAAAAAAAAAGACAAAGAGAAAAGCAGATGGACAGAAATGTGCAGTCCATTGATTGGCTGTCAGGAGAATAAAGTGAGCTAATGCAATGTAGGAGCCAAATCACAGTGGAACGGGGGAAAAGAAACCTTCAGAGTAGAGCTTCAGAGGAAGAAATAAATATTGCATTAAAAGAGACAGAAACATTCATCTTCAAGTCAGAGGGTAAAATCGACCGAATAAGGATGGAGCTACCTGGCAAGTGGATGTTGGGATGGAGTTAATATTGGTCCATGACGAATGGAATCTGAAAACAGTGAGTCTTAACAGGATGTTATGTAGAATATAGCAATAAGCTGAAAATGATTAAATCACTGTAACACACAACCTCTCGTGGGTCATTGCTTTTACAAAACGGCAACAAAAACAATATGTTAAAATCTAGTGCTCAAGAAATGCAGTAATTATTATAAACATTTGCAATAAACAGTTCATCCACCATGCAATACTTAAGCAATATCACATGAACAATCAGCTAACATCTGTGATTCTGTTAGCAGGTAATCACAGGTAAGCGTTGGTTGCTAAGCAACATAACAGGCAAAGATGAGGGTATTCTATGGACAGAATAATGGCTTAAGTGTAATGGTTTCATTAGTTTAAAACCTATCCTATATTTATTCAGTTAATTCTCATCATGTAGGAATTAATTTTCTAACTGCTAAATGCATGTATTTTACATACCAGCCATTCTTCTTTTTATGTTTTGTTTCTTTTTTCTTTCATTCAATCACATTGAGCTACACATTACAGAACACTAAGCATAATTAATTATGTGCTATTATTCTGCCAATCCCTCAGCTAACACAGATTATTGATTTTTTTGTTTCTTCTGCTTGATAAACAGAGTTGGTCAGTATGACAGTCAGTATGGTACTGATATTATGATCATTTACATCACAATAGGCTTTAATTAAACCCAGCTGTTTTTTTTTTTTATAACTGGTTTTGCTTTAAATCAAATATTGTGAGGCATAACATACATCATAAAATATCTTAATATGTTATGATATGGAGCCACAAATGGAGCTGAAAGCCTAAAAACAGAGAAATGAAACAATGAATATGTTAGAAGGGAGGAACTCAATTATAGCTTGGTGAAAAATCAAGGTGTGCCTTTAATTGTTAATATTCCATTTGTTTAAAATTGTTGTGTAGTTGTTTTAATTGTGTACTTTTTTTTTAAAAAAATTGTTGAGATGCTTAGGAATCATTAAAGTACTTGCTGTCTTTTAATGACTAATACCTACTGAATTAGTTTTCTCTCTGTCTGTCACTGTCCGAATATACAGTGAATACTTTACAGCGAATACTCTTTCGTATTTTTGAAAGCATTATTAAGCTTGTAGGGTGTGTAGTTAAATATTCTCATTAGAGTCAGCCTCTCAACGTTCAGATTATAGGATAGAAATGTGATGGCTCTTTAAATAGTGAAATACAAAGGCATCTGTTTTTTAGATTAGAGTGCCATCCAGCATGAGCAGAGAATGTTGACAATAACAGATGAATCACGCTGTGGGCTTTACACACCTTGCACTGCCGAGGTGAGAGGCCAACAATTTAACACTGGATGAAAAATGTCAGTGCTAGAGGAAACATTGAAAAGGAATTGTTATTGCTAATAATCTCTGTGCTCTATCACTCTTTTCTGGCATGGAGCTTAGATTCATAGTTAACTAAAGGTTCTTTTGTGTTGGAGTTGGTAACGAATTAGATACTTTCCTTATTTGTTGCTCTTGTTCATTTCTTGTTCATTCGCAATGCGGAAAAGACATTAATAATAAGCTAGGAATGAGAATGAGAAGATTTAATAAGGATTAAAAGAATAGTAATATCAAGATTAACTGATAAGAATAATTTTAAATAAATAATACAAGAAAAGGTTTACCTAAATAGCATATCAGGTCTGCTTTTGCAATTTAATTTAATAATTTAATAAGCTATCCCACTTTTTCCTCTGAGAATGCATTTTTAATAATTATAATGTATTTTATTCATATTTATCACCTGCATGCATTTTATGGGTTGTTACTATACTGATGTGCATCTCAAACTCAGATTTGTGCTGTTTTAAAGTGAAGCTGTGTATAATTTTAATTGGACTCAATTGTGCACCATAGCAAGCATGAATTAAAGATGCCAGCCACAATATTGTCCAAATCTGGACAAAATTTTAATGATTAGATGGAGTTTCAGAGAAGGAAAAATGCAAGAGGTGAATACTATCAACATATGAAATGTAAATGTTTAGCTTCCTTTGATTTTGTCTGACCCAATCAGTCTGGACTGCAAATAATTTATGGTTTTAGTGCATCCTAGATCTTAGATAGTAGATGTGTTTTTTTTTTAACCTAGATTTTCAGTAATGAATTACTAATATATAGCAGTTTCTAAAAATTTTATTTAATATGCAGTTTAACAATGAACTAATGCTAATAGTTTCTATATTTTATAGTATTCCTCTCAGAGGACCATTTTTAGGTTCTCCACATGTTTATGTTCTCCACGCTCATACAGCTGCATCCACGAGTCCACTACAAAAAACTGGTTACATTTTAGCTCCAGCTTCTGTTCAGCTACTTTTTTTTTCAGTTGAAACATTTTTGAATTTCATGTCTTCTGGTGTTTTGTTCTGGCCATTTTGAGTTGGGTGGGATTATATTTGGTAGAGGTGATGCCAGATTATTTTATTTTATTTTATTAACTTTTATTAGCTTTATCTTAAAAGCTAATTAACAAAATGGTATTAAAAAACTTTAGTCAGTGAAATTTGCTATGTGAATTTAACTTGACTTACCAAAGTACTAACCAAAATTAGCCATCTGCTTATATCACCCTGTCCTTCACCCCAACCACACTAAAGTAACTTCTTTCCCACTCATGAGCAAAACCGCATCTAGCAGTTCTTGTAGCATCTTGTAGTGTAGTCATTAATGCATGGTAATGGGGACTTTTACCTCACGGATTTTTAGCATAAAAGGAAAGAGAATGGCTGAGTGAATGGACTACAATTCAGATAACAATGGCCATGGTACTTTAAATGATGAGCAATCTGTATTCTAATTTAAATAACCTGACTTTAATATTCATGCCTGGGCACACTGAAAAGCCAAAACATTTTCTAGCTTGTATGACAAAATCTCACATCATACTGTAAATGTAAAAATAGTTAAAAAAAACCTTAATCTAAAAAGCTCAGCACACAACCATAAAGAGTTAATAAGATGGTCACCAGTGTGTGTGATAGTTGGCAATTAAATGTGAGGATAATAAAACTAATTTTTAACTATTTTAAACCAGACAAGATAACCAATATACTAACACTGAAGAGGGGAAGTAGCATTCAAGTTCACACAAACTGCAATCTTACCTTATTTTCATCTATGTCAACAATACACCAAATTATGTTTTTTTTTTACTGTGATTTGTGTGAAAACAAATCTCTGTCATTCCCACACACCTTTCTAGCACTAGTGTTTTGACACACACTCACACTTCTGATCAGACAGAAAAGGAGGGTTTGTAGCTTTTTGCAAAGGGAGTGGGATGGTATTCAGTTGAGTACGAGTGTGTGTATTTGTGTGTGTGTGTCAGTCCAGGCTCTGAGTATTGAGGAGTCCGGTGGCTTGGGGGAAGAAACTATTACACAGTCTGGCCATGAGGGTCCGAATGCTTTGGTACCATTTGTCAGGCGGCAGAAGGGTGAAGAGTTTGTGTGAGGGGTGCGTGGGGTCATTCCACAATGCTGTTGGCTTTGCGGATGCAGCATGTGGCGTAAATGTCTATGATGGAGAGAAGAGAGACCCTGATGATCTTCTCAGTTGGCCTCACTATCTGCTGCAGGGTCTTGCGTTCCGAGACGGTGCAATTTCCAAACCAGGCAGTGATGCAGCTGCTCAGGATGCTCTTGATAGTCCCTCTGTAGAATATGGTGAGGATGGGAGATGGAAGTTCCTCAGCCTTCACAAAAAGCTGCTGGGCTTTCTTGGTTATGGAGCTGGTGTTGAGGGACCAGGTGATGTTCTCCGCCAGGTGAACACTAAGGCATTTGGTACTCTTGACGATCTCCACAGAGGAGCTGTCGATGTTCAGGTGGGCGCAGGGCTGCACCCGGTACACACTGGGGATGTTTGTGTAAACAAGATCCACTGCATTCTTCCCTCTCATTGCAATGTCCACATGCTGATGGTATTTAGGCAGCACTGACTTCTTCACTGAGTTCTTGCACGATTCCATGTTGATGTAAACACACAAGCCACCACCGTGACTTGTGTCGGCACGAAACGAGGCTAGCCTGTCTAGCTGAATGGCGGTGTCTGGAACTCTGTTGCTGAGCCACGTCTCTGTGTAAAAAAAAGATGTAGCAGTCTCTAAACTCACGCTGCATAGTTTGCTGGAGTCAGATGCAGTCTAATTTATTGTCCAGGGAGCAGACATTGGAGAGCAGGATGGACAGGAGAACCAGTCGGCTAGGGTTTGTTTTTAGCCTAGCATGGATCCCCGCCATCTTGCCACGGTTCCGCCTCCTCACACACTGCATACGACGTCCCCTCCCCTGGCCACCGGCATCAGGCAATGCCAGGGGCTGGGTGCCTGTTCTCCGCAGCAAGCAAGGATTGCGTAGCTTCTCCAGCAAATCAGAGTCAGGCTAAGAACAAAAAAAGCACCATATTGGAACCGGAGCAGCCGCTGTGTGCTATTGCCACTCTGGTGTCTTGGATCATGTGTGCCGCTGCCATTAGGGAATACTGTTGCCATGAAGGGGTGTACTTGGTCTGCAACAATGTTTAGGTAGGTGGAACGTATCAAAGTAACATTCGTATGAATGCCAGGACCAAAGGTTTCCCAGCAGAACATTGCCCAGAGCATCACACTGCTTCCACTGGCTTGCCTTCTTCTCATAGTGTATCCTGGTGCCATCTCTTCCCCAGGTAACCACTGCATATTGGGAACACCCCACAAGACCTGCTGTTTTGGAAATGCTCTGTCCCAGTAATCTAGCCATCACGATTTGGACCTTGTCAAAGTCACTCAGATCCTTATGCTTGCCCATTTTTGCTGCTTCCAACACATCAACTTTGAGAACTGACTGTTCAATTGCTCCTTAATATATCCCACCCCTTGACAGCTGCCACTGTATTGAGATAATCAATGTTATTCACTTCACCTGTCCGTAGTTTTAATGTTATGGCTGATCGGTGTACTTCAGTTTCTTAAAGAACTAAATAAAATTGTCTGTTTTAATGACATATTGCTGAAACTGATAAATTATGACCATTATAAATAAACTAAGTTTCCTCTTATGCCTGAGCAGACCAAACCTGACACTCATCCCTTCACAGCAGCACCTGTTGCTATGCTAGCTTTGGCTATTTGCAACCCTGAAACCCTGTAACTGTCGGTGGAATTAACCACTCAACAATATTAGAGTAATAATTTGTATTTTCAGGTGTGGTTAGTGGTTTTGCTATATGCTTAACCCTGAAGACAACTCAATTGTTCAGAATATTGTTGTAGCAACAGGTGTGAGACTATCAGCATGCGCTGTGACACCCAGCACCAACAGGCTGCTTCTGTGTTTATGCTTTTGTTTATATCACGAAGTGCTTTGCTTTGATTCATGTCTTGTCTTCGCGCCAGGCTTGTAACTGGTTCATCTTCCTATTGTGTCATGATTGTTCTCAATCATTTTCAGTTCATTCCTCATTAGTTTGTGTATTTAAGCCCTGGTGTTTCATTGTTTTGAGGCTAAATCTTATCATGCTTCTGTGTTCTTAAGTCCAAGCATTGATTTCCTAGCTCCTTGTTTCCTAGATCTGTGTTTCCTTTGTTTGTAGTTAGACTTACCTTTTTTTTATCTCTCTGTCTGTTTATGTGATTTATGATTATGGTTTTGCCCTTTTTGATGCTGCCTGCCTGTGTTTTGACCCATGCTACAGACTCTGAAGATGATTTGTGTATCATGCAGGGTTTACGCACTAGCATCCTGCTTCTAACCAATGCATGTTATACACAGCACAACAATTACTATGTTACCATGAAAAGGTGAATTATTTTCTTTTACATCATGTGGGCGGGCCGGGTGCGTGGCTTACCTGGGGAAGAGAGGGATGCACTCTGGGAAGAAGGCAAGCTGGTGGAGGCAGTGTGATGCTCTGGACAATGTTCTGCTGGGAAACCTTGCGTCCTGCCATTCATGAGGATGTTACTTTGACACATACCACCTACCTAAACATTGCTGCAGACCAAGTACACCCCTTCATGGCAACGGTATTCCCTAATGGTAGTGGCCTCTTTCAGCAGGATAGTGATACCTTTCTACAGCGAGATCCCATACATGCTTTGAAAGCTCTTTGTGGCCCATGGCTTCAGCAGTCAGTTGAAACCAAGAGGATGTCAAGAAAATCCTACAGAAACGGCTGATCTTTATTTGGGGTTAATTAGAACCACTTAACTGATGACAGGTGTATGATAATTAGTTTTGAACATGAGTTTGAATGTGATTGGATAATTCTGAACACAGTCACATGCCCCATTATAAAAGGGTGTGCACACTTGCACAAGCACATTGTTGTAAGCTGCTTTTTTTTTTTTTTTTAACTCTAAAATGTTTCTATTCGTTTCACTTGAATTTTCTGGGTTGCTGTATCACAGTAAAGGAGGAGAAAGATCTGAGATGTCATTTTTTATATATGCGATTTTAACAGGGGTGTGTATACTTTTTATATCACTGTATCTAAACATCCTAATCATTTGCTTCAATTGCTTGAATGGTTGTGCTGCTATGTATTTATGCTTCTGACACACAGTTAATTGTTGTCTCTTAATGTGTACCTGATATTTACTCAATCTTCTAATATGATCCTGTGTGATACTGCCCCTACTGCTTTTAGTCAAAAATATATTTTTGCGTTAGTGAAGAATGGTTGAATCTTCTAGTAACTATAATGAAAACAGTTTGTTGAGCTACTGTACATTCTCACACACACACACACACACACACACACACACACACACACACACACACACACACACACACACAAACAGACAATAGATTGGGTGTTTAAGTGGCTTTGTCCACTCTCCGTCAGTGTGCGAGTGATTGAGGTGTGTGTCACAGTGATGCATGGAAGCTGAGCTCAGCTTTGGACACATGATGTGATGAATGTGTAATGCAGTGCATTCGAGTTCATGGGTGACTCTGTTTCTCTCTCTCACACACACACAGTCACACACACACAGTCACACACAGCTGAATGGATCAGAGAAGTGTGGACAGAGGAGAGAGCGTCAGTGTGAGCACAGACAGAGAAGAGCGGCTGAGAGATAAAGGCTATAAAGCATAAATCATAGGAGCTGGTTGTGAGAGAAGCTGCTGGAAATGAAGCCTGAAGGTATTTATTCAGCTGCAGCAGTGTAATTCCACCTGATACATTTCTACACGTGAAACATGGCTTTGTTAAGCCTGACAGGAAGCTGTGTGTACAACTGAACTCTTCTTCTCTTTTTTGTATCATTCTTCTCTCTAGTTCTTCTTCCTTCCTCCACTCACTATTCCTCCTTCTTTGCTTTTTGCGTTTTCCTCTCTCTGTTCCTCCTTCCTTCTCTTTCCTCTATTTGTTATTTCTTCTCTTTTCCCCTCTTTTTCTGCTCTGTTTCTTCTTCCTTCTATTTCTCTTTTCCTCCTCTCTTCCTTCTCTTTGTATTTTCTCCTCAGCACTTCATCTTCCTTCTTTTCCGCTATTTATCCTCCCTATTCTTTTTTTCCCTATCCCCTTTTTCTCATCGATTCCTTCTCCCTTCTGTTTCCATCCCCCCATTCCTTTTTTCTCTCTTTTCTCCCTTCCTCATTTTTGTATCTAACTTCCTCTTTCTCCTCTTTATTCCACCCTCATTTTCTTTCTCTTATTTCTTCTTTTTTCTTACTCCTGTCTATTCAAAACCACTCCTTCATCCTTATTTTTCCTCTTTCTTCCATTCAACTTTTTCTTTCTCCTCCCCCAGTTCCTTCTGCTCCTTCCTCTCTCTTCTTTTTTTCTTTAATTTCTTTATCCCTGTCTTTTGCCCTTCTCTTCCCTTACTTTGCCCTTTCTTCCTTTCTTTTGCCATTGCTCCCCTCATCATTCTCATTCCTTTTGCTTCTCTCTTCCCCCCTCTTTCTTCCCTTTAGTTCCCTTATTTTCTTTTGCCCTTTCTCCTATCTTCATTATCTTTCCCCTCTCTCCTGTCTTTCTTTCTTTCTTCTTCTTTTTTTTTTTTTCAACTTATTTTGTATTTCTCGATTTCTTGCCTGTTTGGGTCCATTCTCCAGGTTTTCCATCTTTTCATCATCTCCTACCTTGTGTTCTAGCTCTCCCCTCTTTCTTCACTCTATCTCCTCTTTCCCCTTCTCTTTCTCCCCCCTCACCTTTCTTCATTCTTGCTGCTCCCTTATATCTTCTTCCTTAGTCTTTAATTTTACTTTCCTCTTCCTTCTCTTTCCCCTCATGCCCCTTCTTATTTCCTCCCTTCCACCACTCTCCCTATTTGCATCTGTCCCTTGATCATTCTCCTGTGTGATTCCATTTCCTTCCGTCTCTTTCTTTTAATCCCATCTCTCTCTCTTTCTCTCTCCCTCTCCCCCCTTAACTCTTTCTGTCCTTTCTACTTTTACCTTCACTTCCCAATTCCTTATGTTTCTCCCCTGCTTTCTGTGCCTTCTGCTATTTCTTTCTTTTCCACTCCTCCCTCTAGGGACACATATTTCAGCATTTCCAGCCAATATAATTGCCTTTACTGATGTCCACTATTTCTCTCTCCCTTCCCACTCACAATTTTCTTTCTCACTTCACTTCTTCTCTCATACTCTTTCCTTTCTTTTTTTCCTCAAATTTTCTTTGCTCGTTCTTCCTCATCCCTGGCTCCTTCCTTTCTCTCCTAGCTTCCGTTTCCCATTTCTTTATCTCTGTTCCCTTCCTTCTTTCCTTCTTCCCTTTCTCTGCCACATCTTCTCCCTCCTATTTCCTTTCTCTTTATTTCCCCTTTTTTCTCACTTCTCTGTCTATCTTGCCTTCTTTCTCTATAAGTGATAAAGCACTCCAGTGACAGTTACATGTGAATTATAAGAGGGGCACATTGGGGTTGAAATATTCATTATACTACAACAACAGGGATCTTGTTAAAGCGTGTTTTATGACACTGCCAGGAAAATTAATACACCAAGCACAATTTAATAGAATCTCACTGCATTGGCTACAGTGTCTTTGTCCTGCAGGTTTATTCTTCAACATCTGAAGGACTGAAAGAAACTTCAAAAAGTTTGAAATGTCTTTCATACATGCCATGTGACTAGAGGTTTATATGCTGGTTATTATTACCATGTTCATGTGTTTTTTTGATACTGCCTGGAGGACACATATACAGTGTTTGGATAGAATTGCAATAATCAATCCATTATGTTTGTTGGCAAATATCTCAACTGTTATTGATATAAACACAAAGTTCAGCACCCTTAGCTGTTCCTTCAGCTAGCATTGTGTAGCACAAAACCTAAAGATAAGTGGAACTATAATTAGTTCATTTGTCAATGCCAGGATAGTCTTTCAGGCAGGAATCATCCACCATGTTTTTCATAATGCTGCTCTTTATATGCAATGAAAAGTACTTTTCCCCCTTATTTTCTTTACATTAATTACAGTCCTTACTATGTATGCTTGTGTCTCATACAATAATTCACTCAATTAGTCCAAAACATTTCATTAGCCATTTTGCAAAGCATTCTGCAGAATATTCTACATAATCAGCATATTTCAAATGGCGAGCAGCCAAACATATTTTAAATAAATCCGGACAGAGATGCAGTGCAAAAGAACATGCAAGGCTTCCATTTTAACCCCAAGATCATTAATATTAATGCAGTCTGTTTTGACATCTGCTGTCATCAGTGTTAGTCAGGTGGAGAGGAGAATATGGCTGTTGTTCTCTGATAATTCCTTCCTACACAGAGGACAGATGTCAGAACGGTAATTAACAAATCCTCTGGCACTTTTGCAGAATATTTTAAAGATTCTCATTGAAGGATTGTAGGCCATTGCATCTATGGCCCTGCTTAATATGTAAAGTCATGCCAGGCAAGAAAAAAAAAAAGGAGCAGAACAGCCAAATAATGAACAGAGACCTTGGGAGAGAGAACGAAAATAGAATTTCTGGGCTTGATTGCTGCCACTGACAGGCTTTTGTATCTAATCTGTGATTTCCATAACAAGGTGAAGGATGTTTCCTGCATATTTGCAGAGAGAAACAGAGAAGAATAGAGAGCACTCAATGGCAGCATTAAGGCATATGTATTTAAGAATAAACAGAAATAAGAACATTTGACTGACTTTTGCCAAAGCTTTTTAATTTGTCTCAGAAGCTATGCTATCATATAGCTGTGACAGAAAAAAAAAATGGTGAGGATGGTGAGGGAACAATTGTATATAACTGCTGTAGCGTAAGTGATAACAGGAACTAACTTGGTTCACTGATGTTCTCTAACATTAAAATGTAAAATTTATTTTAAAAAATGTCATTCATTAATATATAAAAATGATAATAATTGACAAATTGCTGTGGTATAAGAAGAATAAAACACTTTATTATTGAAAAATAATCAACTTTGAGGTGGTAACTCACAAAACACTTGAAGCCAACCTCTGCATCGTTCCAAACTGCTGCTCATGCTACATTACAGGGCAGCGTAACATGCTTGGAAAGTGCGACTTGCCCTCTTCTACATATATGAGCTCACAGTTGCCCACAATTGGCTAGTCTCACCGTGATTGACAGGGGAGAGAGTAACACCATCCCTTCCATCCAGAGAGCACGGACAATTTTGCTGCCTTGGCTCCCGGCCATCATCAGGAGTCGAACTTGTGATCTCAGGACAATCACCACTCCAAAGCCTTATTCCTGATACCAGATATTTTTGCCAAAGGCTTTCAGTTCATATTTATTTGCTGGGGTGAGTTAAGGCAGCACATGTAGAGATGTATGAAGTGAATCACATGCATCATCTGATGCAAAATGAACTGAAACAAAAATTCACTCAGGAGCACTGAGGGGCATAAAGATGTCCTGTGGGAGTGAATGATCTGATCACAGTAAAGCTTTCTCTCTCTATGTGGTTAAAAAAATACAGGGTTCAGCCACTGATATAATGCACACATTATTCAGTCTGCATCTATTAAAAGAAATCTAGATGAGATTTATTACCCAGGTTTAACAGTATGGTAAAATAGCGCATTAAGTAGATGATATCGCAGTGTATGAAATGATTATGCACGCTTGCAGGAAAAAAAGTGGAGGAGGCCTGCTTAATTAAATGCAAGGTCCTGGTTATACATCACTGGTGCTCTTGCACAGTCCACTTAACCAAACGGCATGCAAAGAGCTGAGCAAGAGCGCTACCCCTCTTCTTCTCTCTTAATTCATCACAACTCTTCTTCATAACACATATTAGAGGTGGGGAAGGCTGGGCCAGATTTATGCTACAACTTTTCTGCCTCATGCATCCTACACAGGATGTGAGCCCAAGGTGCATCACCGTGGAAAAATGGGCTCTGTGTGTTGCTGCCCTGAAATGATCAGTTTAGACTTGGATTGTTTTTTTTTTTTTCCCATGGACTGGCTGGTGTACAGGAAGGCTTAGACTGTAGGGCTGTTAATTGACTGACTGCGAGGCAAGTCACCTCTGGGCCTGACTGGAGCACACTGGATTTTGAGGACATTCTGAGACAGAACAATGCTAACTTGTTGCTCACTGAATTGCTCCTCATCCGTTTTCCAGTATAACCACCCTCACTGGGATAATTCCACCCGAATCAAATCCTCACACTCTTTTAACATTCTAGTCCTGTGGGCCACCAGAGCTTTTTATATAATGGCATTGGTTCTTGTAAAGTGGAAGCTGGGGAGAAATGCAGAGGATATTAAAAATACTGAAAATACCTTACATCAGCTCAAGGCCAAAGCAGCTCACAAAAAAAAAATAAACCACTGAAATGAGTGTCCTATGCCATGCATGTTTGCTTATGTCGGTGTGATAGTGTGTGCTTTATACCTTTTAAAATAAACACAACTAGAACCCTGTAAACCCTGCAGCTGAAGGAACAGCCCTGTGGTTTCAATTTGCTGGGGATTTGTAGCAGGAGACATTTCTGCCACTGATTTTATTTCTTTCTGGAGCCATGGGATCCTTGTGAAGCAGCAAGCCCATTGCGTTGCCATCCTGTTCTATCCCACTCACTTTGCCTGCCATAATCAAGTTAGATTGTACATTTTCAGCCATTCGAAAGGGGATCTTTCTTGCAGTTGCTCTTTTTTGTTATACTGAAGAAAACTGCTATAGGCTGGATTGCACCCTAAATACCCCATTACATAAAGCATTGATTTCCATTTTTTCATATACCATTTTTTCACTAGGAGTATGAGTACATTTTTTTTGGTACTCGATACCAACACTGATACCAAAATGAGTAACCTACTTAGTTGGAACATTACTAAACTCTGTTCATGTTGGCTGCTAGAAATGAACTCCTCATGCTGGGTTTTATGTTTAAGATGTTACAGCATTTACAGCATCTTTACTAATCTTTAATATAGAGCTTGACTTGAGTGCGCAGATCAGTATTAATGCAGACCCTTCTCAGCACTCAGTGTTCGCTGAACTGAAGTGCTCTCATGTGTGACAGTTTCTCTGCACTCTTGCTTCACTGCTCCACACTTGCGAATACCTTTTTGTGCAATTCACAGGACCGCGCGTTCATTTATAATGACCACGCACGCTGATAATGCTCTGCGTGCTCAGGTCGGCTGCCCTTGCATTCTTGCTTTTAAAGATACCGTTTATTAAACATCATAAGATGTTTTATCAGGTTACTTGTATTGTAGGAAGATGCTGTAGTACCTTTTCTTGATATTTTTCACAGAGCACAGTTTGCAATCTGCTTCGTTTTGATTGCCATCAGTAATCATGAAATAGGTCCAGATCGATTTAATTTAATGTTGTCTTTAGTCTTTAGTGCAACAACATTCACTAGGCTTAGGTCACATAGTATCACATGGTATCGGATGTTGGTATCAGAGCATTTTTATGAGTACAGGTAAATGAACATGGTATAAGAGCGATAGCTGATACCAGTAGTGTCAGTATCAATGCAGCCCTAGCTAAGATTATACATTTGAACGCTTCTCTGATATTCATCTTACGTAATGCTCATGACAAAAATAAGGCCATTCAAATTTCACAAAACTTGTAGTCATTTATTTATGCTTAGAATAAATCTAATCTTTGTTTTTTCTATGCAATTTACTTTATTGAAAACTAATGGTTTTTATCAGTGGGGTTTAATATGCAGACATTTATGCAAATATGTTGCATGCTCTAAATGGTGTTGAGGCAAGTCTGTTTTAACATGTATGTAAACAGTACAGCAGTGGCGTTTTTTTAAATCACATTTTACTGGTTACCAGCTGCAATTTTATGAAACCAATCAGGACTGTGAAATTGTCCTGTCTCTGTTTGAAAGCTACTCGTCAGCTAGCTACACTCTGAGCACAGAGACTGAGGTGACAGATGAAAGATGAATTACTGGAGATCAACAGCAGGAGGAGAAAAAGAAGGGTGGATCTGTTTTTAATGTTTTTTTAATGTCATCTTCAGTACTACTATTGTTATTCTACTACTTTTAGACATCCACCCAAAATACCTGGCAGGATTTTCTATAGCACACTTCCTTATCCCCCCTGAAATTAGTTCCTGGCTACAGCAATGGTAATGAGAACCTGACTGTTGACCACAATGCTGTTTTCTAGCCATAAAAAAAATGAAGGAGCTAGACTGCTGTGCTGTGGTGCTGTTTACAGGTGAAGCCTTAACTGAAATGATGTGAGCTTCCCTAAAAAGTGCGTCAGTCAGCACTGTATAATTTTAGCACAGACCGCTGTAGTCAGAAGTATTAACTCTGGGATTCTATGAGGAGAATAATTCCCCTCAGGCAGCAAGTTCCCTCTGGTGAAATGCACAGCCACACACTAATCCTCTTTGCCTTCTGAGTCTCTTTTTGTTTTAACAGGCATCAGTAAAAGACACTATACTTAAAAGTACTGCATTTTGAAAACCTCAGTCAAAAACTGGTCCTAGAAGCGCCCAAAAGAGCATCTTAAATGGCAGTGATAATTATCATAGAAATTGTCAAAAGGGAAACTTTAGGGAAATTTAATTGGCAAAAAAGACAAACACAGGCCACAAGGCTCTCTTTTTTTTCAATTTCTGTGTATGTTTGCATGTCTGTCTCATTCCTGCACTGATACTGCTAACTGATATCTAGAATTTATGGCTTGACTCGAGAATAACCAGATGTGTTTTGCATATTGATGCTAGATAGTCAGGTGGAAAAGTTCAACCTGATTTAAAGCAGGATAATAATCTCATTTCAGGCCTTGTGTAATAGAATTGTTATTCTAAGAGACCATCAAGAAACGGCATGTTTTGTTTTAATGCCCTTATTGCAATGACTTTTGTTTTTGCATTAAATAGCTAGCAGAACAGAATTCATCTTGTTGAATCCTAATGAAGCTGCGAAACTCTCTCAGATTAGGTCAGACAGCATACAATAAGATGTACTAGCTCTTAGTTAATCATTGTCTTACCCTGAAGCAAAAACATCTTTGTTCTCCAACATCACATTTCAAGTTATTTCCCTGTTGCGCACTAATGAATATCCTCTCTTGCTGATATCCACAGTGTCATTATAACAGAATTTACTAAAAGCACCCAACAACCACCCAAAGCCATGCTGTGCTAGGCTATTAGAGTTTTCCTCTTGACAAGATTTCATGCTTGCTGCCTGGTACCTTGGTCTTTGATGTGGCAGGGTGGAGTGGCCCCACAGATGGTCAAACTGATTCCCTTCTCTGGGGTTCCTCTGATCCTTCAGCTCTCTATGCCACTGCCCTGGCCTTTGATAAACACTCCCCGTGAATCTCCCAGGATGCACCTGTCCTTGTGTTGATAAAGGAGCAGTTGGGAAGTCATAGCATGGAGCAGGAGAAGGGCTAGTGAAGAGGTGGATGACAGTGAGTAAATGCGAGCAGTCTGGCATACCAGGACGCATCCTTGATGTGTTCTGTCAATCCTCAAAGGATGGGCTTGAGCTGACCCCCTCCCAGCTCCTCCAAAATTAGACCAGGAGGATTGATTACACTCCTTTTTGAATCCAGCTGAGAGCTGAGAACAGGCTGGGCTTTTATCGAATCCTTCAAGTCCATCCTGACATGTTGGGGGAGCTTCATCAAAGTTATTCGCTGGACCAACTTGAATGCAAGCTGCTTCATGATCTTGACTCTCTCTTGTAGGAGGGATATTGCAGGAATTACCTCTCATCATTTAACTCACCTGTCAGAACTGCACACACTTGAGGTGCTCTCGTGCAGACCGATGAGGATGAAGATGACAGAGGAGGGCTGAGTACAGGGAGGGAGTGGCTGCTGACAGATGAGACATCGTTCACGGCTCTTTTACGAGTGCCTTCATGATCTTCATTTTATCTCAAATGTGTTTGCAGACTAATTTACAAGCATAATTATGCCCAGGTGCTGGCTGAACCTGAAGCTTACCCAGAAATGTAAAAAAGATTACCACCCTCTTTAAACCTGCTGACTGATGCGGATAGGTTTATGCATTCACAGCCCTGCATCACCTATGAGTAAGGGAAGAATAAACTGTTGATCAGGAAAGAAAGGAAGCTGGAGGGAAGGTAATATGTGTTTCTGTTCTTGCAGTGTATATAATAGTATTTATTCATAAGCAGCCCAAGCTTGATTCCTCCAGCAACACAGTTGGCTGTAGCATCAGGATACATTTCAATCAGTGATATTTACGGATAAGATTGCTTTCAGATAAAATCTTAAGAATCCCAATGAATGTCAAAGCAGAATTCAGCACAATTATACTTCTTTCAGTGATCTATATAGCTGGGTAATGTGGCCTGACATGCTAAAATCACCTCACAGCTTACACACACTATGTCTGTTACTTTATTTTTCACCCATTTTTTAGAACAGCTTTGTGTATGAATCGTGGATCAGAAGTGGATCAGTGTTTGCTCTTTCTCCACACTCTCGAAGACAGAGGTGGTGCTGGTGTGACGCCCACCAGGCATTCTGCATCCCCAGCACAGATGGAGATGACTCTCCTCTCCACTGCTCTGTCCCTGCTGGCCCTCACAAGAAAACCCAGGACAAATCTGCATGCAAATGTCTTTTCAAATGGAACTTCACACATCAGCATATTCCTTACATTCCTGAATGATTTTTACAGTTCCTGTTCATAAATAAATCAATCAATCAATAAATAGACACAAGTCTGAGAAGGACTATTTGTATATACACATCATAGAAAAAAAAAAACACTGAGATGAATATGTAAATTGATGCATAGCTTTGTCAAAACAGAAGTGATTATGCACTAGAATGGCCTTCTGTCAACTTTAGATGAAAACATTATGTATCTGGGCTCTTGATGCTTGATTATGCAGCTTGAAAGCAACATTATTGCATGCCAAGCCAACATCCCTTTGAATACTCATTGCCAGAAATAAGGGGAGTGGGTTTAGAGTGCATAAAGGGAACATGATGCACATGTTAACTCCTCTGCACCTCTCAGATGACAGGAACTCCCATTTGTGTCTTTGGCCCACTGGAGCAATGGGCATAAGAAGGGATTAAAGTGGAAATTGTGGCTAGTGATTGGGGAGGAGGTTGCAGTTTCAATTAGATCTCAAACCATGTATAGAAAAAACACATTACAGAATTGTTACGAAAAGAAAAATGTCACTCCAGCTTCAGGGGAGTAGGGTGAGGGGTACTGCCACAAATCAGCAGGGACATATCGATTGGGATAACATGGTATGCACAATAAACATCGCAATAGTGTACGGCTTGTGTTTGGTTGGTGGATTTCAATGTGTTCACTTAGCTAGCAGTTTTCTCACATCTAGCATCGAATCTTGGTTTGCAAGATCAGATGACACTATGGACTACCTACACTGCCCTCCAAAAGTTTGA
>CM040992.1:14470216-14480832 GCA_022985145.1 Pangasius djambal
TTATTGTACCCAGAGACATGATGTGACTGCAGGGTATGCTAATGGAAGAGGCATGAGTGCTTCCCATTTCCTATCCCTTGTTAGCCTGCCACTGTTACATTTGCATGATCTTATTTTCCCTCCATCGCAGTACACTTTGTTGATAGACAAGGAGACATGGCCATTTTTTTTAAAAACTTTTTTTTTAGCCAATGACTTAGCCTGCAGCACTGTGCATAGTGTATAGCGACAGAGATTAGGTTTTTGGGACCAATCCTTATCTTTCCTTAGATTGTAATGCCATGTGGTGCTGTATGCCCACCACTCCCAAGGTAAGCTGTTTAAAGGTTTACATTTATGCATACTGTGTCCTCAGCATGCAGGAGGCAGGGAGCCATCTTATCGTGAATATCAGTTGAATCCCCGTGTTTCCCTTTTTGTCTTTTTTTTTGCCTGTTAAACTTTCCTCTCCCTTCCTCTGCCCCTCTGTGAACTGCTTTGCATGCAGGCAGGAGAAGCAAGGTTATCAGGAGGGAGAGAATATGGATTTTTGCCTTTTTAATCCCTTGCCTCAGTGCTTTTCTATGGAAGGTCTATATATTGGCCTGTCTTGTGGACAATGACTATATGCAGACATCATTAGACATGCAAATTACATTAGGCTTTACTAACATTTATAGAGATTGTACAAAATGAGCTGGCAGTTTTCTGAATTACTTATATCTGTGGAATTGGTCGATATAATAGTATATGATAACTTGACATTAATTTGAAGGTTAAGTGTTATGACCGTATGTCCTGTAAAGATAGCGGAGACAGATGCAATTGCAGGTAAGACAGTGTTTAATAAAGCTTGTGCAAACAATCCAAAAAACAAAGCGCAATAATCAAAAAAACAGGGACAAGCAGAGGTCAGGCAACAAACAAACAGGATGTAAGAGAGTAGGCAAAATGCACGAAACAAAGAACAATGTCAAGGTCAAAACCAGCAAAGAGCAGGCAGAGAATAAACAGGCTTGGTGACGTGAAAGACACAAAGGAATTGACCATATACTTCTTAAAGTTCTTGTGACTGAGAGGCTCTTTTAAAGGGTGTATATGCGTGTGTGTGTGTGTAATTGCACGCAGTTGTGCACAATCAAAAGTTCGGCAACTGAGAGCGAGGTAGTGTGTGTGTGTGTGTGTGTGTGTGTGTGTGTGTGTGTGTGTGTTGCGGGAAATGGAGCCCAGGGCAGCCATGTTTGGAACTGGAGTCACTAGACTGGGATGACCTGACACCATAAGAATGACTGGGATTATTGATTAGGTTATACGCAATGATGACTGGTCACAATTCTGAACGGGAGAGCGAAAAAAATAATTATTACCTATCAGTAACTCAATAAATGCTACTCAGCTAAATGAAAACATTATAGTTGAGTAGCAGAAGGTCTTATCATTGGCATATTACACATACACCTAGGACACACTCATTAAAAGACAGAGAGGGCATTCATACCATCCATCCCTGCTTACATGTTGAAATATATTTTGACTTTCCTTTTGCATGTAACATAATTTATAATATTTTAAAGCTAGGTTCAGCTAAAAATATTCATAATTTATAGGAATCTTAACAAATGTGAGCTAATTTAGCACATGTATGAACATAGTCATATATTTTTTCATATATGTTGACTCATTCCTTGCAGTTGTGTGATCATACAGGTAGACAGTGGAATTGGAGAATTAAGTTCGGATATTATTTTGATATTTACATGGAATTTATTCTTATTCCGAGATGGGTTACGCAGCTGATTAAGGTGATTTTCTGGGTGTGCCATTCATATCGTGCAAATGATCTGCATGTGACTCACGCCTCCAAGGTTGCCAGATATTTCTTGAATAGAAGTGTCTGAGGCAGTTTTTTGGACTGAAGAAGGAAATAGTGTTTTTTGTTTGTTTGTTTTTTCTTTCGTGTCAAATGTAATCCAATGTAGCATAAAAGCAAGAGACCATTTTAAAAACTAAAAAAAAAAAGACTAATATGATGATATAAATAAGAAGATGGCAAGGTTTTAATTAAACATCTAATAGGAGACTATTTTATTGTCAATATGCATGAATCGCCACATTGAAAAATGGCTTGCACCCTCATTACTAGGAAGCTTATAACAAAATAGCACTTGATCCAATCCAAATATTTAGCATTTTGTTACTTATATATGTGCTCTGACAGTTGTACACACTTAATGTAACCATGAGATACTAAACTGAGGTCATGAAATCATGATGTGTGAGTGGGATGTTGAGGCTATTTTATCATGCTTTTAATGCTTTTTAACTCACTATTTCGAGTTCTTAAATGAATAATAAAATGCAGATGTTTTTGTTCATTCAGAACACTCCCCTGTAAATAAAACATGCTGAGGATCTAAAAGATAAGCTTACCGAGCACTCATCTGCTATAGTTACAGCTCACTTTAAGTTATTTCATCACTTTATTCATGAAAGAAATCGGTCCTTGATATAAGCAGTGTCTGTGATTAATATCTCCTCTGATGTCCTCTGAGTTTTGAAAAAAAGTGGACTTTTTTGTGGATTATATTATTAATTAATTAATACTGTCATATGTATGTGTTTAACACTGGACTCAGATTGCATTCCATTGTTTTTGAGTGCTTACAGCCCAAAGCATACATTTCAGCTTTAGACTGTGGTGCTGCTCCTCTCTCGAACCGAAATCACACACGGAAAATGGCCCAGAATCCTGCTTACCTGAGACTTGCTTCTGTTTTAGGCAAACTTTTACCCATACTCGGAATTTGTGCTCCGCATTTAACCCATCCGAGTGCGCACACATAGTAGTGAACACACACACACCCTGACTAAAGCTTAAACCACTAGTGCAAATTTTATTTTGTTTTTATTTTATTTTGATTTATTTATTTTTTTGCAAGCATGCAATCATAATCACAGATTGTAATGCTGATTACAGCTAATGAGCTTAGCATGTGCAGTGTTGCTGTTATACATGTCAAGACATCCTGTATTAATCATAACACCATGCACATATTTTCAAACTCTGCAGAGATATTAGTCCAAGAAGCTTTGCCCTAATAAGCTTTGAGGCTAAATATTAGGTTGCACATTGAATAATAAATCATGGCCTACAAGTCTGAGGATGATTAAACACCACAGTTAAAGAGCTGAATAAACAGTGAGATGAAAGGAGCACAAAAGTTTAAAGCGTATGCTTATACATAGGTGCATTTGAGAGAAGTAGAATTAATTTCCTATGGGATACCGGCCAGCATATTGTATAGAGTTGAGGTTGATTAATGAGACTATGCATTAAAGCTTTTTAAGACACTTTTTCTTTTGGCCTGATATATGTGCAGATGAATGAAATGCAAATGAGTCGTATTTGTAAAGGTCTGGTGGAGGATCAAGTACTGACATCCTCTTTGGGGCTGGTTTCCCATCTCTGTGCCTATTATAAAGCTATGATTTCTCATCTTGTCTGTGTTTAACCTTTCAGGTGAATTGTTAGTGTAACCATATTGTCAGAATTTTAGTCTGTCATTAAAACACCATGGAGGTGCTATTATTCCTTTCACTAATGATGGCAGCAACAGTTAATAAGCATGCTTAACCAATTCTGCCACAGACATTTAGAGCACATTTAGCTTTTGCTGACATAATACAACAGCCTTCTGTTGTCCCTATTTTGTATCTGGGTTCTTTAGACTAATTTAAAGAAAATCACAAATAGTTCCACTGTTTACTACTCAAAGCTCAGCACAATTTAGAGCTACTTAATGTGAGTTGATACAACTTGTGCAAAAGGAGGAAATCTGAATTTTTGTATAATAAGCCATTTTGATTTTATTCAAACTACTCTTAGGAGAGATCAAAACACACAAGTGTTCAAAACACAAAAGGGCTGTCTTGAGTGGGTATGCTTAGTCTCATTAGCACATTTAACCATCGGATTACCATTGGAAAGTGTTGAGTAAGTTCCTCTAACAGCAGCTCTGACATTAGTGTCAGTTTCAAGGTTTATATTAATATGCTCATTTGAATATGTTCCTTACTATAGTAGTGTCTTATACAGGGACCTGTATGGTGGACGGTCCATGTAAATGGGTTAAAAATGGGTCTAATCATTGATATTGTGAAGTTTTTTGTGCTTTCACTGCTTTGTAACAGTCAAAGGTACAGTTGTAACTTTTTTAAAGTTTTACATTTTCAGGATGGAGGGCACTGCGATTTCTCAGTAATATGCCAAACTGCTTTTTTTTGTCTTATTAACTTAAAACAATGCTAGGTGAGGGAACGGTAATGGTAACAGTAACATTACTAACATTAAATGTAACTATAAATTGATAAAAAAGTATGCAATGTTATTTTCAGTTAATAAAATATTGTAATTGTTGGCAAATTGCTGTGGCATAAAAACAATAAAACACTTGCTTTTATAGGGAAATAGTCAACAACAGTTTTTTTTTTTTTTGTAATCCAGGCAAGTTGACCAATGTTTAAAATCTTATTTGAGCAGTGGTGCAGGAGCTGTAGCTACATAGGCAGTGATTCAGTCTAGTATGACACTTGAAAATTTCTGACAAATGGGATCAGAACAGGCCACATCTTTGTCTTGCCATTGAAAAAGAAATGATGGATGTGAAACAGCCTCTGTGTGTATTTCACTGTACAGTTTACTTTATCAAACCTCTTTTCCAGACCTGTCATCTACTTGTTAAGCCTAACAACATGAAGAGGTTTGTCACGCACATGGGGTTTGATAAAATGGCTTTCAGAATTCGGGGACAGATGTGTAGTGGCAAATGTAAAGCAAAATATATGTATTTATAAAATGCTGAATGAAAAACTGGTGTCATTGTTTCCCATGCTGTTATATCTTAGACTGAAATATGGTTGGATTTGAGAAACTTCAGAATGGTTTCGATATGATTATATATTTGTGCTGCTGGTAGAAATAGGTTGGAATACTTGCTTATGTTTATGCTTGCTTTCTGTTTGGATGTTGAATTTAATTCTTGCTTTTGGCACCATGCATTTTGTTTCAATGCTTTTACTCCGAGCATAACAGAAATGACTAGC
This sequence comes from Pangasius djambal, assembly GCA_022985145.1. NCBI lineage: Eukaryota > Metazoa > Chordata > Actinopteri > Siluriformes > Pangasiidae > Pangasius > Pangasius djambal. Next base: position 14,475,299 of record CM040992.1, read on the forward strand.
TTACCCATTAGATTAGACACAGAGGGATTTCTGTTATGATGATAATGTAGAATGCTGGTGGCATGAACATATTGATCAAGTGAGCTAGAGTCTTTTCTCATTAAAGATCAAGCATCGAAAGAAAATGAAGGAAAGCAATCTCCATATAGGAAACATCTATGCACACAAGACGGAAGACAAATTAAAGGAAAAAGAAAAACAACATAAAGTATGTTATTAAGGTGTTTGGCCAAAATGAGTCAGCTTCAGTGTGCCTTGTCATAGACTCTACACGTCTGTGGAACTGTACTGGAGGGATGAACATCATTCTTCCAAACGATAGTCCCTCCCTTTGTGTTTTAATGATAGTGGTGGAGACACTGTCTAATATATCACTCCAAAATCTCCTACAGGTGATTTACATTTACATTTACATTTACATTTATGGCATTTGGCAGATGTGATTAACTGGATTGAGATCAGGGTTCCCAGTGATCAAAAAAGTCTGTGAATTAGAGCCAGCAATATGGACTAAAATATTGACACTGATCACACACAGCTGTACGCATTGGATGATATATCCCACACATTCTAAATTGCTCTGCTCGTGCACAGTCACAGTTATTTACATAAAGAAACACCCCAAATCTCCATATATGGTAAACAGCTTCTCTTTAAAAGGTCCACTAACCTGCTTGTGGTATTGCTTGTTGCAGACAAAATGAAGCATATTAAAATGTCTAAGAACATTAACTACAGAAGTAAAGATACTGTTGAACAATGTAGAGCAAAACAAAAGTGTTTTCTTGTGGCACATTTTACAAATAGTTTGTTGTTGTTCTTTCAGATGTTCTCGTTAGGGGTTGCTGAAGCAGATCACCCTCCATTGTCTGCATATTGATTTGGGACAGGTTTTATGCTGGATGCCCTTCCTGATACAACTCTCCCCATTTATCTGGGCTTAGGACCATCACTGAGAGTGCACTAGCCTGTGCGCCCCAGTAGCTGGGGAAGGCACGCAACCTAGGTCTCAAACCCACAATCCTGAGAATAAGAGTGTCATGCTCTACTAACTGAGCCAGCTTGGCACACTTTATGAAGAGTTTGTCTATGTAATAAATAATAAATAAAATAAATCAGTAATCTCTAATATCACCATGCTGAAGTCCCACTGTACTGATCTGCACAGTGAAAGAATCATGTGTTCTGCCTGGCCACTTGGTGAAGCTCAACTGTGTCACAAGTTACGTGTACAGTAATTGAGCCTTTTCTGTTCACATTTGTGAATTCCTTAAATCTGGGTGATTCTATGGCTATGAATGTGTAGTCTATTGCCCTAGTTACATTTGGAAAACCTAAGATGGCATGAAAACCCACTATTATTGTTGTTGTTTCTGCTGCTGTATTTGGAATTGTAATGAATGCATACGTTTTGTTGCCTCTCCAAAAGTGGGGCAAGTTGCCCTCAGAGACCAAATAAAATTGCACTAGACAAATTAAATTGACTGATCATTCTCAGTAAAGAAGTCCTTAAAAACATGTTTCTCTCTGCGCAAAGCTGCACATGCCAAATATTCAAGCAAAGCAAGATAAGCCACCATCTGCATCATCCCAATCATTCTTTAGATGTGCCTTTTATACGATTTTACTTTACATTTCATTTGTGTCACCTGTCTGCACCTTGATGTGAACAGAACAGTCAGGTGACACAGATGAAACTGTGTAATGGTGGCTAAGCTGATTTTTAGGAGCTCCCATCCCACTTATTGTCAATCATGTCAGCATTACTTATCTACCACTAGGGGTTTCTGCATACTCATGGTCAGTAGGTCTAATGCTGCATTTGGCTAAAACGCCGACCTCTTACTAGGAAAAAACAGGAAAACACCCCACTATGCGGAATTCCTACTTGTGACGTCAAATCAACATGGCTGCTCCCAGCATCAACAGTAAACAAAGTAGCATTTACTTACTTTTAAATGAGTTATGCTGTATTTACTAGTCAGTTCAGTTAGCATACAGACATATTAGCTTGTTAAATCTACAACATTAACTACTATTTGCTGCTTGGAGAAGGTAAATATACAGTATATCACTCAACACAGTTAGCTAATGAGATTTTTCCTAACAAAAGACAAACTTTTTTTGTCAGAACTAATTAGAACACGTCACACATCATGCACAAGAATAACTTGATAAATCACATTCTATGTGTAGAAATGTATGCACACAACTATTCGTACACAGGGTTGATAAATGATCCCCCAGATGAGTGTGACGGCCATAGCTTGTATTTGTCATGAGCATTTTCATACTTATCAAAGCGTTCAGTGAGCCCTCGTATCCTGGAGTGCTCTTGCTGGGGTAGTGGTAGCTCAGTGGCTCAGACATTGTGCTACTGATTGGAAGGTTGTGAGTTCAAATCCCTGCACTGCCTTGCTGCCACTGCTGGGCCTTTGAGCAAGGCCCTTAACCCTCAACTGCTCAGTTGTATAAATGCGCTAAATGTAAGTTGCTCTGGATAAGGACATTTGCCAAATGCCGACAGACTGATCACATGTTGCATCAACATTCTTCTGTTGTGCTTATGTTTTTCCTTACATATCATACTAATGCACAATCAACTAAAGCATCACAATCATTGAATATCTGCTTCTAATATATAGGCTTTCAACCACCATTTCCATCCTTATTTCCTAATGCTTTTCCCATAGATCTAAATGCAGATGTCACATTAGTCGCTGTTCCTATTTATACAAAGCCAAGCTCCTGCTATCCACACCCCAATAATCAACCCTAATTCAAAGTCACTTAGATCTTTTTCTCTTGCCATTTTGAGCTAAAATAGAGGTCAGCTGGCTCAGTTCGACATTTTTATACATACCACAGAGCATGGTAGGATGTTAATTGTTTAATTCTGTCATGCCATATGCCTGTCGTGAAGCATCTGCACTCTGTGTTCTTCTGCTCATTTATTCATTTATTTTTCCTTTAATTTGTCATCCATCAGTAGGTGATAAGCAAAACTTAAGCAAAACATAGCACGATTTCCATTTAGATTGTTCTTTTAAAATGGGAAGAGCAGCTGTTTTATTACAAAGCCTGGCATTATGTTTTAAAATCATTTCTGATAAATGGTCAGTAATGCTGATTAGTGTTTATGTCTCAAATTTAGAAAGGCTTTTTTTCCAGTTTTGTTGGTAGAGACTTGAAAGGTGTAATTACAAAATATTTCACACTTTGTCTTTCATCAATAAATGTGAATATCTTGACACTTGGAAATCTTCTCTTTTAATGCTCTTTTTATGCTCCAGCGATTTGTACTTTTTCGTTATTTTTGTTCTTTTTGTAGGCAAATTATTGCACCCCTCTCTGAAAGCAACTGTCTCCTGTTGTGAATTCTAGCCATGTCTGAGTAGGTTTAAAACTAGATTTCTGTCAGATTTCCAGGCTCACGCTTCACTCTTTGTGAAAGCTAAACTCTCTGTGCCTCTGGGATCCTGTGCCGATGTATCACAGGCAATAGAGTCTCATAAATTTATGGGAAACTCTGAAATGTGTAATCAGTAGCTGAATCATCTGCTGTGTTTTAAATGCAAATTGGCAGTCAGTTGCAAACGTATATATTATAAATTACTTGAAATAGACCAAAATTATTCCTGTGTGCCTTTGCCTAAAGTCAGATAAATTTACAGACTCAGTTTGGATTAAGGCGATCAGGGGCTCATAGGCCACAAAACACACACATATGCTATCTACCATATTACCAGACAGACCAGAGAAGAGAGGGAAAATAATAAGTCAAAGTCAGAGCATGATACTGCCAGGTGAAATGGAAAAATATAATGATGTGTGTGCTGAGTGACGCAACCATAATGCTATACATGGAGCACACAAAGCACACACGCACATAAACACACTCACTCACTGGCCACTTCATTAGGAACATATGTACCCTTTAATTAATGCTCATTAATGCAGTCGTCCAGTCAGCCAATTATGTGGCGGCAGTGTAATACATAAAATCGTGCAGATACATGTCAAGAGCTTTACTTCACTTCAATGTTCACATCAAACATCAGAATGGAAAAAAAATGTGACTTTTTGTGATCTCAGTGACTTTGAACATAGCATTAGTGCCAGACAGGTTGGTTTGATTATTTCAGAAACTTGAGCTCCTGGGTTTTTCACACACAACAGTCTGTAGAGTTTACACAAAAGGGGCGAAAGACAAACATCCAGTGAGCAGCAGTTCTGTGGGTGGGAACGCCTTGTTGATGAGAGAGGTCAGAGGAGAATGGCTGGATTGTTTCAAGCTGACAGGAAGTAGGCTACCGCAACTCAAATAACCACTCTTTACCGCTGTGGTGAGCAGAAAAGCATCTCAGAATCCACAACATGTTGATCCTTGAGGCAGATGGGCTACAACATACATAACAACTGGTCATGTAGCTCCATTAAAGATACACAAAGCTACAAGAAACAAGCCAAACAACAATGCATACGTAAAAAAAAAATGTATTACCTTTAGTAGGCTTTTCTTTTTTTTCTTCCTTAACACGAGGTTGCCGATGAGGCTGATAAAATCTAATGTGAAGAATATTGCTTTCTTTTGACATCTGACAGCCAGGTCAGCTAGTGTGGATTGTGCACAGGTTAACAAAGCTAGCTTCAGTTAGCCTTATGTGATTATAAAAGTACTGTATTGTTAAATACCAGGACAATTTGTGAACAGGATATTCTTTTAAGAGACATCCGAATCATGTTGTGCCCCTCTGTTATATTTCCTATAAAATATTTAAACATTTCTGGCCATTTACCTCCATGAGTTGGCCAGCCCTGTGTGTAATTACTACAGTGTTGTTCCGGGTTAGGAATAAACAGCACTTTTCCACTTTCTGCTTAGAACTCAGAGGCGCAACTGGATAACCCAAAGATGACAAAAATATAAAAACATACAATATCAGCTATTGAGCGACAGATCTGGAAGTTTTCTGGTTGATGAAGTCTTAGAAGTAATTAAATCAATGCTAACCGGCAAGGCTCCAGGGCTGGGTAGCCTCCCAGCTGAGTTCTTTAAGAAGTTTCTCTTACCGACTTGCAACTCGACTTTTGATGTGTTTGATGGCTCAGTACAGTCGGGAGTTCTACTTTGATTCAATTCACCACCTGCCTGATTTAAAAGCCAGAGAAGCATCAACCTAAATTTAGATCTTCTTGCCCTATTTCATTCTTTAATACTATATTATCAGAATGGTCCAGGGTCGACTGGTATAAATGTACTAGCAGGGCTAAGCGCAACTGTCTTTCAAGGTTAAAGAGACATCAATATAAGGTATCACTTTCGACGTTGACATCATATTACTTGCTGTTAAGAAAATGTCTTAAGGTGGATTATTTGGGAGAAGTGCAACAGCACCACCAATGCTTGTAAGAGAAACACACAGAATGGTATGAAGAAGTGAGGCTGGGGTTGATTTCTTTCTAGCCCAGATTGTAGATTTTGGTCACCTATCAGTGACAGTCATGTCCAGTGATTAAACAGAGTCAAACAC
>CM040992.1:14484095-14545417 GCA_022985145.1 Pangasius djambal
TATGTTCATTCTGTAAAGATCTGTCTACATTCTAATATGTGCCTTTAATCATTACTGTGGTTCTCAATATTTATATTTCACAAAATACCAGACTTTTGTTATGGTTTGCAAAATCACTCTTAAAGAGTAGGTTTTTAAATAACTACTCTCTGCTAATCTCAATTAAATCTCCTTCAGCTATTTTGTTTCTAAATTGAAGCCTGGTCATGCCACTCCTCATTGTTATCACTGGTCTGCTCAGGCCTTACAGTAGGCATAAAACCCCATCACTCTCCTGCAATAAAGATTTTGGGCCCAATTTAGGTGATGGCTAGGATGGTAAGATTTCTCCTTGGCCACATCCATTTAATATACTCAGGCTCTGTGAAAAGGAAAGAGCTATGTTAAAAGGAAAGGGCTCTGTAGAAAGCTAAGGGCTGAAAAGCTTCAAAAGCCAGTACATAGACAGACTCATGGCCAGTTGTAGCAGATCTATGCAATAATTTTGCCAGGGTTGACCTAAGCAGCTGCACTTGTGATAGTTTGAATGGTCCCTAAAACAGTTAAAGTTTCCCCATTGCTACAGTGGATAAACTCACCTAGATACTGTACATTTGTACCTAAGAACTGCTGCTGTAATCAGAATCTAGTTCGTAAATCATATCTGGTCGTGATGTGCTCATTTTGAACATCCTTTCAACACACCTAGTATTGTTTGCCTTTAGTCTTAACAGCTGTACACTGTCATGAACATAATCCAGAAGAGGGTGGGTTCACTTTTGTGTCTGGTTCTTTTCGGGTTTTCTACTTCATGTTGTCTCAGGAAGGTTTTCCTTGCTACTGTTGCCTTCGGCTTGCTCATCAGGGATCAAATTAACATCTGGATTTCTGTGAAGCTGATTTGTGGCAAACAAATTGAATTGAATTAAATACTACAAGGGACACTTCTTCCTTCAGCTTTACTTCTGTCATAAGGTTTGGGAAAAAAACATAAACCTTTTTTTTTCCCCCCGGAAATACAGTACATGTTTACTTATAAAGATTAGTGGAATTACAGTGAGAGGCTTGTCTACTTTAATTAGACCGTTGACTGTTCAAAATGGCAGGCAGGATTTACTGAATAAATTTTAAAAAATGATGACATTCTCCATTTTTATCAGGATCACCTGCGAACAAACTACACACTAACATTGATTGATTGACTGGCATTGCTCCTTAGAATTTATTACTACTACATTAGAAGATTTTGATTATTGTAGAAATCCACCTTTGTTTTTTAGCTGATAGCCCTTCTGGCCATTTTAAACCTTGATAAAAAATTACATTTATGCTCTGGGCCGTTTCCTCTACCTGGAAATGTCTTTGGTTTAGACTGAGACTCTAAGAGTGCTTTTCCGTGACTGAAGTGGGACAGCCACCAACTTTGTCGTTAAGATTAATATCAACTGTTTGTAAGCTTGCTAAATATTGCAGTCACACATTTATCTTCTGCACAATTCAAATTTCCAGAATTGTGTTTATTATTGCTGTTATCATCACAATTTTATTTTTATTTCTGTATACATAGCATGTTTTTCACAATAGCTAAACATGTAGAGAAGAAAAGCCTTTAAAGGTTTTACTGAAGCTCAAAAGATCTTGAGCAAACCTATGAATAGGACTGGTAAAGCAGCATTTCAGTACAGAACAACTTAGAAGGCAACATGCTGTTTTCATTTCAGGCAGTGTTGTTTCTTTCATCATCTCCATGATTAAGGTATTGTGTTTGGGAACTGAAGAGTTGAGACACTATTGTGTTACTGTGGTGCAGTGCTTCCATGCATGACATTCACCTTCCCAGAGGCTTTCATCGGAGAATTACATCTAGAGCAGCTGCCAAGCTTGCCATTTAACTTGAACAGTGGTCAGTGGAAAAAAGAAACGTAAAGTGGAACATTATGGGTACTGCCCATTGCATTTTTGCCATCTAATACACTTGGCAAGGAAGAACTGACCCAGAGATGTGCTATCACTGGGCAAGAGATCTAAGATTACACTGAATTTCTCAAGGTAACATTGACTGTCCATGTCTATTTGTATTTTTCTTTCCGTCTTTCTCATCAAACAAACTCCATCTGACATCTTTCGTGGTGTCTTGGATTACTCTGTCCTCCAAACTGAAACTGTGCAGAAGAAATATACTTTTTAAATACAGATTAATAAATGAGTAGATGTAGCTCCTTCTCCTCAGGACACTGCAAAGGTTCTTCATTGCTGAAGCTGCAGGTTTGTGTAGGTGTCACAGTGAGTCATATGAAGGAAGAAGGAAGAGTGCTCACTGGCAACCGGAATATATTCACCACATTTAATGTGACGAACGCTCTTTGCCCGACCATGTCATCACTTCCTGGACAGGTCTCCGTTAATTGCTGTCTGGCAGAGTGATGGATCGCAGAGTTAGGGAGGTGGATTGAGTGTGGTGTTTCCAGCCATTGTAGAGGAATTAAGCATGGATTGCCTCATTGTAAACATTGGTAATTGCTACCAAATGAGATGCCTAAACCACAACACTGACAGTGCTGAATCTATTGCACTAGCCTTGCATATTATTGCCCCCTAGTTAAGCATTTTTTGTTCCTGATTGGCTCAGTTTGCCATTCTGTTCATTCTGTTCTGTATGCCGGTGGGACTTAGTGTACCGCTGGGACTGTGATTGATACAAATTACCCTTGATGTAAGGTGACCTCTCAAAAGTCACGTCGAGGAGTTATTTTATTTTCTCCTGAATTAAAGTTGTGGATAACTTTCCTTGTGGTTGGTTACGCAATACAGTGACTCCAGTTTTATTTTATTTTGAACATTAAAATTGCCAATACTGTTTAGGGAATAAGAGACTATCATTGAGTATAAAGGTGTTCCTCAGAGGGAATGTTCAGCCAACTCTGGTAACTGACATAAGGGTAAACTCCTTGGACAAACCGATTTGTAATTATGCAATGTAAGGCAGAACTACATGAGTATAGTGACATAGAACCTTTGGCAATGGCTATAGCTAAACACGGTCATATCAGGAACAATCAAGAACAGTGATTATATGTACGGGGAGGGTGGTACGATGGTTTAGCAGGTAGTGCTGCTGCTTCACCGATGTCCATGTGAAGTTCCTCTGGGTGCTTCTGTATATTCCCACCTCCCAGAAACATGCCAGTAGGTGGATTGGCTACACTAAATTGACAATAGGTGTGAATGAGTGTGTGAATCTGTGTGTGCATGTGGTGCCTTGTGATGCACTGTCCATATTGCTGTCCCATACAGGGGGTACTTTCCACCTCATTACCAAAGCCTCTTGGTATAGGCTTTGGACTGATCGCAACCCTGACCAGGATACAGCAGTTACTGAAAACGAATGAATGAATGAATGAATGAATGAGGCACATAAGTGATCATTATTGCAGTAATAATAAAAAAAATTGCCTGCCTACTTAAGGCAGCCTTTTCCCTTTCCTTTTATTTTTCCTTTGATGTAATTGAACAACTTAAGTAAATAAAGTATATATTATATAATTTAAATAATGCTGTTATAATACATTAGAATAACTTCTTTTGTGTTGCATCAGGTTTTCAGCTAGCTAATATGTTGTTGTGGATGTGATATGGCCAGTTTTACTGCCTGATGCCTTTCATGCCCTCATAACTGATGCACACTTGCAGCCACTATATATACTGTATGCTATGCAACTGGTGATCAACTTTGTTGATGATTAATAATCATCCAAAATAGGAACATGTGCCTTACATTTCTGAATGAATGCATTTATGGGATTATAAACATCAGCATTTTACTCATTGCACACAAACATAACATTTTCTTTATTGCTCACAAACAGCCAAAAAGATCACCAGATTTTTCCAGTACTTAAGCAGATGAAAGATGTCGTTTGTAATGTGTAGGAAAATAAAAAATAAGCTTGTTTGCCTCTGAGGCATAAATTAAGCATGAGTTGATTCAATCCTTCTAGGAATTAATTCAACAGTTATTCCACACTAAGTCGTGAGTTCATTTTAAGTCGTTGCTGTAAATTTAAAACGATCAGCTGTCACTGGCTATGTGTTAATGTGTTAATTCAGCACTATTGGAGTTGAATCCTGGAAGAGCTTCAGGTGTTAATTCGGCACTGTGTGTGTGTTAATGCGCTCTGTTCCACACTGTGGATGTGAATTCAGCTAGTGTGCATGTTAACACTGGGAGAGTTAATCCAACGCTGGCGTGTTTAGCTGGGAGATGTCAGAGCTGTGTTCCTCCTGCTCGCATCCGCCGCCTCCACACTCATGGTGATGGGGAGGCGTGATGACGTCAGCAGGGGGAGAGGAGAGAAAAAGTCGCGTCTGTGCGCGCGCTTGTTGAGACGCGAGGAGCAAACCCGGACACGGACGAGGCGCGAACGCACGCGCCGTTCACTTCACTTTTTTATTTTTATTTATTCCGCTCGAGCGAGAGCGGCGACGCTCCAAACGGCGCAAGTATGAGCAAGAACACAGGGGTGACGCCTGGTTTTTCTTGCCAAAGTCGGTTGACAAACTCGTGATTAATGACTTAAAAAAATTAGCGCCGTTGGGGAAAGAGCAGCGTCGTGCGTAAAAAGCGCGTGGAGAGTTTGGAGAGAGAGAGAGAGAGAGAGAGAGAGAGGATGCAGCAAAGCGAAATGATGGTGCATCACAGTGCTTAAGGCACAGAGAAGAGAGAGAGAGAGAGAGAGAGAGAGAGAGAGAGGAGCTCAGACTGCAGCTGGAGGGGAAATAGCCCACCGTGGGAAATTTTACGCCCTCCGGGTTTGAATAACACATCACCGCTATTCTGCAACTGAGGAGCAACGGGATTCTCTTCCTTCGCCCGAAGCGCGCGGAAGGGATCTGACGTTGGTTTGCGTTATTGTTACTATTGTTAATATTGTTTTTTCGCTTCTATGGGAGAAGGATGGGAGCGCGCTTGGCTGTGTGAAGCCTCTCCGGGTGTGTGAGAATTGCGCCGCCGCCATGCAGCTCGTGCGGGTCGCGTGGGCTTTGGCAGGAGCGGCGCTCTGCTGTTCCCTCGTGCTCCTTCTCCACTCGCGCTTCCTCAAAGAAGGTAAACCTGCTCCGACTTTATTTTCCCTTCATATGCATGCAATAATGCCCCCCTTCCTTTTTTTTTTTGTTAATACCTTGTCAACTGTCGTGTCAATTTCTCCTCTGTCCTCGGGCTGTATTCTGCTATCATAATGTACAGATCTCCATTTCGGAGGAAATGTGCATTCATGTCATTATCCGTGGGAACATGTCGCGTTTTCGGATATTCCAGGCGCTAACAATGATGCCTTTATGCCCACTGACATATATGATGCCATAACTAGAGCAATTGCAAACGCACTGTATTTGATAGACATGCATGACGGAGTTTTACGCACCTCGGCGAATTGGTAAATAATTTCCAAGAACTGCATGCGTCAGTTTGGGAGGAGATGAAGAGTTTGCGCTTGCAGATAAAGTGATTTATAGGTTGCTTTCTTCAATAGATGGCACTAGAGTCTAGTTTAAGGGTAACGTCGAGGTCAAACTGCCATTATTTCTTCTCATTAGGTCTTAATTCGTTTTCGTTTGACGTGCAACTCAAATTTATCACAGATAAATCCAGAGTAGTTCATGGGCCGTTTCATTTGCCCTTGATACATAGCATTGAACTTTACATAATCATGACATGAGGTTTAAACTGAACTATTTAAGCAAGAGGAGAGACAGAATATTAACAGAATCATTCTCCTTTATTAAATGATGCAATAATTTTGGTTTCTGTTTAGGTTCAGTTCGTGTTTAACTGAATGTTTAACTGTATGTGAATAATTTTTGCAATACTTTAGGGTAATAATTTTTGACTGATAGTGCACAAATACGATGCAGTATGAACATGCAGTACATTCAGAAAATGACATGGAAGTTATTTTTAATAAATATAGTTCCGAGCAGAAATCCTGTGTTGCCTACATGTGTAGTTTTTCTCCCCAATTTGAAGCCTGCATTCATTTTAGACACCCCAGGATATGCAGGAGGTAGATAAAAATTGGAAGCAAGGCTCATATAAACTAGCCAGTAAGCTATTCGACTGCCTCAGCTTTTCCCAGCAACACGATACATGTACAGTGTCCTTTAATCATTTCTATTGGTTTTTGTGTGTATGCCTCGGACAAAAAAGAGACTTGGTTATTGATGAGACATAATGTTGCCTGTTAATTCTGCTCAGTGCTGGTCATCGAGCTTTGTCTTCTAGTTTTTATTTCATTCTTGATATGAAAATGCAGGTTAAGAAGTGGTGAAGGATAGTCAGTCATATTTTTTTTTACCATTTTAGCATGGGAAGGTAGGCATACAGGCCCAGATAAGCTGGAAAACCACGGCTGCATGCCTCGCTGATTTGGAGTGAGTGCACTCTGGCAACAGCAAGGTATTCTCACTGGCAGAGAATATTGTGTTGCTTAATAAAAAAAGACATCATTGAATTTTTTCAGAAATTTTAGAAATTATTTAGAAATTATTTAGACATTTTAGATAGAGTATAATGCTCAGATAGACTTTTTATAGGGTATAATGCTTAGCGAAACAATGCTGGATTTTCTGTCTACATAAAGATTATAATATATATATATTTTTTAATATAGTGCAGCGTGTGTTAAAAAAAAGCTTTTTTTATGGCTCTGAACTGACTGATAATCATTCATCGTAATATAGTTGTCTCTTCAGGCCTCAAACTATCAAAGGTTGTCTGGATTGTAGAGCAGTTTAATTGAGGAAATGTGTTCAGCTTTTTGAGTTTTAGTTCTACTTTTCAATTCTTGTTCAAGCTAGCAAAATGTGACTGCTTTAGGCTTGATATTCAGATTTATTACCACGTCTCACATTCTGTAGGTATTTGAATGTCCCTTTCTTCTTATGCTTCCATTGGCCGTAGGCTGTAGGAGTATTTTTTTTTTTTCTAGTTTAAAAGTAATGTGTTCATGGAAATCTATACCGAGGCAAATGAGGCAAGAAGGTGAGAGCACACTCGCTTTGTCTGGCTGGCCAAGGTCATTGCCCATGATATGGAGTGTGCTGAGATACATTGCACACACTCAAAAAGCTAAATGAAATATGACTTTAGGAAGACAATGCACTAGACTCTAATACTTTGTGCTATTCTGTATCTGCTCCACTATTCTATTAGAGCACACAGGAATTCGGAAAGTTCATTACTTTGTGAGTGACATTTTAAAAAAAAAGGATTGATTGTTACATGCAAATCAATAGTTTTGCGATACAATGATTTTTATTTGTACTGGAGGATTGAAGACTCCAAGGTTTCATCGACATGCATAAGGAAGAAATTCACTTTGCTTTTCTTCCAGCAATAACAGTGTAGACGTATGGAAGCAAATGTAACATCTTTCTTAATAACTAAACATTCTAATCTAATGTTATTCAGTTTGTTTAATTATTTGTTTGCAAGGTATAATGATGTTTATGGGTGTGGATCGTGATGAGAAGGATATCAAAGTTCACTTAGCTGAGCGGTTGCTAAAAAAATCTTCATTACAGAGACAAATTTATTTCCTTCACGTTTCCATTCAGGGAATAAAAACCTAAAATTCTGTTTAGCATCAAGCTATTTCCACAACACAAATCCATCTGCACAAGTGCACACAGCCTACAGTAAATTCTAATTTCGGAGTCCGTTTTTAAGAGCTCAAGAGCTTCATTTTCCCTTGTTTTCAAGACTGGCATTAACATCGGTGAGGCACTGATTGCCTAATTGTGGTTAACATGCTGGTGAACTGTGGCGTAATTACTGAGCAGCGGCTGTATCCATTTGCGTGTGGTGGGCTTATTCATCAGCCCGACTCCTTGGGACCTGCTTAAAACAGGCAGAATTGAGCTGTGTGCCAATTTTTTTCCCTTGAGTGCTTTGCCAGTCTGAAGTGACATAAAGATAACACTTGCCGTTTGGTACGCTGCTATTACCATTAAGAAAGTGCATGAAAATCTGCTTGTCTTTTTCTCCAGCATGCTAGAAAGTCCACTTTTTTTGTCAAACTACAAACAAGCTGAGGCAAAAGATTTCTTTCCAAGGACTGCTGGAGCTTTGCGTCCTGACATTGTGGCAATGTACCTTAGAAGTAAGACAAAGTGATGAGATTCAGCAAATTAGCTCAGCAACCTGGGTGATTTTGGCATCAGCACCTAGGGATTTGTTTTTGAATGCAATTACATGACAGAGAGGTGTAGCTGAAAGATATTGATGCAAAAATATCATGTTTTTTTTTTTTTTTTTTTTAATTTGGCCAGTGAACTGGCGATGTTTGCGCAGATGCTGCAAAATGTGCATTGGGCAACAGAGCTAATACAAAGGTCTGGAGAACTTTAGAGGATTAGCACAGTTGTCTGGAAGTGCTCTGGGTCGTAATGCCTTCCCTCTCATGGTATTAAAATTTAAAATTTCATATCAGAATACCCTCATCGTTTTTATGACATCATCACAATATTACATTTGTGTAGTTTAAACAAAAATATAGCTCAGTCAGGTGGACGGCATGCGCCATGTTCAAACTTCCATAAACTCGTGTTCAAATTTCCATAAACTTAATGAACAGCATTATGTAATAAGCTTTGACAAAAAGACTACAGTGGATTGTATTCCTGCCTCGAAGACCAGTGCTCCAGGGATAGTCTCTGGATCCAATACTTCACTGACCAAAAGCGGTTACTGAATGAATGAATAAAATAAAGTACACAAACTCAACAATATTGTTTGTGCAAAACAAATAGGTTGGTGTGCAGTCACTTGTTCCTAAAAAATCACAACCTCATTGTTAGAAGCTAAAGGTCCTTAGCTTCCTTGAGACCCTGTCTGATAAGTATAGAGTCTTTTCGTAGGGTTACACACAGAACATTTAAGAGTTCCCCCAAAGGGACAGGTGGAAGAATCATTTAGGGTTCTGTTAACCTTTATTGCAGTGCTTCATGTTGACACTTTTGGTACACACCATGGAACAGATTAGACATCTGTTTTGAACTTGACACAAGGAGAATTAATGGATGCTTCTTTGTCTATTTGTCTTCAAACATTCCGTTTTGGTTGTTGACTTTTCTTGAAATAAGCCGTGTTGTCAGTTTGCTAATCACACCAGAGAGGGTAAATAAAATGAAAAATCTATGAAAGTCTGCGAAAACTGTCCCCTTTATGAGCTGCTGTCTCTATCCCTGTAGCTAGGCTCTGGTTGAATGAGCTACCTTCAGCTAAATAATTTACATAAATGCATGTGATTGAATAAACCACAACAGAAAATCTGCTACTGAAGCCATACTGATTCATTTTTGCGGAACTACACCCTGTTTTTTGCCCATATGAACAGCTCAGCTATAATATATTTTGAAGTAATCGGTTTGTGCTGCTGAAATACCGCATCCAGACGGCGGTCCACCAGTTGACGATCCCTGCTCTAGGTTAATAGACTACTAACTTATCAGTTAATACAAAGCAGCAGAGACATAACTGAATTACAACTATGAAACAGAAAACAAGGTAATTTATATTTGACAGATTCATGATACTTCCTTGTCTGAAATTGGGTGGCACTATTAGCAAAACCACACTATTTCTCCACACTGGCCACACTGGCTCATTTAGCCCTCTGAATGATAGAGACATTATTGATCATAACTAGGAGTGGCTTAGCCTTTGTCATGGTCACCAACTTGTGTCTAAAGCAATTTCAGCTGGATCATTGCTTCCTGCAGCTGACACGGAGCTAAATAACATCCTACCATGGTTTGCTTTCTTGGTGTGATTGTTATTCTTATATTAAATTGAAAGAGAATTAAAGGAAATGGCATTTAATGAATATCTTATAACACTGAATGTCACATTCCCTTAGTCTCACACCCTTGAATAAATTGCATGCATGTAACAATTTCATCCTGAAGCAATGCAGTGGCAAAATAGGTTTTCTGTGCAGAATTGGGGGGAAAAAAAGGAGAATAGAGAAAAGCAATAAGACTTTGTCTGAAGTACATATTCATTCGCCTTCTAATTTCGTTGCACATAATGATGGTCAGAGAAAACATCATGCCACAGATGTTTGCCATGAATGGGAGCAGAGAAACTTGATCTAAGACTCATATAAACTATAATCAGCCTCTTTCTCCCAAATAAGAACAAAACGAAATGAGATTCCAGCACCGTTTCACTGAATGCATTAGATAATAAGGTCTCATGTAATTTGCTCAATTGAAAGCTGTGCTGGTTCTAGAATAACCAAACGAGCGTTCGACGCATCTCCGAAAGAAGGTTTATATATCCACCTCTAGCATTAAGGGAGAACCACAAGAGTGGTGCTACAAAATCTATTACTTTTAGAGTAATCAGTATAAATGCAGTTACCAAAAGGGGAAATGTATCTGCTTGTAAAAACAAGACATGGAGTGTATTAGTTTACATGAAGAGTTTAGACAGATTTACCACTAGTTCATAGGTTCAGACTGAAATAAGCAGTGTGTAAATCTTCTGACCTATTGTTAGGAAGGTTGTGGGGTTCCATCCCAAGATTGCACATGTATATGCTTGGATTGGATATGCCTCACTATACCATGGCGCTGTTGAATTCTCGAATTTGATTGGTCACTAGGTGCTGATTAATTTTCTATAACATCATGGCTCGGACAGTAGCTCTAGCTGCAAGGTTTATATTAATGGACTTATTCTAATACGTTATTGTTTCTATAGTAACAGGTAAGGTGAGGTAAATAGATAGTTTCTGCTTGATTGTATGCAGGGCATTGCACTATTCTCACTTGTTTAAGGTAATAAGGTACTAGGTTCTTAACATAATTGTAAACTTTGACTAGAAAATATGTTGATATTAAATGTTAAACAATCCCAGTTCCTAAAAGCTGTAGTAAACCCAAGCCCACTAGCGTGCATAAACCTGGTGTGATATTGTCTCTTTATCTTGTTATCTTGGAAACACTGGTTCAACTTCGCACCACTTGTCTGGCATCAGGCCCAATTAATCCCTCTTCACTGCCAGTCTCGTTTAGAGATTGACACTTTACTGCTGCCTTTACAATCACCGTTACATGCCCTTTTATGTTAGTGTTTATGACCGTGTCAATGATGGAGCGAACAGTGAAGTGCTCAGGTTTATTCTTCCAGGCTGGAATGTGACTGAGCTGAGAACGTCTTGATTTTAAAATATAATATGTTGCTGATTCGTATGCTGTGCAACACTATGGTGTACAGTAATCATTTGTTGAAAATTGATTATTTTCATTCATTCAGTCATTTTCAGTTAGCGCTTTATCTTGGAACATATTCCATGAAAACGAGGTGTACAAGGGAATACACTCAGGATAGGATGCCAGTCTGTCACAGGGCTTCACACACACACACACACACACACACACACACACAGTCACAACTAGGAGCAATTTAGAGTAGCCAGTCTACCTACTGAGATGTTTTTTGGGAGGCAAGAAGAAACTGGAGGACATGGAGGAAACCAAATCCAAGCCACACAAATATCCTGGAACCTGGAGCTGTGAAGCAGCAGCGCTACCCCCTGCACCACTTGCCACCCATGGTCTATTTTGAAATGGATTTTTCCACATGATCTCTGTTTAGTTCTAATTTAGTTCCTTGTAGTATTGGCTCTCAGCTCCATATCACATGCTGTGGCAGGATACATGACAGCGTAGGTTTTTTTTTTTTTTAGACATGGAGTACTTTGAAGTACCACAGAGGAGAGCACTAAACTTCCACTTCTATCACACAACCGTGCAGAACATGAGCCACAATGCATATTTTAATTACAGAAAGGTTACAGTAAGGTTACAGTGTGCATGAATCGTGGTTTACACATTTATATTCATTCAGGATGCATTAGGTCATGTGAGGGGCATTTTAAAGTGTCATCAACATTAAATATTTCATCAGTATATAACATATGCTTTATTAAGTATGTAAGAAATTTTACCTTTCCATGTAAAGACCACCCACCCACACACACACGCCACCCTTAAAGAAAAGTAACATGAGCTTCTTATGTGAATATTCACGTGATTCACAAGTGAATTTTACAATTGTGGTTCCTGGACATTTCACGTGATGTGTTTCACACATTTTTCATATGTATTGGCCTCGTCATATGTAGTGCATGTGAATTTATTTTATTGTTACATGGTTCTTTTATTTCCATACGATTGTTTCTTTCTACATGTCAGTTTTTCACACGCATACCATGTGTGCTTTCATTTTTCAGATGCGATTTCCCTCTTGAATAATTCTTTTTCACATGTGATTACATATTATTCACATGATGCCATATTTGTTTACTAGGGTTCAGGGCTTAAATGTTGAAATGCACTTTGACATGTTTTTCCACGTGATTATGTGAATATTATTCATGTAATCACATAAAAAACCTTTGATCATGTGTGAAATGTATGTGATTTTTCTGTAAGGGACGGACACACACACACACACACACACACACACACACACAGCAGACACGTTTGTCTTACTTTCCAAAAGGAAACCTTTCGGCTCTTTTACTTTTGAAATAAAAGCTGCATTAAAAAAAGTTTTTCTTGTACCAAGTGTCCCAACAATGTCAGAACTGTCAGATTTTTTGTATCCTGTCATATATTCCTATCGACACACACACACACACACACACACACACACACACACACACACACATTCTGATCCCCAGACATTTAATGCTACCAAAATAGTCATAGTCCAAGCAAAAATAAACACACACATACACACGCACAACAGAAATATAAATATATTATATATAAATATAAACTGAACAGTGTGGTATCTGTGCCACACACTATGGACAAAATAGAGCAAAAACATTTCATATTATAATACTGATATTTATGGAACAAATGAAATACGCCAGGCTTGCAAATTTGGGTTGCTGAACAGACAATAAATTATACATTGTGTAGCGCCACAACCCCAAGGATAATATCACAGCCAATGAGATGAAAGAAATAGGACTTGTAGGATGAAGGAGCGAAAATGATCTTATTTAAATTAGAGGCGAGAGGGGAAAGAGCTGCATGGAGGTCCTGTCACAGAAGAAGCATACAAAAGTGCGAACACAAGCCCCAGGCTGGGCAATGAGGTCATGCAGTAAACACACACCTGTACCTTAGCCAGTGTGCTCGTTTGTCTGCATTACTTATTTATCTCCCAAAATATAGCAAATACACACGCACACACAAGACAAAGCAGTCTGTCAACACGAGGGATATTCTGTCCCAATTAGTTCTATCCTTGATAGTTTGTCCCCTGCCACTGTTTCCACTGACTTGCTCACTGTTAGCTAAGGCATGGATGTCTTCTTTGAGTGGAATTTTTAAAAAATGTCTTAAGGTTGGTCAGCCTCTCAGCTCCAGCATCCCCAGTCCAATCCTGCATTTAGTTTACAGTCTGTGTGGAGTTTCACATGTTGTCCCAGCATGTGCATGGGTTTCATCCAGGTTCTCTGGTTTCCTCCCATCTCCCAAAAACATGCCAGTAGGTGGATTGGCTATGCCAGAGTGTTCCTAGGTGTTAATGTGTGTGTGCAGGGTGCATAGGGCGTTTCCTGCCTGATGCCCAGTGTGAGGCTTTGGATCCACCGTGACCCTGATTAGCATAATGTGGTTACTGAAGATGATTAAATGAATGAATGAATGTCTTAGCACTATGGAGAAAGGAGGTGAAAGAAACAGATATGGTCGAACAAAACAACATGCTCAAACATGCGCACGTGTGTGTCTTCACTTTCCAGGCTTGACCTCGTTTTGTAAGTCCTCCTTAGTTCAGTGTTTCCCAATTCAATCCTCAGGGAGGCTGGGTGCACATGTTCTGTCTCCTCACACACCTGAGCCAGGTCTTCAGGATTCCTGATCACTTGGTTTAGGTGTCCTGGAAGCTGGGACAGAACAAAAATGAACCTTCTGACTACTGTCTCTGAAAGAGGACTGAGTTTAGAAACACAACCATAGATGGCCTGGCTAGCTTTTTCACATCAACCCTTTGCTGATGAGCTGATGAAACACAATCAACTCTACTTCACCCGGGATTCAGTCTACACTACACTGCTTCCACAGACGGCCTATTAAAAGACAGACGGACAAAATGAAAATGTAACAAACAGCTGCTGCTCGTTTCCCATGTCTATCTTCTCTCTCCTGACACGCACACACACACACACACACACACACACACACGCACACACACACAGTGAACTGGTGATTGACTATGAGACAGACAGAAAGCAGGCAGAAAGCTATAGTGAGATGTCTGAGCGTTTTTTAATAAGCAGTGATGGGTGAAGTGCACATTCGCTGCTTTAGCATGACAGACATGTACACTAGTGAGTACTAAGGCAGGAAATAAATTAAGAGGGAATACAACAAAGTGACATGTTGTAATGCATTCATAAAGCATTACACACAATATTTATGAAAATGCATCACAATTTATGGCAATGGATAACATAATGCTTTATAAGAAGTGTTTCTAACACATGATAATGCTAATAGCAAAGAAACCAAAGTTTGAATAGTCTATTATTGTTTATTGTTCTATGTCTATTAATAACTGTAATATAACTGAATGTTTATTTTATATATTTGTGACACAATTCTGAGAAATTTGTTATTGTAAGTGCTATAGGTGTAATGCTAATTTTTTTAATTTTTAAATCTTGCTTTATTTATAATACAACTAATAACTTATTATAAATGTTATAATAAATCGGTTGATAATTTACACTGATTAATGAAAAATTTATAAATTCTGTTACTTTCTATTACTTTATGCTTGCAAACATACAGTATACATTAAAATGAACTATGATTTTTCTAGTGAGTTCAAGAAAAGTACAAATAAAACAGGACAGATCTCAGCTGAGTTTTGATGTATTATATAATATATAATTGTAATGCATTGTATTAACAACTCATAATGTTTAGTACACTTTATTTTAAGGTCAATTAAGGTCTTGCTGTTTGTTTAATAAAGCTCAAAGTAGACACTTGGAAAGGTTTTTTTTTTTTTTTTTCCACTATGCCGTTTATTCATATAGACCTGTATTGCTACATAACTGAGGATATTGTTATGTGAAAATGAATACTAATTACATTATTAGTTGTAATTCTTAACATTGTACTTGACAGTACCTAAAACCTAAAGGTCAAACATGGATAATTAAGACAAATAAAATGTGAATTTAGTTTATTATTTGATGCTCAGTAGTTTGTATATAGCATTTATTTCACATGATCACAACTAAAAAATGCAAGTATTAGTCACTTAGTCATCCAACAGATCTCCAGTAAACCTTAAACAATTAACCTTATTTGTGTTTATTAAGATAGATCGTTACCGATTTGGCCTTCATAAAAAGTGTTACCTGCAGTACTCTTCTAGTTCCACAGTTCCTATGGTTGCTATGGTGATGTGAACACCTTCTTGAGCGTGGGCTGGTTGGGAGAAAGAACTATTGGCCAGTCACAGAATAGCAAGTATGAATTGTTGCTATACAGATTGGAAGAATAACAACATCTCGTCTTGCACGTTTTTCTGGACTGTTATGCTACTAACTTATAGTGACGTCCTGGGTATGGGCTGGACTTGAGTAATTGGCAGCACTGGTGCTGTAGAGTTGGATGGTATTGCGACACTCCACTCGGCCATCAGCACCAATAAGCACAGGCTCAGTGGAGTGATGGACTCATCCACCAGCTGTACGGGCAAATTAACTATCCGTTTTTCCTGATGGTGTCTTGTACAGACTGCAGGTAGAGCGAGTAAGCCAGAAGGGCACGCTGGGTGATTACTGTCAGACGCTGTTACTACTGCTGCTTTGCCGAACCAAATTTCTTTTTGGGCGGTTGCCATGGAAATCAAGCCTTAGGAAAAGATAATAGATGGAATGTGTGTGTAAATGGGGGTAACAATACAGAGAGGTGATGATAGATGCTTACTGTAATGTAGTCATCTTTTCTATGTTTTATCACTCCTGAATTTCTGAAATCCTGAAACTCCTCTTTGGCAGTATTGCACTGCATACATTCATATCAACAAAGCTCTATTTACACTATATACTAAACTGTACCTTTTCTTGTCCTGTACCTGGGGTGGTACCCTTATCTTTTGTAAATTAAACATGTATCTTTCACCTGGCAATTTGGTAATATTGTACCTGTAAAAAAAAGATTTAAGGTGTATATTTTGATGCTTACTATCTTTTCAAGTAATTTAAAGGTACACTGTTTTCTTTGTAAAAGGTAAAAAATGGGTATTCTTAAGGGTACTGCCCCAGCAATAAGACATGGTACAGTTTAGTACTCTTTTTTTATGAGAGTGTAGCACATGTATTATGGGTATTCTGTACCTCCAAGTAAGTCTGTAGTCAAAAATGTCATTTCAAGTTCAAGACCAGGACTAGCCAAGATCAAGTCAAGACTGAGTCTTAAGGAGGTCTGGGCCAAGTCAAGATTGAGTCCAAATGAAAGTGAGTCAAGATCATCAAGACCAAAGATCATTAAATTCATTTCAGGGCCCAGCCTTTACTTTAACTAGTTGACTTCATTTTTACAGTGTACCAATGATTAGGCTGTTTTCTTGAAGAAGGAATGACTTCTTGTCAAGCTTTCATATGAAAAGAAATGACAACACAAATATTATTTTTACAAACTCTGGGTCAAGACCAGGACTGTATTTAATGAGACCAATGCCCAAGACTGAGACAAGTCCACGTACAAATGCCAATAAGGCAGAGATAAGTCCAAGTCAATACAGAAAGTATCCCAAGACCGGACTTGAGTCCTACACCCCTACCTCCAAGAGTATATAATTTGACTTGAACTTATCTCTCTTCTTTCAAAGATTTCATCCTTAATCTAGTAAATTTTCAGACATGCAGCACTTAGGGAATAGGGAACAGTTTTGGACACAATAAAAGTCATACAGTTAGAAAGACAATCTTTGATCGTTTTTCAAGGCCATGCAGAGTAGCCAAGATGACCATTAATTACTGACCTCACTCTCAACACTGAGACCTCAAAGGGGATGTGGCTCTGAAATAATGAAGTACCCCCCAAAAAATAGATAAAACCCAGCGAATTTTCTGTGGCTGTGCAACAACAGAACTGCTCCTCTAATTATGGAGCTGAAGCAGAGTAAAAGGAGTGAGAGTGCAGGGACAAGGTGCATGAGTAGCACTGAAGGAATAAAATTGAGAAGAGCATTTGGGCACCCCTAATAACCTGCACTGCAGTGGTGAAAGAAGGAAAATGAGATGAGGCAGGGACAGATGAGATAAGAAAGGTGAAGACAGTAAAAAGACAGGGAGAGAGGTCATTGCTAACATTTAAAGGCTATGTTCACACAAGTTCTTTGCACAATTCCGGGTCTGTCTATCTTGACAGTTCACATTCATAACATCATGTGACCCATATCTCTTTTAATTTGAACACATCAGTCCCTCTGAAATACCCCACATGTGTAAATGGATTTCTTGGGCAATTGTTTCAAACACTACTCGGTTTTGGTAGATTCCAGTTTTGTTTAAATCAAGCAAATCACCTTTTCCACTGAATGTGATCACTGCAGTTGGCGTCCTCAGTACTGCTGATAATGAATGATGACAACAGTGACAGTAATATGCACATGCACATCAAAGTCTATTGGGAAAAAGCCACATACATTCTGATTTGACTGTTTTGACTCATTCATTTGACTCATTTCCGATTTGACTCATTGACATCAAATGGGCACTTAGGATCAGATTTTTTTTGTCCATGTATTTCTGTGTAACATTAAGGCACAAAATTGGATTTCTGTCATTTCAGTTTAAAGTTTCAGAGAATACAGAGTAGCATGTTTACTCTCTTGACCTCGTAGCAGCGGCTGTTTGGAATGACATGTAGCGAATACAAATGATCCTAAAATGCTGTTTTTACACAAAGCTTGAAGTGTGTAATCTGAACTCTAAAGCTTGTTTAAAACCTATTCATGAACTCCCTGATAATTTCCTAATGCTATTTAGCGGACCCAACGAGGGCTCATGTAACAGCAAATGCTGCCCTGCCAGCTCACATTTAATATGGAGATTGAAGTTTGGGCGTGAGAGCAACGAGGGCTGACCATCATGGCCTAATCACTTTAGCTGATGGTGGTGAAGGAGATAAATAATTTACCATTGTTGGCCTGTGTTTAACAGTGCAGCCTGTGTTAATCCATCTGCACACATTTGTTAGGGAGAGGATACACTGAGCGGTTGTTGTATTTTTAGTTTTCGTAAGGTCTGTGCATCCTTTGAGAGAAAATAAAACAGTCTCAAGCACAGCGAGAGAAAGTCAAAGCTTTAATATTATACTAGGGAAAAAAGTGACATTCACGGTTGTGTGTTGTCTTGGGAGTATGACAGGCCTTGACTAACACGGAAAAGAAGACACATTACATCAAATTGCACTGAAATGACAAATAATGGGCCTTTTCACCTTCAGCCTGACAGGTTTAAAACATTAGTTTAAGCCTTTTTTTTTGTGCTTGCTCATCAGAGAGCAGCAGGATTATTTAAGGAGGCACCTGGCAAAGACGGTGGCACTGAGTGACAGGTTGAGGCTAATGCACGCCGTGGGTTTTGTAGGCCATCTTCGTCTCGGCTTCATTACGCGAATTCAAACATGGCATGTTACTCAGAGCTTAACATTTACAGGGCTTCGTTTGGATTCATGACAAGCGGCCCAGATTTTCAGTGTACACTAACAAACTGGTTGTTTTGATATAAAAGCACTATACAGGTAGATACTGTATATAGCTACTTTATAGAAATACATTTATATTTTGTAGTTTATTACAATACATTATTAAAAACCAAGCACCCTGTAACAGAAAGTACACACGTAATACCCAGAGCTGATAAACAGTGTGTTTCCAAGCACCTTCGCCAAGGGAGACGTAACACCAATGCGCTAGGCTGCTTGAGGCCAAATTTACTCCTGTGCTTATTCCCTAGCATGTGCCCCTAGCTCACACACACCGAGTCCACATAACTGCTGTCATAATCATTTTTCTACTGTGAAAGGGAAAAGGCAAAAATAAAACCCTTTTTCTTGCTTTTCCTGTGTGTGTGTGTGTGTGTGTGTGTGTGTGTGTGTGTGTGTGTGTGTGTGTGTGTATGTGTACCTGCTCTGTGTGCTGGTGTGTGTAGCGGATTCCTTCAGCTTTATCAGGCCACACCGTATGTGCTACAGGGGACTGAATAGTGGAAGCTGGAAGCCATCCGTTATCAAGAAGCACACACAAACAGGCCATGCACTGGGGCATATGCCCAGAGGTGGTCATACTCTAACCCCTTGCAAGCGCTAAACAATGCAGGCCAAACAAATACACATGCAGAATGAAGTGATATCAATCAAACACAGGGATTCTTAGGAATAAATTTCCTAAAAAAAAGTCCTTATATGGAAGGTTTAAGAACCCGTGACACAGAAGTGTGCTTAAGCTGAATTCTGTGTCAGACAAGGAAATGGCTCATTAATTTTTTTTTTAGAAAACAGAGCTGCGCTGCTCTAATACACTTATAATAATAATAATATTAATAATGACTGTAATTCAGCTCAGCGAGGGCTAGAACTGATCTGAAACACTGATGTGTCATAGTGATGTGTGTATGGGATCTTGGGTTGTGTAATTTCCTTTGTAAATTTAATTTAAATTTTAATTAGAAAAATATGAAATATGTAAATGCATTCCAATATTAAGCAACCTATAATTTGATGCTGTCACTGACATAAGCAGTAGTGCTACACTATGCATTTGTATCACATAAACTAAAAGTTGTACTTTCACATCTGATTTTATTTACTTACTCACAGTATTGTTCTTTTTGTTGCTGGTTTTCAGCTACATTTTACATTTTTTTACACTAAATGGGATCCATGTAAAGATTTCTTAGCATTTCTTTACACATTGATTATTCAAGTAGACACAGTTAGGCTGAATTTCAAGTTTTTGGACACTCGGAGAATGGTTTTCTTTCATTTTTACTATTTTCTACTTTTTTAAAGAATAATATTATAAAGGCTTTAACGTTATGGAATTATGCAGTGACTAAAAAACAGCGTTAAACTAATAAAAACTATTATGCATTTTAAATTAGCAGTATTCCTGTTCACTCTTGGCATTTTCTCAACCAGCTTCATGAGGAATCTTCAACCAGCAGGCTTTTCCTAACATTCCCTAATAGGCTAAGCTCCTAAGGGGACATACCAAATACTGAAATAGAAATTGTGAAATAAATATAAATGTTTCTAAGATTCTAATTTTACAGTTAGTTATTACTGATAATATAATTTGTAATTAAAATATTTGTATTAAATTAGAAAAGAATGCAAAATAGAAGCATCTTCACTAGTTATCTCAGACGTTTGGACTCCTGTACACTTCATTCGAGAAATGTATACAATTTCTGCAGTTATACAAAAAAATGGGTGGTTGTATGTCTCACTGAGCCTTTATGGATTGAAATGTTGGGTAAAATGGTAGCTCGTCTGTTCTGTTGTTCTGTAAGACTTAAAACTGCTAAACATTTGGTCTGAATTAGGCTTGAGACGCCAAGGTTAATAAAACAGGTAATAAATGAAACGTAGATTTGCTGGTTTCATTTTTGTAATTTTCACTGTGTTTTGTTATAACAAAAATTACTATCATAAAAAAAGGAGATTGATGATATTTAGACTACAACATTCTTATGTAGTGGTGTGGTAAAGTTAATGGACTTCATACCCTTTTCAATACAGAATATCAGCCTCTTCCATCGTGACCTTGACGTTACATTAGCATTGTCTCTTTTACTGCTGTGGGAATCAGGATTATAGCGGGTTGAAATAGCTGTCTCACTTATACCTACTTTCCTTGTGGAGTAGGCCTATCAGAGCTCCAACTATCTTGAATCACAGGAAGATAAGCAGGAAGGTAATTTTGTTACAGCTAAATGAGCATAATAGTAATAAATGTAAACCAAACCAAAATATGACATTTACCCTGGAGTTGACCCTGTTCATCCAATTTGCAATTTTAAAATATCTCTGCTATTCTGCAAGATTATGTCCATCAGTTATTTAGAATGACATTCATGAATAATACCTGACATGATGAAACATAGTAATCACAGGACCATGTAGAAGATCGCGTGCCTTGGCTGATATTTTGTGTGTATTTGTTTTGCCACAAGTGGACACCTTGTGTCTTGTATTGTAATTAAGTCTCATGCAGAGTCATAAAGCTCAGCATCAACACTTCCGCTCTAGAGCGCACATGCATATTCATGCAGCTGCTAAGTATTCATGAGCAAACGCCTGACCAAATGCTGGCTGAGCCATATTAGTGAAATATAACCGGTATGTTTTTTTTATTTTATTGCTGCAGCAGCGTGGGGAGTTGAAGTGATTCAGAGTCTGGCACCTTCTAGGAGCTGCTGTGAGCAGGCAGTATGGTGGAGGTTTGACTGACACACGTAGCAGCACCAGCTGATTTCAGGCTTCAAGCATGCCTTCATCTCACTTATTCACTAGCCCAAGCAGAGATGAGAAAAAATATTCCACTGTAGGACTTGGCTCCTCCTTTTTTTTTTTACCAGCCCCTACCACAGAGAACATTAAAGCAGCTCTTTAAAAATGGACCCCATCCGTACAAACCTTTTTTTTTTTTTAAACAAACAAACCATTAAAATAGGGATATTATTTAAATGTGTACAATAATATTTTGCCTATTTGTTTGTAGGATTTATATGAAATGATCATTTTAACCATCATTTTAACCATAATTTAAACAAATCAGTAGATGAACTGATTAGATATCGGAATTGAGCCAAACAGGGTCAAGGTCACAGCAAGGTCAAAGGTCTAAAATAGTTTTTCTTCTATAGCCTCTTTCCTGTTTTAAGTATATCTCATGGTATTTCAGGCAAGAAAGACTAGACCTTTTGGTGGTGGAGGCATCCCCATCTATACCACTGGTGTCAAGATCTACTTGTTATTTATTTGTAAGCATATTACCTTTAATAATGATGATTTGTAGTTTCCACCACTGTAACAAAATTAGAAAATTGTGGACCTCCTGCTTATGAGCCACAGTAAGTAAAATTAGTAATAGAGCTCTTAGATAGCTGGTGATGTTTTTGGAGCTCAGAATATGAAGTTTGCACAAAATCCCAGAGTGAAATGGAAGGGTGGAGATTGAAATCAGTGGTTTTGCAGTCACATTATTGAAGTGGCTGGAAACAATCTGGCAACGTGAGACAGTGTGCTGTTCATTGTCGTTACAATTGTCAGAGTCATCAGTGGGATGGAGAGGGCTGCTTTGTGGAGCTGAATGCAGCTGAGTGAGAAAGACAGACAGATTAGAGGAGCGTTTGATGAACAGCTCAAGGATACATTGCATGAAGAAGAATGACAGCACAACACAGACACACTTTGGTTAAATTGTGTCATTTCCTGCCAATAGCGAATGTCATAAACCTGAGTGCTGATCGAATAATGTGTTCTTTCATGAGGTGTAATTACTGTCGATAGGCTACTCATAGCAAATGCAGTGTTTTTTTTTTCTTTTTTATTCTTTCATGAATTTGAATTCCAGAGCAGATTGCTGAAGTTGAGCCCTTCTTTTATATGTAATGTATCTCTAAAGAATTGCTACTTCATGGTTTGGAGTTCAGGAGCTGTGAGCAGTGCTTTATTCAGCTCTATTCGATTTCTCTACACTGATCCAGTCCATGCAGGCTTGTTGCTATTTGATCATGGTCTATTCTAATAATGGTGGTGGTGTAAGACCGACGAGGTTATTAGAAAGCCGCAGTCAGACAGAGAGGAGTGAGGGAAGGAGAGAGAGGATGTGAGCTGTCTTTATCACCCAGCTGAAGCCCGAATGGCCTCGGCCAGCTGAATGAGAGTGAGATTAAAGACAGACCGTTTCGAGGTGGCATTCAGTGTCTGAAAGCGGGCCATGGTGTTCACTGCATGCTGATGAAGCCTGCTGAATGGCTTTATGGACCTCAAACCAGCCTAAGGGTGATTACGGCTTCTCTGCTCCCAGATAAATCGCCAAAGCTTGGGGCGCCTGGCCTTCTCTGAGAGGTGAAAAATGGGGCTCGCTTTTTTCGCGAGAAGGGGCTTTAACCTGCGAAACCGCTAACCATTTAAAGACCGGCAGCATGGGCCTGAGTCGTGATCCTCTGGGAGAAGAAGCACATTTAATTACGAGGAATTAACACCGTGGGGAGTGTGGAGGGGTTACAGAGAGCAGAAAGGGGCGGACATTTGTTTTTCCCTCCCTTCTACCTCCTCCTTCCTCTTCTCTCCTGTTGCAAGAGACGATCATTCATTGCTTGTTTCATGTCAACAGTCTGGTATAAATAGCCTCTCTTATTAAAGGGATGAACACTAAAAAGTGGATCCGTTTCTGAAGGACAGTATCGTTTGTCTAAGTAAATTAATTAAGAGGAAGAAACAAGGTCATATAGGAAAATAGGTCATAATTCCCTTTAGGGACAATGAGATTTCCTTAATGTTGGGTTTGTAAGCACAAGACAGGCATGCCAGCGTGTTTACTGGATTTTACAGTGTTTGCATATGTCTTCTATATATGCACACACAGACAAGCTGCACGCAGTATAAAGAGAGTGAGTCTGAGAGAAAGGTGAGAAAAAAAATCAAATCAGCTCTCTGGATGCACCCCATGAAACCACTAGAGCACTCAGTCGAGTGAAACCAGGCCCCAAAAATACCTTAGAAAAGACAGCATCTTGACATTTTGAGACTAGGCCCACTTTTTAATGAGCGGTATTTCCAGAAGATCGTCTCCATCCCAGAAACCGTGACAGAGTGCCGATGCATGTGCGACGTGATAAACACAGACGGACACATCCTGTGAACTCTGCATGCCGCTGATTTGCTATTAGAGAAAATGCTTGTTCCTCTAAATGGGAGAGTTCTTATTTTTTACCACGTTATCCCAATTTAGACATTGCCCTTTTGCACCTGATAGCTAGTTCTACCCATCAGCATTGAGGGCGAATGCTCATACATACTTCCACCCAAAGACATAGCATCATTTTGAACTGTTGCTCGAATGATGGTACAGCGAGTAGTGTTGCTACCTCACAGTTCAAGGGTCCCTAGTTTGATTCTGAGCTCAGGTTATCATCTATGTGGGTCTCCTTCAGGTTCTCCAGTTTCCCAGAACAGTCTTGATATATCGGCTATGCTAAATTGTCCCTAGGTGTGAATGTGTGCGTGCATAGTACCCTGTGACACATTGCCATCACATCCAGGGTGTATTCCTGCCTCGCTCTCAGTTGTCCAAGGATAGGCTTTGGATCCATGAATAAATTAATGAATGTAGTGTCCTAGGGCAGCGGAACACACTTAGAAGAAAGCAGTGATTGGACTAATTGGGAAAGAGTAATACCATCCATCCTACCTAGACAGTAGGGCCAATTATGCTTTCTTTGCCTTGGACAAACACTGTTCCACCACTTGGGAGCATGCAGAGCTCTTTGATGCCAGACCAGCACTTGATTGCTTTCCCTTTTACTTCCTCCATCAGTAGTATCTGTGAAAGCATTGGTACTATATCACTCACTGCTGTTATCCATGTTCAGTGCAGTAGAGGTTTGGTTTCCTATACGCCAAGGCCTTCGCAGTGAAATTGAGGAAACAAGGAGATGTGCTGTGCTGAGATGCCGAGGCTTTTCTTGCTCTTGTCTTGATTGAGCTTGTTAAAGCTTTCACTTAAAGCTACCCTGTTAGGTTAGAGCAAAGCAAAGGCTATCTAGCTTCCACTATTTCAGCGTCTGGATCCAAATTACTGTTTGGACACACAGCTTTTGATTTGGCTTCGCTTTCAGAACATCTGTACTGTAATTCAGTCTAAAGAAAGGCACAGAGGTGTGTTACAGTTGTGAAACCTGCAAGAGGTCTGTGACTTTGCGATTTACAGTGACATGAAATACCCAAGTTAAAGAACTATTACAAGTAAAACTGTCAGCTGTCAACTGTACATATCATCATACCCCAATGATTTATTGTTATAATTGCATTATCCTTTGTCACCCAGATGAGGATGAGTTATCTTTTGAATCTGGTTCCTCTCAAGGTTTCTTTATCATAGTTTTTCCTTGCCACCATCGCCTCTGGCTTGCTCATTAGAGGTAAAATTTATAAATGCAAAATTTATATCCTGAATTTATAGATTTCTGTAAAGCTGCTTTGGGACAATGTCCAGTTTTAAAAGCGCTATGCAAATAATATTGAATTGAATTGAATTATACAGTATATGACCATCACACTCATATGTGCTTTCTGAACATCACATTCCAGATGTAGTCCCCCTTTTCCTCCGTATGTTTCCATTTAACTAATATATACTACTACGCATAACTAATGCAGCAAATCATTGACACCTAGATAAGGACATTAATCACAGCTGCTCGCAAACTGCCATGCGCTGTGAAGCAGCAAACGCATATTTGTTAGTTTTTGTTGCTTAGTTTAATGTGAATCTGTCTGAATAACCAGCGGAGTCACTTTGATGGTAGCCATTCTTATCATTTAATCAAGTCATGTTTAGGATTGATGTGGAGAAAGTCACATCTACATAACCAACTACTTTGGTTCTGGAAGGAATTTCTGAAAATTAAAAGCTGTGACTGTATCTTTATACAGTTACACTAATATTATAAGAAAATCATTTGCACAGTCTCATCTGTTCTAAAACACTTTATTTCTTTGCTCATGGCTGCAACTTGCACACTTTGTTTTTCTTGCCCTTTTATTAACAAGAGAAGTTCAGGCACCAGAGGAATGCTTCCCCCTCACATGCTGCTCATTTGAACTTCTGAAAAAGAGATTGTGCGAGCTTCCACAGCAAATAACCATTTATACACATTCCTGCCTGCCTAAAGTTTTTTTTTTTTTAAGTATCATATCATCATTTCCTTCTTTCGCCTTTGCCTTCTTTCTTTTTTTTCCTTCTAAAATAGACAGAGGTGGTAAAAGTACAGAAATTCTTTCCTCAAGAAAAGTGTGACTGTTCATCTTAATAAATACGCTGGTCAAAGTTGAAGTACTCTTTCAAATTCTTCACTCAGTTTAAAGTAGAAAAGTAGGCTGTAAACATAAGCATGAACATAAAAGTAGAAGAATGTCTGCCTCAGCTCACACATTAATTTTAGTTACTGATGGTAAATTAATACTTTTTTCACAAGGAACCATGGAACATGGGGAAAAATAGCTAAGGCTAACTGATAATGTAACAGCGTTATTACCGGTGTCGCAAATGTTAGCTAGCATGATGACACAAACTCGCTGAATGCTAATAGCTAGCTGACACAATACAAAGTCTATGGAGTACAGTGATGGATATTAGGGCTTATTCTTGCTGTCACATCAGCAATGAATAGAAAGTAGAGATTTTTCTCGTGAAACATAACATAAAGGACAACAGTGTTAGGTGAAAGAAAAACCCAAGTTCAGATACTAAAAAAACCAAGCTTCAGTACAGTAGCAAAATAATTGTATTTACTTCCAACCTCTGAATATGGATGAGATATTCCATTTTAAAATTATTTTTTACAAATGATTTTATAATACTTCTGAGTCTGAAAGAGAATTATGAATTATGATCCCTCATCTCGGTGGGCCCAGAGGGGTCATACAAACATAAAATCAATCATGTATCCTTAACACCACTCATACTGGGACTGAACATTTATCAAACAGCCCTAATAGATGGAGAAAGCAATTCTCATATTCCTGACAAGGAGGAGAAAGAAAGACAAGAAAATGCAGTATATCAATAATCATAGCATTTGTTAAGTTGCTCTGATATGAGTGTGGACATGGTCATTCATCTTATCAGTAGATACATGTCTGTGTGGACAGCACACATACATTTAAATCAGCCATATCATTCAGGTGACAGGTACACTTGATGGAAAAATGTCAAATGGCAATCCGTTTTGATGGAAAACCAAACTAAAAGAGAAAATGATGAGACAAGGGCATAGAATAGTGTGTGTGTGTATTTTGTGTGTGTGTGTGTTCCCCACGTAACACTGATTTGTTTCTTCAAACAAGTAACATTCATTTATTCAAATTCATTAGTTGATTTTTCCTGGTCAAGGAGGCAGTGGCTTTATCCCAGGAATACCATTTGCCACAAGACAAGAATACACCCCAGATGTGACGTAACTCCATCACAGAGCACCATTTACACAAGCATTCACAGATTCCTTTACGCCTAGTGCCAATTTACAGTAGCCAATCCACATACCGGGATGTTAAGATGTGGGAGGAAACCCGAGAAGCGAGATGAAACCCAAACAGACATGGGGAGAACATGCACATAAACTCCGCACAGACAATAATCCATGCTCAAGATTGGAGCTGCCACCAAAACTAGCAGCAAAACTAGCAACAAAATGAACCAAATGTGTGTTTCTCAATGTACATTACAAAATAGCACATATATGTCATAGTCCCATTGCTAATTGGGAATTTCTTTTTTTCAATCATCTGATACTTTCAGCCATCAGAATAATAATCTAAACTAGTCAGTGTTGGAAGACACCTGACCTGCGTGCTGGGATGCATTCCAGGGAGGCATGTGTAACAACAGTCCACTGAGGCGAGCGTAGTGAAGAACCCAAGTGCAGCTTTTATTTAACAAAGTGAACTCCAAAAATACAAATACAGACTTGACCAGACTTGACCAGACTTGACTCAAACAAACTGCAAGTTACATCAATAAACAACCAAAGACAATGGCTACATGAGGGCTATATATACCAAACAATCAAGGTAACATGACACAATCCAACCAGTGAGGAACAAGACACATGACTAAACCAACCAATCAGAACATGACACATGAAACCAAGGAACCAATCAGTACAGTAGGTGCTGCATGCTTACATTTAGTGTCAGTAATTTTCAGCTTCACGAGGCACAGGTTATGCAGAGATACCTTAAACTGGCAACAAATTTGGTGAAAAATCTTAGCAGCATCTTATTCATTGCCTGTACTAGACATGTTACAAACGTATTACCAATTTCTCATCTCATTTACAATAATCAGCCAATAATGAACCATTTAGTTAAAATAAAAGAACTTATAACTTATGAGTCACCTCATCGCCTCACCTAGCAATGCGTCACCTCATCACTATGTTTCACAAAATGGAATTGGTTTTTCAGTTAGATAAAATTGGTGTCCTTGGCAAGACACCACTTGATGCTTTCTTGTTATTTTGCTAGAGGTATGAGGGTACAATTAAGAGCACTTTTTTTTTTAACCTATTCTTGGTGTATTAGGATTGATATTGGCATCGAATGAGCACACAAGAATGCAGTAATAAACAAAAATACATATAATGCAATAAATAATAATAAAAAATAACAAATAAATTAATCTGAACTACAGTATTCAACTTTGCGGGAACCAAACGAAGGAAATATTTTACATTTAAAAATGTAACAAAATAAGCAAAAATATTTGACACTAATATTTAAAATGTTAACAAGACACAAGCTGATAATTGTGAGGAACAGGTGGTGAGAGTGAGTAGAGTCTATTCAGTCCATGAAGCCTATGCAGGGCACTTTAAATATAGGTCAAGTTTAAGCAAGAGGCAGTTTAACAGAGCACAACTGTTAATTTACAGTATGAGACAACTAAACGTCAACTGCTAAATGAAAATGATGGGGAGCTTATTGTTGCTTAGTTCAGTATTGAATTGAGATACTTGTTGTTGGTTGTCAGTGGTTGTGTGACAGTTCACTTTGAAGAGAATTCCAAATGGTCACTGCTTTGGATCTAGAGAAAGGGACCCTCCAGAGTTCCCATTAGCTGCGTTTACATGCAGACTAATCTGTAAATAATTCACCTCAAAGCTCAATTGCAATAAAAATCGTAAACACCTCAATCATAGGAGAGGCCAATCTGAATGATATTCCTATCCAACTAAACAAGCTGGGTAATTCTATTCCTAATCCAAGGAGAAGCATAATAGTAATGTAAACCTTTGTGTCTGATCACTCTTACTATCAGAATCTCTCTCCCTTTATCAGAATGCTTCCATTCTGAGCAAGCATGTTTGGGTCACGATGTGTTTCTCGTGCAAGAAAACAGTCCACATTTCACATTACATGTTATAATCTATTTAAAATAATTGTGAGGTTGGATGGGTGGTGGTGTCACTTTTTATGAGGCAAATGCAGGAAGTGAATTGACATCAGTAAAGTTTATTGTTTAATATTTGCCAGACATTCGACGAGGATGCCAGAACCTTTCGCAAAGAAGGCGTGAAAATATTGATCGAACCTTCATTTTTTTGACATTAGCAGACGATATTTAATGGTGGCACTATTAAAAATGAATAACCAGAAAAAAGCTGAGCAAATTTACTGCAGTCAGTAATTTTCTCATTGTTTTTTTTTTTAAAAATCACAATTGGACGATGTTTTTCTGAGACAGAAATAATTTAAAATGCGTTAGCAACACAAGCAATGTGATTAAAAAGCCGCCCGTCTTTGTTCATCTTTGTTATGCTAATGTTGGCACAAAGCCTCATTCCCTGCACGTGCATAACTTTGGATCAGATTTATACACATAGACAGTATATATCGGAATGTATTTATTCAGATTGGTGAAAATCTTTGCATCTAAACATTCAAAGCCACTGTACTATGACTTCAGAGGAAGTCAAGCTTAGTCATGATCCTTTTACAATAAACTGCAGCCCAGATCACATGGTCTGAGTGGAGCAGGAGGATACCAGGGAGCAGGAAATTGGTGGCTTCTTTGAAATGTCCATGGTGAACTTTCCTCTAACAACAGAGATCGACAATACCTTGATGCTTTTAAAAAAAATCCTAATGATAGAAATCATAGAAAAGAGTCTAGAGGACTAACCTTCAGACTTTCAGATGAGGTTGTGCTGCACTTTGCACCCCGGTGCTAAAATCAGACACAATATTATCCAAGCAAAGCGAAGGATCTACTCTCTTTTGCAAATATAAAAATGGTAAAAGGGGGAACTGACAGGCTAAACAGAGTCTACAAAACAAAGTGCTAACAAAATGAGAGAGAGAGAGAGAGAGAGAGAGAGAGAGAGATTTCCCTGCTGCAATGCACACATGACAAGTCATTATCCAGCATCATCCAGATGAACAGGGAGGCGGTGGAAGTTAAATTAAAAGAAAGATGATGAAGAGCAAAGGACAGAGAGAGAGAGAGAGAGAGAGAGAGAGGAGATACAGGAAGGAAAGAGGAAGAAGGAGAGAAAAAGAGCAGTCATCTGCTCCTGAGAACGACGTGGAATTAAAAACCATCACTGCATGCAGAGAATGACAACATCAGAAACAGCAGCAGCCAGCCATCACTGCCGATTTGCATCCATTTAAGTGCAACAGTTCCAGTACTGATAAGGCTGCTAAGTGCTTTTTCATTCCTAAAAGCAATGAAGAGAGATAGATAGAGAGAGAGAGAGAGAGAGAGAGAGCCTTACAGAAAGAACTCTGAAAGAATGGAAAGATAGTGAGGGTATTGTAAGTGTTTCCATATATCAATTATTTATATGTAGAGATATTTGACATTGGGGAGATGGAGGAACAAATTGTTCAAAAAAAAAAAAAAAAAAAAGAAGAAAATAACAGAGAAGGTGCTCACCTGGAGAATGAAATTCATTTGCACTCTGCATCATAAGGCAGTCTGTACTCCAGTCCCCAAAGTTATGTGTGCCTGTAGTAGGAATGGCATGCATAATTGTCTTACCTTGCAGAAAAGTCACATGAACATTGCAGTAAACCAGTGGTTTTTAGACACACTACATATTTCACACATTCTTCACATGTAGTGCAAGCAGTTTTTAAATGTAATTTTCTCACGTGAATAATTCCCTTTCACATGTGATCACATATTATTCACATAATCACATATGAAAAACCTAGGATTACATGTGAAATGTACTGTATGTGATTTTATTTTTTTGCATAAGGGTTGACAGCAAGGCCAAGGCTGGCAGATTTAAAAACAGAATCTGGTTATCGCAGTCATTATTGTTTTGACAAATCGCAATCATAGACCATTGAACACTCACACCCAGTTAATGCAGAGCAATCCATATTCATAGGCAAAACAATAAACTCTAGAAATGAGACAGTGGAAATTAGAAAAAGCAAGGAGCTAGATAAATTACACTTGGAATAACAGCTTTTAGACAGACAGCAGCTAAATTGAATTCATAAGTAAGTTAAAAAATAAGAGGTTTGTTAAATTCACTAGTCATTCCTTTACTGAAGGGAAATGAAGCTGAAAATGTTTGTGATATAAACAGTAGTGACTGATTGCATTCACGGCTACCTGATGTTAACTAGCTGACTTAATCTTTCATTGACAGCAGCGGCACCAATGTGATCTTTTTCACCACCATGGTAGTTTTGTCGCTGTCCTTCCATTTTGTGGTGCATGATGGGAAAGGTCGGGTTAGAAAAAGTGCTTGTTTCACCAGTCATTTGCAATATACAGTATGTAATACATCATATAGGTCTTTTTATGGTGCTACATTTTTTTTGTGTGCATGGAGAGATAGCTAGGGTTCAAATACGGGAGTTTAAATTTAGACTAAGAAGACATAGTAAGAGTAATCACAAGGAACAGCTATGAACTAGGGATGTAACTGAATATGATTTTGTAATGAACTGATAATGTGTTCGAAACATATACAAAGAAGGAATAGGATAAAGGAGATACAGTCATTCATTTATTTATATTTTATTGAAAAACCTGCTGGAACGGTTCATAGGGCATCTGGTTGAGACGAGAGGTGTGCATAGAGACTGGGATCACACAGGATGCAGCAAAAAAAATTACAGAATAAGGTGAAACACTCCTTTATGTAAACACTCATAATTTGCAGTCACAATCATTCAGTTTGCAGAGAATTTTCTCAGTCATTTAAAAGTAAACATTGAATAAAATATATCTGTTGTGTACATAACACACTTTCATTCTGCAATACATATTTAGATTTTTGTTGGTCATAAAGACATTTGTTTTTATTTCGCATGGTAGGTTTTCTGACATAATTAAAGGAGTCTTGTACTGGGCTTTTTAACCCTTAAACTCTGGAATTACTGGTCAGTTATTCATGTTAAAGCATATTATTCAGAACCAACAATGGATTATTCAGTAAAACTAATTGCGTTATAGTTATGAGAGTGATAAATGTTTAACTTGAAGGTTAACTTGAATGACAAATGCAAATAAACCCTCTGATTTTCTGCTTGATTATATCGTCATAGAAAGAAAGAACGGTATGGTTCATCACATATGCGCAAACACAAACCGAAAGGATCTGAATCTTATATTAATATTAATATTAATTGAAAGATTAAACAACATTATGTGGCCCCTCACACACTCCTGTGACCCTTTAGTAAGGCGTCTTTATTAGCCCGAGATGAACCTCTGTGTGGCCGTTATTAACTCTGGTTTGGGAGCTAAGCTTCAGGGTCAGTTGAGATCCAACTTCTGGCCCTGCTGTCAATCAAAATTTGCATGCCTGACAGTGAGAAGGAGTCAGTCTCACCTACACATGCACATCATAATCACTGCACCGGGGCAGAAATGTCACTTAGCACTAAACGAAAGTCCATAGTACTGCATTAGTATGGATGTAATGTACTTCATTTATGGGCAGCGAACACAGCCTTGAGTCAGTATAGAAAGGACAGAAAGAAGCTCTTCCTGATGAAAGTAAATTGCTCTAGGCAAACATCCAGAGGGGACTGTATGCTTTTGTGTGTTGAGTTTGAGTGCTCTGAGACATACTCATGGATTAGGCTGTGTTTCTTTTTTTTTTTACATTTTTTTGTTCAACAGCTGGAATGCATCATGGTCCAAAAGTCAGAATGCACTACCAAGAGCTGTATTGTCATTTACTAATACATTTTACTCCTCTCTGTTTACTTTACATTTAACTAAATTGTTGCATTTTTAACAAATTGTAATGATTTACATATTTCATTCAATTAGAAATGTGTATGTAACTATATACATTCTATATTCTGTTCTTTTATTTCCAATTATAACTATTATTCACTGTATATGCTCACTACAGGATATAATGTAATGGCATTGCAGAATATATGTAGTGCCTTAAGTACTACGTGCTCAATATAACCCAGTCGAGATTCAGACTTCCAGCTGGAAAATGTTAACTGCGTGTAATATCAGGTGTAGGACTTATTACGTTTAAAAGAAATAAATAAATAAATAATCTGAAAATAAAACATGGCCTGCTTGTTTATTCATGCCACCAATTATACTAACCAATATAATTATTTTTCTATTCTGAATAATAAAAGTGCTTCATATAACAGTTGCCTGAAGGGAAAATAATAAACACCTCCACTTATACCTCATCTGGAAATCTAGGATCTAGGTTTCATGGATATGCTAATTGAAAATGCCATCCAGTCTACACCTACTGTTGTATGGCCTGTATTTGCATATTGGAACATGATTGGCTCTTATAACTCATCACACAATAACACTGACTAACTGACTAAACTGCAAACCCAAAACCTAAAGAAAGCCCCTTGTAATTGTGTTTTACCCTCAAAGAGATCCTAATGATCCCTGCATGATGAGTACAATTGTGACTGAAGTCTTGTCTCTTTAGATTGTGACTCTGCCTCTGTGCTCTATAGGTCAGCTGGCGGCCGGGACGTGTGAGATTGTGACATTGGACAGAGATAGCAGTCAGCCACGGAGGACCATAGCTCGGCAGACAGCCCGCTGTGCCTGCAAGAAAGGCCAAATTGCCGGTACGACCAGAGCCAGCCCTGCCTGTGTGGACGGTAAGTGGAGCTTTGTGTCAAAATCCTTGGTGAAAAGACAGATGTGTCAGCTTCTGCAAAAATCAGTACTCGCTGGTACAGTTCTGGATATAAGAGGAAAAAGACTCACAGCTCACAGTAGAATGTCTATTGGACTTTTCCGTATGCGTTAATGCTTAGAGCTGACTGAAAAGAAATTTCTCCAAATAATGTAAATTGCAGATTTGTGTTTAGTGTTGCAGCAATTAAGACATGTTCAACAAGATTATAACAGAACTTACAGTATGTATATTCATGCTCCACTCTGCTTAGTCACCTCAGAGATAAAACTTTCAGCTATTCACAGTGTCACCATGCACTATGTATGCTTACTATATATTGTTTAACATAACAGCATTGTAGATTGTAGTGTACTACATGCTCAATAGATCAGCATTTGAAAATCATCCACAGAGAAAACGCATTCAGTACATGCCTGCAAATACCTACACTTATATTACTTTAAAGACTTCGTGGTTTTTATATTTAATTAAAAAATTTAGACAAGATGGAAACATAGGTTTAATTAAAATATGTCATGCATTTTAGCACATGAACTGACAAGGATTATTTGGACAAAAAGTTAAGCAGGTGTGTGTTTTCATAAGAATTTTGTTAAGTGGCTAAAACATACAGATAATTTTCTAACGTTCAAAGAAAGTAGTTTCTAATTACAGCTTTTAGGGGAAAAAAGCATTATTTGGTTTGTGTGTATGTGTGGAATCCCTAATAAGTATTAGGTAAAATCCTGTTCCAGATCATTTTCGTTTCACAGAACCCCTGTAGATAGATAAACCATTATCCATTCAAAGTGCCCTCAGGCAATCTCTCAAATACCAGGTTCCAGGTTCCACTTGCGCCACTTGTTCGGTTAGAAACATTTTAGATTTCCAAACATTAATTTTCCAGCACAAAATTATATGTTACAGAAAAATGTTTGTATGTCAGTAAAGAAAGCAGCATATTACGTAAGAGACCACTTTTCAGATAAAAAAAAACACGATGAAGGCCGCTGGGTTTTAAATGCAGAAATAATAAGCAAGTCTCCAGAAGAACTGTGGCTGGTTCCACAAGATGCTCAGTAAAACTTACCCGCTAATTTCCGTATAAAACTGCACAAATTGTACCTGGGACTACTATTTATTTTTTTTTTAAAGCCAAGGGTCATCACACCAAATATATTTCATTTATTACCGTTTTTTTTTTTTTATTCACTCATACCGTATTATTATTCATTTATTACCATTTACTGCTCTTTATAGTATTTTTTTTAATGTAGAAACATTAATTTCATTCTTTTTGAAGGCATCTTTACTCCATAGCATTTCTTTGCATGTGCCCAAGACTTTTGCACAGTACTGTATATTGCAACGAAATGAGTCTCCTTTTTCCAATGTCCAAATATTCTGGGATGGTTTCAAGTCTTTTGTGTGGTTGGGCTCACAACCTGGCAACCTTGGTTAATGATATTACCTCTTCTGTGTGTGCCTCACACACTGTGACAGGAAACATACTTGCTGTATTGAACACAGTTAAAAAAAAAGGTTCATGTAAGCTGCTAGGCTGTATGTTGGATGAATATGCTGGATGCTGGATGCCTATTATGGAGTCACTCTAAAAATTCACCAGATATTAGCCCATAGCTATGTTGTTATTAATGTTGTTCTGTCCCACCAAAATCTATGGCCAAGAGCTGCCGCTGGTTCTGCTTCCAATGTCTTGAGAATCTCTGCATTTGTTTTCAGCTTTAAACTGCTTGAGGAAGTGTGTGTTTGTTTGCTGAAGAAGCAGGCAGGGCTAGAGATGTGTTAAAGAAACAGCGCTATTAGAACAACAAAGGCCCTTTATTCTTCCCTTGTGCACGCTACCATCCCCAAGTTTTAGTATTAGTGTCACAGCATGTCTGGACAAACACGCTCTTTCTCTGTAAACCACCCCCCTCTGTCTCTCACTCTGTCTTTCTGTCTCTGTCTCTCTCTCTCCATCAATAGACATAGCTGATCTGGTGTAGAAATGAATCCACAGGGGCAGGATGCGGTGGAACGAAAAGTAAAATAGTGAGGAAAGGAAAGGAAACAAATGAGATTTCAATCATTTTAATCTCCAGCAAGGTCTCATCGCAGTCGTGCTTTCACGGGCATGCTCGGTGCGACACACTCTGGGTCCCATATTCTACACACGGGTCACTCCTTAAGTAAGATAATCCACAGGGCCAAGAAGCATTGCCACTGTAATACTCAGCCTGTGCGTATGTGTGTGGGTGTGTGTGGAAGATTGGATCTATATATGGAAAGGTCAAGAGGATGGATACAAAGAAAACAAATATAGGGAAGCTTGTGTATTCTTGGAAAGTGTCTCACAGATCAGATCTCAGACACCCATTTAAAAACATGAGGACCTAAAGCTCACAAAGCTTCCTCTCTGTATCCCTAACGCTGTATCCCACCAAAACCAGGGCACAAAAATAAATAAAGCAGAAGCACACCTCCACCATTTCCAGTGGCATTCCAAACTGTTCTGGTCAATTCATTGGTTTAATCCACTAGAGGGACATAGTGGGCATTGTTGCTTCTCATGTTGCATAAATACACTCACGCTTTATCAGTAATTTCGTGCTGTCTGCTCATCCTTCATCTGTAACAATGTATCAGGTTGCGGATATTGATTTCTATTAAAAGCCAAGTGAGGGGAGAGATGGCTGCTTTTCCC
Source organism: Pangasius djambal (assembly GCA_022985145.1). Lineage (NCBI taxonomy): Eukaryota > Metazoa > Chordata > Actinopteri > Siluriformes > Pangasiidae > Pangasius > Pangasius djambal. The sequence continues at coordinate 14,520,780 of CM040992.1, forward strand.
CGGTCATCTAAAGTGAGTGAGTCATGAGACCGATTAGGACGTCCCAGACAAGATGAAAGAATGTGGAAAACGTAGAGGAACCTGAAAAGTAGAGTCATATCGCTCTCTTCTGTGCAGTGTGCAGTTATTTTTGGGCTTGCTGTTTACACTGAATGTGAGAAATGCACATTATAAATAGCCTTCAATATTATTATGTTACTATGCTGTTGGTATATGTATGGGGAAATCAGCAAGATATGTAGACGATACTTACTTTATTTGTAAGGGAAGAAACCCAGAAATGACTGATGTAATGGGTGCATGGGGGATGTAATTCTTTCAGATCACATATCAAACTATAAACATTGTCATGGGGAACAAATTGATTCATGTTGGAAATGTGACTGGGGCATTATGAGTAGTTATTTAATCATCATCATTATAAAATGCTGCATAGGTAATGAATTTTCATAGGTTATACATGTGAAGAAACCTAAAATAGCTAAAAAAGTTTACCTTATGCTTATACCATTATGGATATTTGTGGGTTGGTGCCCTCCTTTTTAAAATACCCTAAACTTTCATTTTGATGATTAAATTCTTCCATAATAATAAATTTAGTATGCAGGTTGACCAACTGTTTTTCTTATAAGAAACAGAGGGAGCTAAAAATGTGATTGGAAAATTTGGGTTAGTATGTGGTATTGGGTTAAATGTGTGACAAAGTGAAAAAAAAAGATGAGAAAATTATGTTCCAATATGCAAATGCAGCCCATATAATGAGCGCATATAGGTTTGGTGGAGTTTCCAAATTGCATATTTATAGAATCTGAATTTCTCAACATGGGTAACTGAGTCATTTACTAACTGTGAATAATTGTTATATAGTGCAGTGCTTTATATTTTATGTCAAACTCTTTGAAAATATAGTTTTACAAAAATACCTTGAAGTACTGAAAATCAATACTTGTAATCGGTATTGGCATCTATGATTATTTTATTGTGACTATTGTATACCATTCAACCTTTACTACTTCATGTGTATTTAAGTAAACAGATGTTTATTCACTGTATTACAGAAATGTTAATTATTGAAAGTGGCTATATGGATTTTTTATTTTTTTTTTTTACATCAACAAGCGTGGAAAAATATTGCCTTATTACTAGGTGTTAATGAGAAAAGACAGATACAGAAAGTGAGAGAGATAGATGCAGATGCAGCTAGGGTTATACCGGTAGGTGGTTAATCGGCTCATCAGGGTGACATGCCAGCGTTTTATTATTTTGCTTTTTTTCCATATCATTTTTTCATCATTTACACTTGCTTTATAAAAATATTTGAAGCATCATTGCTTTTAAATCAAGTGGAGTAGTGTATTACAAATAAAAAAAAGAGTAAAATCAGGTAACAAAGATAAACAGTACATTGTTTGATTTTTATGTATTCTCCATGTTTTTAACTGACAGATAAACAGAAAATGAAAGGATATAGTTTTAACTCTGATACTTGGTCAATAAAATAATTTAATAAGTTAGTTAATTGGAGCTACTCTTCTATTTCAAGTCAGTTTCACAGCCTTTCTTGAGGAATCTGTTATTGACTTTTTTTTAAAAAATTAATTCGTAGTTGAACAGTTTCGTTTTTAACGTGGTGATTATTTTCACTTTATATATATATTTTTTTAGCATTAGCCCTATTACATAACCACATACAGTATGTAATGAATAAAACAAAATGGGGTAGTGTGTTGTGTTACTAACCTGAAGTTGATTATTTTACTATAACAGCAAGTGTTTTATTCCTCTTATACCACGGCAATTTGTGAAGGATTATTATTTTTTTTTAATTTATTAATGAATGACTCGTTAGATCCTGTTACCAGTTATGCTACAGCATCAATAAACAATCATTGCCTCATTCCCCTTTTTTTTCTCTCTTGAAAATTCAGCTTGTCGTGTTATCGAGAAACCTTAAAGCCACAAAATTCTCAGTCCTGAAGACTTTCCCGTGAATGAAAAATGCTGAATGTTATGTCAATGTCATTTGGCTTGCAGCAAAAACTATTAGCAGAACTGCTGTTATAGAAAATTAATCAACCCCTTCTGACCAATCAGAGCTGAGAATTCAACAATGCTGTGTATAATGTATTATTTTATTACTTCAGTGTATTTTATTTCAGTGAGCTTTCAGCGAGGTTGTTTGCATAATAAATAAATGTATGAATTTAACTTTAAGTTGTTACAAAATTAAAAATTGTGCTCTTTGCTTAAAAATATGTTAATTATTAGATAAACCTAAACGTTTTACCAAAGCACCCTTAGACCCAGCTACAGTATAGATCTGCATATAGGCTCTCTATACCATTACCTAAATATATATATCTCCTTGTCAAATAAAACCCATTTCATTTCACATTATTATTCAGATGTGACTTCATGCTTAAAATAAGCAAGCCCCAAACAACACACAGACAGTATAATGTGTATCCGTGCCTTGTTCCAGTCTACAGCATGAGTCATTCTTCAGGCTACAGATCCGACAGCACTACAATAGCATCAGTGCTGATCTACACAGTGTAACAGAAAAGGACTATGGAGTCAAAGTGATGAGAATGAATCATTCCACTAATCATTTGTTCCATAGACAGCGTGTAGGCTGGTGCTTTTGTATGGATCCCACACAGATCTGAATTTGAAGGTCACATCTGTAAAGCTGCAATTCCTTATGCGTGAGACCATTTTTACTTACAGGAAACTGTTAATGATTTCGTTCTTTGCATCTGTAATAGCACCACTAGTTAATGTTCTGCAAAAGGTAACTAATTAAGCAAAGGAGTAATACTGATGTTGCTTATTATTGCTTTGTTTAATTAGTGTTTAGTCTTTTGGTTTACATAATGTAATGCTGTTTGAGAAAGACAAGCTTCAAGTGGGCACAGATGGGTTTATTAATAGTAAGCAAGGCAGAGTAGAGTTAAATGAGTTTCGCAGTGAGGTTATTCAGTGGGTACTTCAAATAATAGAGATTAAGACAAAGACACGAAAGAGAAGGGTCTTTTCAAGTCTACTGTGGGTCCCTGTGTTTCTCTCACAGCAAGAAAACAACAAATCAAATCAATTTTATTGTCATCCCATAGACACAAACATATGCACTGGAATGAAATTTTACGCATCCAGCACCATGATGCAACATGCATGACATGTATATTTATTCATATGGCTGACAAATGAGACAGGATACAACTGAGTGTTTAGGGGGTTGCCCAATATGGAAGACATGATGGTGCTGGGATTTGAACCCACAACTTTCCAATCAGGAGCCTAAAGCTTTAACAAATGAACCCCCAATACACATGGACTACGTACAGATAACAACATAGTGTGCGATGAATATAAAACAGTGCAATAACAGGACAGTATGAGAACAGAGTAGTACGACATTAGAATAATTTTTGTCTTTCAGCAAGTCTAAGAATTCCTTCAGTTCCTTCAGCACTTCCTTGACCATTTCCATTGATCCCTTTGAGGACTGTATGCCAAGTACATTTCCAGTGAAATACCGATACAGGACCTGTGTGCAGACATGGATATCTATCCAAGCTTCGAAAGTGTGAAAGAACACAGAGTAAATATTCCCAGTCTTAGTCCTGAAGTACTCACTTTACAACACATATTAGTGTTAACACACCTAAACCAATTATTAAGCTGATTAACAGAACTTCCTGAGTAGAATAGGATGTATTAGAGCAGGGAAGACATCAAAATGTGTTCCAGAGCAAAAGGCACACATCACATTTTGCCCTACACTAATACATTTGCTCAGTCAAAATTAATTACACAAGGCTAGCAATTGCAACAGAGATTAGTCAGGGAGAAGATGGAAGATTCTCTTGCATGAACATGTAAAACAATTATACCCATCCTTTCTTCAGTGGATGATCTCACAGTATACTGTAGACTTGTCCTGTGCTCATCCCAGGACTCTTATTCACAACATGCATATACTGAACATCATTTCAACACACTCAGTCCTGTCTGACTTTACTTTTCTACACCTGTATAGTGTTATGATTCATAATCCCTGTGTCTGCTGTCACCCAAAAAGAGAATGGGTTTCTTTTTTAGTGTGCTTCCTTCTCAAGGTTTCTTCCTCTTGTCATCGCAGTGAGGTTTTCTTTGCCACTGTCACCTCTGGCCTGTTCATTAGGAATCTAAATCTGACGTATGACGTACGAGTCAAATTCAGTAGAGCGCATTTAGTGCTCTTATTTGTTACAAATAAAATAATTCAATCGGTTGTATGCAGTTAGTAATAGTAAAGTAATAAAGTGGCCTATTTATGTTGAAGTGTGGTGACGTAATTAAGATTTTTAAGGTTTTGTTCGAACTCAGGAAAAAAACGATTTTGGCCTCGTCTCTGTGCTAAGAGTGGGGTTTGAGAGGCAATTTTGTTCTGAGTTTAAAAAAAAATATTACTGAGTCGGCAGAATTTGAATACCACACCCCCTGTTGTGCCAATCAAACCACATCAGCACAGGTGTGTTAATTTCTAGGCACCAGAATAGCAGAAATGGAAAAAATAGCTTGCTATACCGATAAGTAATTTTTGCAAGAGAATGAAGCCTCAAATGTAACACAGTTATGCACGTAGGAACTGAACTTAAAAATGGTGTAGACTTTGAATATAGAAATCACTGAGTGAATCTTAAAAGTCATGTTAACACTTTGAGTTTGGACAAGAGCAATGGGATTTAGCAGATTCTCCCGAGGAACAGTTTCTCATTCAGTGGTGATAGCATGTCCAAAAACCAGAGGAAACAGAGATCCTGCTTCCCGTAAGGGCTGCATAGTGGAAAAGATACTGATGAATTACTTGTCACTTGATAAGTCTTGATACTCCGTCAACAACAAGGCTCTGAACAATGAAAACCCAGAGCTCAAAATGGAACTATTTAGTCTGAACACATGCCGTTTGGAGACCCTGCCCATTGGGAAAGCTCAAACAGAGTCATGAAATGCGGAAGAAACAGCAAAAACCAACTATCCTACCTGCTGTATTCGAACAGGCTACGGATATGCTTCTGAACTGAGTGCTGATATTTCTTCAGGGATTGCTTATCAAAGCATCATTTTGGATGGTTTGCTTAAATTATGCGTGGCGCTTTTTATAGTGAACAGAAATGCAATATTCCAAAAAAAAAAAAAAAGAGCTGGCAAATCTCCCGCAGGGCCACAAGCAGACATGTCACATGAACATTAGCATAGAAATAAAAACCCTAGCCTAGTGGAGCTCATTTTAAGAAACCTTTGCCATCTATTAACATTCACTTTTCTCCTTCTTTTCAATAGTCCTTTCTTGTATGAGTATACGCAGTTTCAACAATGAAGGACTTGTTGAGAATAGGGTCCAAATGTTAAGTAATTGCTCCTTTTATGAGGGAAGAAGAGAGGCCCAAAAGAGGAAAAGAAGGAGAGGGAGTTTATTGGATAGGCAAAAGGTTTCACACTGAGGGGTTTTGCGACTGATGTCAAATCTATACCATTTGTCACACATTCCCGTTCCTTACACCTTGAAATTGGTCTGCAGTTATCCTAATTCTATAACTGAATAATACATGATGGAGGTCCTTAAAAAGTACTTCTTTTGGGGGCACTTAGCACAAAAAAGCGCTTTTTTTTTTTTTTTTAAAGCAGTGACTTTGTACTTGCGAGTGGGAAAAGTTCCACACTATGACACAATTAGTGGAGCATCCAGAAGAGCTTCGGAAGCAGCGAGCGGTAGCTAATGTGTGTGATGGAGGAAGGAGGTGCAGATGCACGGACATGCTGGCCTAATGGTTCCCGCTCTAATAAATAGCGGCACCTCCGCAGCAGGTACGCAGCCAAAGTCGCTTGCTCGTGTCCCAGCAAACCAGGCCATCCCCTTGATGAAGCACTCGCAGGTGTGGGGAACGTTCCACGCTGTTGATTACATCAATTATTATTGATGTCCTATTAGGACCATTCTCATTCTGTTTTTCTTGTAATTAATCATAAATAGAATTAATCACATTCTGGTGAGGTTGCTACCGCTACAGTTTTTCCCCTGTGCCTGTTTTTCTGTTTGTGTAAAAGTCATGCAAATTGCACCATTATTATTAAAGCCCGAAATTTTCTCTTTAAAATTCAAGACATGTGTGGCAAAAGGTCTATGCTTATGATGAATGGCTATGGCAAAAAGTCATAAAAGAAAGCGCTGATTCTCACTTAGGTATGTGTTCTGTTTACTACTTAGCAATTTTTTATCACAATGACCCAGCTCTTTAGACTTCATAGCAATGTAACTTTAACATTTAATGTGTAATCCCGTATTTTATCTTCATCTTGTTGATGATCCCTATAAATAATACTGATGGAAGTAGAGCCCCAGAACCTCTTCTCATGCTCGAAGATGCTCCTGGTGACAGGTAGGAGTGTAAATAAAAGACAGAGGGACAATACCATGAGCTTCTTGTTCACTGTTCATGCTTATTAGAGATTTAGTTTTAATACAGATCTAAATGGGTCATTCTGATTGGGTTAAGATGAGTAGGAGTCGACATAAGATTTCTAAAACCTTTGGCTATTTAAAAGATGGAATTTATAGAATTATAAAGAATTATAATTATATTATATAAGAATTATAGAATTTGAATCGCCTGTATTCTAACAATATATCATCACTATATATATACACATATATACACACACACACATATCTCCTTTGTGATGGTGACATCGTCAATTCATTTGCTCATATATCCACACAAAGAGGAAGCATAGTCCTCCAGGTCCACCCTGCCTTCATGAGTTGCTGCTTCTCTGAATACCTGCCAGTTGGTGCACTCAGAACAGTCCTGGAGCATAGAAATGGCTCCACTAGGCCACACAGTGATGGTCTTCCATGTGGGCTTGTTGTCTTTGAGCACAGGACAACGTGTGGGAACCAGCAGGACGGAGGTGTGGTCGGAGAAGTCGAGGTGGGGGCAGGACACCGCCGTGTATGCCTCCCGTTTATTGGTGTAGATGTGGTCCAGTGTGTTGTTGCCCCTGGTCGCTATGGAAACATGCTGGTAAAACTGTGGCAAAAACTCTGTCAGTTTAGCCTGGTTGAAGTCCCCTGCTACCAGGATGAAAGCCTCCGGGTGCTTGGTCTGGAGCTCACAGATGTGGTCATGTAGCTCCCTGAGTGCTATGCTAACGTTAGCGCTTGGAGGGATGTAGACAGCTACCATATACACAACTGTGAACTCCCGGGGCAGGCAAAACGGACGGCATTTCAGCGATAAATATTCCCCAGACTCAGAACAATGGCTGCTCACCAGACTACAGTTTGTGCACCAGCACTTGTTGATGTAGACACATCGTTGATGTAGATACATAGATGTAGTCCTCCTCCACGAGTTTTTCGTGACAGGTGGTTTCGGTCGGCTCAGAAGAAGAGTAGCCCCTCGATCTGGTAAGCTGAGTCCAGCATGTTGTTGTTTAGCCATGTCTCCATCAGGAAAAATACACAGCAGTTCCGCATCTCTCTGTAGCTGCTTAATCAGAGTCGCATTAGGTCCATCTTATTGTCCAATAATCGGACGTTTGCCAGAAAGAGTGTCGGAAGAGCAGGTCTGTTGTTAACCTTTAGCCTAGTTAGCAAACCAGCCAGCTTGCCTCTCTTCTGTTTACGAGCACACCACTTTCTGAGTCCTCTGAGCCGGTGTGTCTTGCTCCTCCACACCGCTGTCCTCAGGATCTGCAGTCTCTCTAACATAGCTTTTAGCTCTTATTTAATTGCTATTGTGGGAACAGTGCGTTGATAAAGTTCACTCGAACTGTACCTCACTACACTCACTACACTAGGACCTAAGTTAGTAAATATGCTTGTCACCAGTAGCTGAGAAGCCGCTGCACTGCTGTGCACTGCCATGTATACTTTGGATCATGAGCTGCTCCTTTCTTTCACCATAGAATCTTATTCCAGAACATCGGAGGCTTTTTTTCTTGCAAAGACTAATCTGGCTTTCCTGTTCTTGAATGATACGAATGGTTTGCACCTTGTTGTAAACCCTCTATATTTACATTCATGAAGGTGTCTCTTGATTGTAGATTTTGACAATGATACGCCTCCCTTCTCCAGAGTATTCTTGACTTCTGTTGTGAAGGGGTTTTTCTTCACCAAGGAAAGGATTCTGCGATCCACCACTTTAGTTGTCTTCCGTGGTCTTCCAGGCCTTTCGATGTTGTTGAGCTCACCAGTGCTTTCTTTCTTTTTAAGAATGTACACAACTGTTGATTTGGACACACCTAAGGTTTTTGCTATCTCTCTTATAGATTTATGTTGTTTTTTCAGCCTAATGATGGCCTCCTTCACTTGCATTGAGATCTCCTTGGACTTCATATTGGTAGCTCCAGTCAAACAGCTGCCAAATGCCAACTCAATACCTGATATCAACTCCCGACCAAATGATCTGCTTCATTTGTCTTAAAGTAACGAGGGAATAGACCGCAACTGGTCAATTAACTTCTTGTCAGACGATTGTCCAAATACCTTTGAGCCCCTGAAAAAGGAGGTACTTTGCTTAAAATGGCTGTAATTCCTAAATGGTAAATGCCATATTTTTGTGGAACCTCTTAAAATAAAGCTGAAAGTTACACCACGAGCCACCTTCGCCCCCGGACCCTTCCAAGCCGAACCGGAGCCGGTCGCGGCGCACCGCCGCGGAAAAAAGACAAGTATTAAAAATGAGCCTGTGAAAATCGGGGGACTATGTAAAAAATGGCTGTAATTCCTAAATGGTTAATGCAATATTTTTGTTAAGCCCCTTGAAGCTGAAAGTCTACACTTCAATATACTTCAGTGATTCAACCTCATTTATATCACAATGATGTCGAGTTCTTGAACCTGCTTGGTCAGGAGATGATCAAAGCAGATCAGGGGTTTACATTAATGCACTCATTCTAGTACATTCTTGTTTCTATAGTAACTCATGTACATGAATTGCATATCTTCCACATTAAGTGTTGTTATTTAACAAAGAACAATGTATAATTATTGATATAGTGACTATTTAACTATTTATAGCTGTTATAATGTAAGTGGAACTAACTTATTTTGCAGATATTCCAAAGAATTAAACATAATTACATACTTGTAAAAAGTATGACATTATTTAAACAATAAACAATAATACATAATAAGAAAAGTAATTGCTGGCAAATTGTTGTGGTATAAGATGAATAAAATGCTTGGAGATGTGGTGATGGATAATAATCAGCTTAAGGTTGGCAAAACATAACTCTGCTTTGTATCAGGCTGCATCTCTCATTGATTGTTTTCCTATAACAGCACACCGCTTTCTGTTTCATTCCATACATTCCTTGTATCTTACACCCTCAGCCCAAGAACTTTCAGTTTTTCCAGTTTGCATTTTATTTATTGGTTTTTAATAGTCGGCCAATAAAAGATTATTTTTTTCTGAAAGAAAAACAAAATTGGGAACCAACAACTTTATTATTTACCAGTTATTTATATTCTCCATGAGCATGAATGCAGAAGAAAATGTTTCAATACTATCTGACCATTTAGAACAAAAGCAGTGCAAAGAATGAGATCACTTGAACTTTAAGGGGCTTAGAGAAAAGCAGCAGTGTGAATTACTAATAAGCGTAGAGTTTTAGCCCGGTCTTGGCAACATGAATGAGCGCCAATAAAATTTAATTCTGGCATGCTGACATGCTCAGATTGCAGAAAGATAAAGATGAAAAATGGTGTGTTTTCACACCTGAAGTATGCATCATAAATCTAACGGAACAGTGGCTCAGAGAAAGTTGAACTGACATACAGGGTTTTACACTAAACTGGGTTTTACACACACCACATCCTTACTGGAGAAACATGCAGATGGCAGTGTATAATGTGTGTTAGTCCTTATAATATTCTGTGCTATGATATTCTATGCCTCATAAATCTCACATGCATATGAACATGTACATATACAAAAAGTTTTGTATGGACTGATGTAAGGAAGATATCACTGCACATTCTTAAAAGAGAACTGAGAAGAAGAAAACACATTTACAGTGGTATGACCTAATAAGAACAAGCTGCATGAAAAGGTCAACACTGACAGAGGAATCTTGCAAATCTCTACAAAGCTAAAGGAGGGTGTAATGAGTGGCTAGTACCATCATAAAGTCCGCATTTTGGTGTCTCTAAGCAGCAATTTGTTTTCTACTTTTTTAACAAGAGTGAGTCAGATATGTTGAAGCTATATTCTGGGCATTCTATTCACTGGGATCATGCTGAAAACCAAATTGCCCATCACTCAGTTTTAGCCAACAAAATCTTGTTGTCTGAGCTCTAACTAGACATTATGTGGAAATTAGGGACGCTTTCCTCCGATATATTCTTCACCTAAGTGCCAGAGGCTCTCCCAAAATGCCCCTCAAAGTGTTACCAATTTATGAATATCAGCACTTCTTCTATTTCCAAATCTCTTTCTCTATTTATGTGTCTATCTGCACTATTCTCCTGAAATTTGTTCCAGGGAAATGCGATTACACTTTGACACTACAGTTAGTCTCTTGTTTTTCACACATTTCACTCAGGGGTCATCTTGTCCAACCTCACCTCGCAAATTCTCACTATTTACCCACTAATGAATCTTTCATTATTATTCATTTACTCTCTGAAACTGGAAGTATGTGCAACTAAGTGGCAATGGTGGCTCAGCAGTTAGAGCTCAAAGGTACTCAGGTTATGAATTCTTAACAATACAAAGAACCCAATGGAGAACCATTTTTCTAATGGTGTAGCCAAGGTTCTACAAGGTGTAGGTAATGAAACTCAAGGATGTAAGTTACTTTTTACTTATCTATCTACAGTTAAGATGAGGAAAAAACATGCATGCGAACAGCTATACACCACATGTAGTACATATACAGTTAACTCCAGAATGTGTGCAAAAATTATTGAATAAAATATTAAACATGGTGATTAAAACTTTCCAGTTTTCCTGGAGAAACTACTTACTGTTCTTTTAACAAAGCAATCTCATAAGTAATTGTATTTTCTCTCAAAGACATGTGTGGCAAATTACTGACAATATTTTTGACACCAGTGCCCAGTGCTCTACTTAGAAAAGTCTACTTATGGAAACCTTTTAGGTTTAAAATAAAAAAACAAAAAATTCATTTATTGCAGCATGTTGATCTTTTCAACTGAAGTGGCTAATAAATAAACACAGCAATCAGTGACAGATTATACCTGCATTTGGTGGTTGGACAGATGCTACATTAAAGCCATTTGTAGGAAGCATTCTGTTCCCAGATGACCATCTATGATCATCTCGGTGATATAAAGTGCTGGTCCAAGCCTGGGCTCCAAGTGTTATTTACTGCAGGAGACTTCTGTGATTGTAACCCTAGCCAAAGATGCAATCATCTTGGGTCCAATCGACCTGAGGTCCTTTCAGCCTGCCTTTCAGATAACTATACATTTAGACACCTGGGCTGAGCTAGGTATTCCATCTGCCATTAAAACAATTGTCTGGCCCTGAAGTACTGATGTACATGGTTATTTTTCCAGTCACTTTTGATTGCTGTGTGTGCTGTACCGTGGGAAGGAGGAGCAGGCCGAGCCCCTTTAAGAGCATTCCACATGATGGACTAGCAGCGTGGTGTTAAACTAATGCTTGTTCTAAGAAAACATGTAGTGCAAACTAATGCAAAAGAAAAGGCCTTAACTGGTTATGTTCTGTACTTTATAGCCAGCATGCTTAAACATGTGCATGAATGTGATAAGAAATATCAGCCTCCATGCCTCTCTCTTTTAATGCATTTAAAGCAGATCTAAGACCCCAGAAAGGGACACTGTCACCATCTGCTGTTACAATGCAAAGTTGTTTTGTGAATCTTAATTGGCAATTCCTGGATATAAAAATAACATTCCATGCTGATTCTTTTATGTCCCTTATTAAAAGAACAAGGGAACAGATGCATGTACATGTGCCCAGGCTACTGCTTGGGCATTTTATTGTGACTGCAATGATAAAACACATAATTAGGTCAGTGTTGGCTTCCAGTTGCCTGCCTAATCCCCCATTCTTCTTGAATTACCAAATGCTCTTATTTATATATATATATATATATATATATATATATATATATATATATATATATTCATTCATTGTTTGTTTGATTGTTCACTTGCTGCCTAATGAATGAATGCATATATATGTGGGGAGTGAAGGCTAGCTCGTCTGGTATCCCACAGAAGAGCTACAGTAGCACAAATTGCTGAAAAAGTTAATGCTGGCTATGAAAAAAGGTGTCAGAACACACAGTGCATCACAGCTTGTTATGTATGGGGCTGTGTGGCCACAGACCAGTCAGAGTGCCCATGCTGACCCCAGTCCAGCACCAAAAGTGCCTACAATGAGCATGTGAACATCAGAACTGGACCATGGAACAATGGAAGAAGGTGGCCTGGTCTGATGAATTACATTTCTTTTACATCGTGTGGACAGACAGGTGCATGTGCATCGCTTACCTGGGGAAGAGATGGCACCAGGATGCACTGTGGGAAGAAGGCAGGCTGGCAGAGGCAGTGTGATACTCTGGGCAATGTTCTGCTGGGAAACCTTGAGTGCTGGTATTTATGTGGATATTACTTTGACACTTACCACCTACCTAAACATTGTTGCAGACCAAGTACACCCCTTCATGCCAACGGCAGTGGCCTCTTTCAGTGGGATAATGCGTCCTGCCACGCTGCAAAAATGTTCAGAAATGGTGCAATCTGATTGAGCATCTGTGGGATGTGCTGGACAAACAAGTCTGATCCATGAAGGCCCACACTTGCAACTTACAGGACTTAAAAGATCTGCTGCTAACATTGTAGTGCCAGATACCACAACACACCTTCAGAGGTCTTGCAGAGTCCATGCCTCAACAATCAGAGTTGTTTTGGCGGCACAATTGGGACCTACACAATATTAAGCATGTGATTTTAATGTTATGTCTAATATGTATGTGTGTGTGTGTGTGTGTATATATATGTATATATATATATATATATATATATATATATATATATATATATATATATATATATATATAAATCATGTCTGGAATTGCTGCAATTGTTCAGTGTAGATATGTGCACTGAACTGAACATACAGCATTGGGAGTTTGAGCAATGCAGAGAGGATACATTAACTCCTGCCCCATTGATTCTCCAAGCTGAGAAGTACATGTGGGAACTGACAGAAGGTGGGGTGGAGGAGAAAGAGAGAGAGCCTGGCACAAGCGGAGTGAGAAATCACAAGAATATGAGAGAGAGAGAGAGAGAGAGAGATAGAGAGAGAGCGTTAAGGCAAAAGTTAAGAACATGAAAAAGTAAATGTAAAAATCCCTGAAAGTCACTGATGGCATTGAAGTTAATTGAAATAAATAAATAAATAAATAAATGAATGGATGGATGGATAGATAGATAGATAGATAGATAGATAGATAGATAGATAGATCCTTCTTAGTCACAGTGAGGTTTCAGCATTCCTATGGCACAATAATTGCACGCTACATCACACTAAGGCTTCCAGAATTAATTATATTGTTCAGATACTATTGAAATTTTCATATACAGAGATCAAAATGTACATTTCTTAAACCTTTTTTTCTTTTTAAATTGAGTATCAATTTTCTAATTAAATTTAAAACCTAACAACGTGTCTTAAACATATTCAATTTAATAACAAATTCAAGCAGTGATCATTTGAGTCACGTCACAATGTCACAACGTTTACTGTCATGTACAAGTACCATGTACAAAGTACAATGAAATTCTTGCTTGAATGCATCTCCACAGACTATAAACAAGACAAAAAATTACAATAGGCAGTACTTCTAAATACAAAATAACCAAATATATAGACATAATAATAGCAATCCAAATAAAAAAAAATGTGCAAAGTCAAGTAGCAAAAATGACAGTAGAGTCCAATATCGTTATTGATGTTACACATCATGATGTTAAACACACAATGTGTGTTTAACATTCTTACAGCAGTTGGATAAAAACTATCCCTAAATCTGTTAGTGCGGGTTTGAATAGTGCGAGTTTCGTGAGCCGTTTACCAGAGGGCAGAAAAGAAAAAAGTGCTTTTACAGGGTAACATTGATCCTTCGCCTTTCTGAGGCATTGTGTAGTATAGACATCCTCTACTGCTGGTAGCTGTGTGCTGATGATTTTCTGTGTTGTCTTAACAACCCTCTGTAGAGCTTTCTTGTCCTGTATGGAGCAGCTGCCATACCGTGATGCAATACATCCTGTGAGGACGGACTCCACAGCATACCTGTAGACCTATAGTAGGACTATAGTGGACATCCTGGCTATCTTCAACCACCTGAGGAAGTGAAGGCGTTGATAAGCCTTTTTGATGAGTGCTCAGTTCATGTGAGTTTAGCGGTGAGAGTGACCCCCTAGGAATCTGAAGCTGTTTACCCTCTCTACTATGTCTCCTCCGATGCATATGGGTGCATGAACCTTATCCTGTTTCCTGAAATTGATCACCAGCTCCTTAGTCTTACTGACATTGAGAGACAGGTTGTTGTCCTGGCACCATTCTGCCAGGAGCCTCACCTCCTTTCTGTAGGCCGTCTCATCATTATTGATGATCAGACCCACAATGGTGGTATCATCAGTGAACTTAATTATAGTGTTGGAGCTGTGAATGGTCATACAGGCATATGTAAACAAGGAATACAGCACCGGGCTCAAAACACTTCCCTGTGTAACGCCAGGGTTGAGGATCAGTGGGGAGGAACTGTTTCTGCCAGTCTGCACCCGATGGGGTCTGTTGGTGAGGAAATCCAGGATCCAGTTACACAATGTGACACTCAATTCCAGATCTAATCATTTGTGGATCAGCTTGGTTGGAATAACAGTGTTAAATGCCGAGCTATAATCAACAAATAATAGCCTCACATAGCAGTTCTTATTGTCCAGATGGGCCAAAGTAGTATGAAGTGTATGTGATATGGCATCCTCAGTGGATCTATTTTAGCGATAGGCAAACTGCAATTGATCCACAGTATCTGGGATGGTGTTCTTAATGTATCCCAGCACCAGCCTCTCTTTCTGGGGTTGAATCCCAAATGACATACTGTTTAGTGCATAGTGCACTAAATACCTATGTGCACTATATACACACTGTTATATCATACAGCGCAAATACCCCAGCACTGGATTCACCACTACAATGTTAAAATCATTCTTACAGTGTTTCTATCTGGACACATATAGCATTTTAAGTCTAAGTTCATCACTGGGGATTCTTTCCATGTGTAGTGAGCATATGTATTGAAAGGAAAGCCATTAGGGGTTTGTTCTACGTATGTGTTAGCAGTGCTGTAAAAATTCCTACATGAAGATGAGTTAAAGGTGAAATTTTACACGCATCCCAGGTAGCAGGGAGGGGGTTCGTCGGTCTGACTGCCCTCAGGTAAAAGGGGGTCGTCTGGTGGTCTGGATTAAAAGGTTTTAGAGAGTTAGGAGTTAGAGATTTGAATTATGGCTCTGTGCCTTCCAGGTAGAAAACAAAGAAACATTAAAGAAAACAAAAACGTTAAAGTTTGTGATTCATTTTAAAATACTTCCAAAAACTAAATATTTTAAGAAATGAAACTCCAAATGCAGTTTTAATGCAACAGCCTTACCTCTTATCATATGGACCAGTCTCACTGTCAAGGTGTTACTCCATATTGCATCGCCTTGAAAAAGTAATAACAACACTGCGGTGACAAAAAGGAATGAATGCAGATAAAAAGCATAGGCAAATGAATACAAATGATGGCTCAGGAAGGGTAGGAGAGCCATAAATCAGGTATGGATTAATATTGGAGACAGGCTCCTGCTCCTCTCATTAAGTTAGAGAGGCTTGAAGTAAGAACCATTACAATAACAAACTCAGTGCTCCCCTTGGTAAGTTAATCATACACTCAGTCAGTGTCAGCTGGGTGGGACAGATCAGGAAAACCTGCTGTAATGCTGAATGAAGGATGGAGGTGATGATGCAAGGGGTTGGAGGAGAGGACGAAGGACTTTAGAGCACCCCTGTTCTCTTAAATGCCAGCCCCTGCCCTCCATGGGAGCCCTTATCCAGAACACTTAACCTTCATCCATCACTCAGGATCTGGGAGCTATAAATATACATGTCATGGGGCAGATGAAGCTTTCTTATGACCTTAGGTGAATACAGCTGTGAATCAAATGTCATGCCAGGGGAGCTGGAAAGGCCTCACTCAGGTGTTAAGTCATAGACCGATATGCTGTTTAACAGGAAATGGCTTTGATAAAAGTGTTTATGATTCATTCATCACACTGTCCCTTCTTGGAAAACTACACACGTTCACTGAGCAATTAGACCTGGTTCAGTAACCATGCCACTCTCTCTATCCTAAATATGCCCCACACCTAAAAATAAACAGCCGAGATGAGCCTCTGCTGCTGAGAGAGAGAGACAGACACATCCATGTGAGGAGAGATGCCTTGCTTAGGGGCTCCAGCTGCAAACCAATAAACATCCTCGGTCATGTGGAGGAATTATATCCCTCATTAATATTAATGAGCATGTTTGCATGTTAGGAGTGCATTAGGGATGGGTGATGGAGGCGCAAGCGTGGAAGTCAATTTAAGTTAAGATAGCAGAAGAGTGTGTTTTGCATCCGGCACAAGCCTGTCACAGCTCTCTGGCATTATGAAACCATAAGGGGAAAAATTCAATTATCATTTCTAGTTTAGATCTAGATTTCTTAATGCTTGCCTACAAAGCCAAAAAAGGACCAGCCCCTTCCAACCTCAGGCATACATGACAACAATTATCAGAACCTGCTCTACCCTATGTTCCCTTCAAGCCTCTGAAACAGCCCAACTTGATCAATCATAGCTTCTCTGTACTGGCAACCAGTAGTGGAGTGAACATCTCCTGGCTGTTTGAACAGCAGTCCCTGGCTGTCTTCAAATGAAGAACTAAGACTTACCTCTTTACCAAGCACCTTGATAGTATTCTTAAGGCATCCGCTTACTTCCTGTGAAGACATCCGGATGGAAGAAACAGAGGTACTTTGCTTGCCATGTCGTGAACATAGCAAGTGGACAAACTCTGCAGCCAAATGCGCTATGTGACACCTGTGATTGGACATAAACAATGTGAATCAAGGCGTACTCAAGTAAATTCATTCCAAGATGGAAGACTTTGATAAGTGGCAGTTGTCTTCCCACATTCATGGAAATAGTCACTCATATGAGATGGCCAATAAGACCTGCCAAATGCTGTAACTGTAAATGACAAACAAGAGAAAAAGGCATGGCATAAGTTTCAGGACAGACTACCATGCAATCTCAAACAGGACAGCATGCAAAGTGTGTGGATATCTGATGATAGCAAATCTATGTGTTGAATGCACTAGCCATACATCCCCAGGTGAGGTGAAGCATTGTCCCCTTGTAACAGCTAAAGACAAGTTTTCCTTTGGGAAGTGCGGACAAGGATGTTGCAGTAATTAACACAACTTCATAAAGTTCACAGTAAACAAGCATGTACATAGACATGGTATCTTAGTGAGCAAGCCCTGAGAGTCTCACAGATAACATAATTCCTGCAGTATAGCATAGAATACTGTCTTGACAAATATATACTAGTTGTATTTCTGCTGGAGTGTGGTTTCCATGACATGTGTTGGTGTGGATCTGTGGTCAGGGCAACTGAAGAGCAAGCTTGCATGATTGGGCGCCAGGGCAAAGGCCCTGCAATCACAAGAGATTTCTACACAAGGCTTTTCTTGTGGGCGTCGCCCATGTGATGGCCCCTTTTTCACTAAGATCTTACAGAACGATATCAAGGCCAATGCAGAGGATTCCACTGAGTCAATGAGTCAATGTTTGTTTCTATGCTTAAATCTGAACCAGGGAGGAATTGGCATCAGTCCTGGGCTCTTATGTTGCATAGTGTTGGAGAACGAAACAATGTGCTCTGAAAGGACATGACCCCGCATGTTGGAGAGAAGTTAGACGGCATGCACACAACTATTTTAGTTTTCTTTTTTCAATGGAGAGAGCACTTTGGCCTTTTGACTTTGAGCTGCTGAGAATTTGACAAGCTGCATCAGGGTGCTGTAGCTGAATTTATTTTTTGTGACATAGATAGAAAGAAAGTTTGCGAGAAAGTTGGAGAAAGTGAGCAGGCCATATGAGGTGGAGAGAGGGAGAGAGAATAAAGAAAAATTACAAACAGGCAGGCAGGTGACCCGTGGAGCCGTTGCTCAGCAAGCGGTTGAGTTGCCTTTGAATTTGTCAAGGGACAGTGTGGCGAGAGGCCATAATCCACCTGCCATTTGCCTCTGACAGGAACACTGCTCCCTACTTAAACACAGAGTGCCATTGGAGCAGAACAGCTAGCCTTATTCCACTCTCTTGCATGCATTCCAACATCCAGCCTCTAGAGAAACTGGGAAGCAGAGAGTGGGAGAAAGAAAAATTGTCCATCACATCCATCTCTCCAGGAAGGTCCTCGGTGGAGCAGCGATTGATTGGTTCATTTTGGTTGGAAAAGTGGATCCCTGAAAACTTGTTTCCTCTGACTCTAGTGACAGATGAGCTATCGATTAGTTGTTTACAATCTGAGGGCACAGTGCCCTGACAGTACATGATAGAGCTCATAATGGTGTGTCCCACAGGTGCTCTGCGGTGTGTTAGGGTTAAACTTCAAGGCCTCTGGATGTGCAATTAGGGTGGAAAGCGCAGTGTGCCTGACCCAAGCAGTCTGAAATGGCAGGAAGAGGAAAATCAACCGAGTATGTAGAAGAGACCTATAAATCTAGGGGTAAGAGTTGCTCTTTCGGTTGGGTCAGAGTTAATCTGGCCCAGCCTGATTATTGAGATCATCATCAGAGAGTGCACTACTACCGTGTGACCTCCTGGCATCATTTTTAATCGATCGTAATCTGGGCTCGTCAGATCAGCGAGGCAGGAGAGTTAAGAGCGAGCCAGACTGCTTTCAGCTCAGTATCAGCCAGCCATGCTCTGGGCACGGTTGCAGTAACCTTTACTATTGATTTGAGCTGATTCCCTTAAATGTCAGGTTCAAACTCCAGGTCACATGGTTATCAGCAGACATTAGCCGGTTTGCTTAACACTAAGCCCTACAGATTCCTTGGCGCCACGGATAATTATGAAATGTCATTATTGTGTGCCGGGCCTATCCAATTAAGGTTATTAGCATTTGATGGTGCACCGTGACCCTACCTTGCTTGAGATGTATTAATCAAGGCGCTCTAATGTGTCATGCTGCTCCTCCTGCCTGTTATCATTCACTGGTATTACAAAGAGTTTGTTCATCAAAGTCAAATCAGCCATGACAGTTTATTTTATTCCATAATTTACATTTGCTATTTCTTTCTCCTTTTGTGCATTAATGCTTTCCTCAGCCAAATACAATGGCCTACTAAAAGGAGACATAAGGTCAGAGAGATATGATCTTAGGTATCTGCACATTCTCTGGGCTGCACTGTGAACAAATGCAGGAGCACCGGCATATCACACTGGAAATCAGACCGTGTCAGAGAAGGAGAGTTTGAAAGAGCACAAGAGATTAGCAAAGCTCTACTCTAAATACATAAATAATGCTCTCTCTCCCTCTCGCTCTTCTGCTGCCACAGGCATGTGCACTGTTCATTTATTGTCTCAATAAAGCCTGTCTGCAGGTCTCTGCGGCGGTCATCAGTCACAGTACGTCTTAACTGGGTCAAGACCGCAGGGGCCCACGAGATCGCTTCTGCCTGTTCTCTGTCTTCAGAGCATCAGCCACAGCTTGGTCTGCTGTCGTTTAACACCTGAGAGAATAGTGCAGGAGAGTCTGTAGCATGCATCAGAATGTGTTTAAGCTCTAAGGTGAACAGTGCAAATAAATAAAAATAAATAAATAAGGAAAAAAAATTCTATTAAGGTCCAAATTTCAAAAATATATAATTACGTACAGGGCAGTGGGTAGCATTGCCACTTCACGTCACCAGGTTCCCCAATCCTGAACTCAGGTCACTCTATGTGTGGAGTTGACCATGTTCTCCCCGTGTTCATGTGTGCTCTCCAGTTTCTTTCCACCTCCCAAAAACAGTAGTGCCAGCAGTGGATTGGCTACTCTAAACTGCTACTTGGGGGTGAATGAGTTTGTGAATTTGTGTACTGGCATCCCATCCAGGATGTACTCCTGCCTCATGCCCAGTGTTCTTGGCATTGGCTCTGGATTCACCACAGTCCTGACCAGGATAAAGCAGTAACTGAAGATGAATGCATTATCACATACATCAGTTGAAGTACGCTTGAACAGAATTTAATCTAAAAAAAACAGTTGTTACAGAACTTATTCTAGAAAATTCATTTAACCAAGAGACAATTTTTAAATTAACAGCAAGATCTTTAATAATACAGAAAAGCTCAACACTACTTTTGTCTCTAGATCAAATTATAATTGGGATTTTTTTCTACTTTGCTAAGATCAGTGATAACATTATTGTTACTCAGTAGTAGCATTACAATGTGTGTTTCATTTGCAAAGTACTTGGGTTCCTTTGTCACGTTTCTTTACACAGAAATTTGGCACACATGTGGCAGTTACTGTCTGATTTTAAACAAAGAACTTCAGCAAGAAAAAACTATTTATAATGTCCACCTTCTGCATACAGTATGTGAGGATGAATCACATGGCAGGAGTTAGTAAAGGAATAAATCGGCTGATTCACAGCTGTTTCTGAAGAAGTTATGAACCCTGTGTGTCATGTCTCAAGGGCCTGTGCATGCAAATGTGTGTACTCAGAAGAAAGCATTTATGCCTACACACCATGTTCACCTAAGAAAAACAATGCCATATGGAACATCTGGCAACAGCTGACATTAGTACTATGTAATGTACAGTATATTATTGCTTTGCTTCAATCTGAGATTGCTTTTTGCTAGCCAGCGCAGTTTGTGATTCTGATTCTGCACTAGTGGCTAATGTTTCACTTGTAAGGAAGATCCTTAACCCTGAAGTGTTACAGAGGTTTCTTATAGAATGGGCTATGCAAAGAACCCACTTCATCATTGACTACATAAAATTCATTCATTCATCTTCAGTAAGTGCTTTATCCCGGTCAGGGTCGTGGTCCAGTCCATCACAGGACACCATGCACACACATTCTCACAAAGGGGCAATTTAGTGTAGCCAGTCCACCTTTAAGCATGTTTTTTGAGGGGTGGGAGGAAACCAGAGAACCCAGAGGAAACCCACACAGGTAGAACATGATAGTAACTCGAGCTCAGCATCGAATCAGGGCCACTACAGAAAATAATGTAAATAAGTTTGATACATTTAAAATTTTTGGCAGCCCTAGTAATAATAATAATAAGAAGAAGAAGAAGAAGAAGAGGAAGAAGCTGATTTTATAGTTTCAGTGACTTTCCATATAGATAAAACATACATCCTATTACCTTACACTAACTAAGCTCTAATACCTTATACTGGATGCCGCCCATCATAATACTGTATGTAATTGATTCAGGATGTCCTAGTTTATGCACTGCATGCAGTTTCAGCAGTTTGCCAGTAGAAGTCCAAGGGCAGCTGTGCAGCTGTATTGCCCCCACAGACGCTGGTTATTAAATGATCGCCGTCAGCATGGCTCCTGTTCTAGTTGACATTTCCGCTGCTGGTTTACAGCGTCTCCCGGCTGCTGAGGTAAGAAATGTCAGTGCACATCTGCGAGTCCATGATATCACTCAGAGCTGGGGCCAAGTGTACCAAGGTCTGCTGGGAACTCACAGCCCCACCGAGAGCATCACAGGCAGACGGAGTCTCCGCAAACAAACACCGGCGTGCCAAATGCTGCTGCCAATTAGGGCTCGGCCTGGCATTTACCAAAAGGCTGCGAGGATAAATGCTCCATCCCTCAGAGCGGGGGGGTGGGGGGGTTGTTCCATGATTAAACTCAGTGTGATTGACAGCAATTAGGATAGATTTATTAATATAAAGGTTAGTTTGGTTTTTACACAGATAATGTTGGATCATACACGAGAGACAAAACAACCGATGAAGTAACTGAGCAACTGAGCATAGTAAATACCAAAGTGTTATTTTGCATGGGATGCCAGACTGTGTGACAAGAAATGAGCTTTTGTGAATCCAAATCTTTTAAAAGGTTTCAGACAGGATTTGGAGCATATCTTCATCATTTGAGCTCATAAGCAGAATAATCAGATGAGAA
Organism: Pangasius djambal; assembly: GCA_022985145.1. NCBI lineage: Eukaryota > Metazoa > Chordata > Actinopteri > Siluriformes > Pangasiidae > Pangasius > Pangasius djambal. The sequence continues at coordinate 14,543,064 of CM040992.1, forward strand.
TCATGCAGTGGAGTGTAAGGACCTGGGATGCTGGTGACTGCCTAATTATGCAGTCTGAGGTGGAGAGTATATTTATTTTAGTTCCCATGATGCTTCACTGTCTCTCCAGGTGAGGGTCTCACTCACATTTGGCCCTCCAGCTCAGGAACACAACTAATTGGGCTGCATCCTGTTCCCTAAGAACCATGAGAGACGATGCTGTTTCACTGGGTCACCTTTTATTTATTTCATTGATTGTCCTGTGGTGAAAGCTTTTGCAGATCATTTCATTTTGTGAGGTGTGCATGTGTGTAGGGGTGTTTCGTGCTGCAGTAGTGAGAACCAGGACAGAGAAGGCAGCAAAAAAAGGAAGTGAAAAGAAAAAGTAGTTTGGGGCAGGGGGTCCATGTGAAATCAAGATCCGTGTGAAATTAAGACACACAGAATTTTCTTAAAAGGCTCTTTGAGCTGTCATTAGGTGGTGGAGGTGCTGCTGAGAATGTTAATGGCGTGAAAGTGTGCGCGTGTGATTGTGTGTGTTTGTGTGTGTGTGTGTGTGTGTGTGTGTGTGTGGGCGGGGGGCATTACTGTGTCTTACACACTGCGCACTGCATGCTCCTGTTTCAGTGTCCAGCTGTACTGCCAACTCGACTTGAGGGAAGGAACGCCTCTTAAATGTGGATATGAAGATACAACATTTAATGCATTTATGAGAATTTAATTATGAAAGAGTGCAGGCTGAGATTTCAAAAGCTTCCTGTTTTCAACAGTGCGTTGCTAGAGTGGCACTTGATGTTGCTGAACGGATCTTGATAATAAACAAAAAATGCTAAAGAAAATCCTTACAAAGTGATTTTGCCTTTCGCTGGGTGGTGCGGAGATCCGGGTGCTGATTCCGCCATCCTCCAGAGCAGAGATCGAGTATTGTAAATGCAAACAGAATGCCGATGCAGCCGTTTACCAGATCAGATGCATTATTAGATAAACAGCTGTGATCAGATATGGCCTGTAGTGCTGAGCTCACGCACTCTGTATCTTGACAGGCCTGTGCTTTCCACTGCATTAGGAAGGATTTATGACTCAGGGTTGCAGGCTGTTGACATGAGCAAGATATAGCATTTCGATGAGATAGTGTCCTGTAGAGAGAGTGTAATGACGTTATTCTTTGTCCTATCATGGCCAGATGAACTGTGTGCTCAAGTCCTGTCCAGCTACGAATTATGCCCAGGTTGTTTTGATTTCACAATGGCCTCAGATCTTACAGCTCATGCAGCCTGGATGTGACTGGATACTTAAACAGCTGCATTCATAAGATCAGTCGTGACAATATTGGTTAAAATGTCACAAAGGATCAAATTAGCTGGCAAGACTAGCATGCCGTTGATTTATAACATCAGAAAAAATTCTGGAGTTTGTAGTATGTAGGTGCCCTGCACTTGTTTTATGGTCAATTGGATTAATAATTGGGGCTAACAGGCTATCAAAATCCAATTCACACACACAGAAACACTAGGGGAGGACAAATTATCTAATTAAATGGACCACTCCTTATTTCTTTATTACTCTTCTTCGTGTCATAATTCACCATTCATACAAATGAGGAGAACTGATGGCTTCATCAAAAGGAAATAGAGAATGAAAAGTGGTAGATGCTTTGGCCTTGGTGTGGTTGAATACATTACACACCTTCTATTAAAATGCAGCAACTTGTAATACATTTTCAGGATGATGTGATTCATTTTTTCATCCTTTTGGATCCTGATCTTATCGCCTCTGTATTATTTTATGTCCTGCCATGTAAAATGTTTATCCTGGGATTCATGGGATTGTGTAAAATTGATTTATCTGGCTGTGGTTTGTGGTGGAGGCTGTGTGCATGTGTGTGTGTGTGTGTGTGCACACAGTTGGGAGGAAGAGTCTCTCAGTGTGAGGAGAAAAATAAAGGAGTATTTCAAGATTCTTCTGTTGAGAAGTACACAAAGTCATTTAAATTATTTGGATGAATAATGCACAATGATCGCATTATTGGATGAATTTTTCACAATTGTTCACAACATCAGTGAGCCTGATTAAAGCCTCTAAAATCTCTACGCTACATCAAGTTATTATAGGAAGTGGTTACAAATTTGCTTTGTGATGCTGTAAACAATGGTTTTGCAATAACGTTTTGTCCAGCGGTATATACACTGCCCTCCAAAAGTTTGGAAACGCCTGAACAAAATAGGGTTTTTGGGCAATATCAGCATAAATCCTCTTTAGTTAGTGACCATTTTGCATTGATAATAAGGGACAACACAAACTATGAAAACATATTTTATTAAATAAAAAGTTTATGAACATAAACATGAACATAACATAGAAAAATACTCAAATTT
>CM040992.1:14545517-14565774 GCA_022985145.1 Pangasius djambal
AAAAACCCTATTTTGTTCAGGCGTTTCCAAACTTTTGGAGGGCAGTGTATATATATATTTTTTTGTATAAACCTGTATCCTCTGGTTACTTCCATGTTACATTCTCATTGTTAAGCGAGCAACGTGAAAGTTGAATTTTATGCAAATAACAAGCAATGTGGGGTGAGGGATGGTGGCACAGTTTTTGTGCCCTGTTATGAACCATTATTCACATGTTTTGGTCCTACCAATCTTTCCTATTTACAGCTCATGGTCTAGCCTGATACTCCTTATGTGTTGCAAGTGTTTAATATACCCAAATGCATTTTTACTGGTGTTTTTTTTTTTTTTTTTTTTTTTTTTTTTTTTTTTTTTTTTTTTTTTTTTTTTTTTTTTTTTTTTTTTTTTTTTTTTTTTTTTTTTTTTTTTTTTTTTTTTTTTTTTTTTTTTAATAGAAGGCAGTTATGAAGAATTAACATTAATTTCAGCTCATTCTGACACTAGTAGATTGTAAAGCACAGTATGGATGCATACAATAATTTTTATTTTTACTTTTATTTTTAAATCAATACATTTGTTCTGTGGTTAAAATGACCAAAATATCACATTGTTGCCAGAAATAAAACATCTGATTCATCGTTAGGTCAGTGGTTTTGCAAATGTTCTGGTATCTAAGGCAAGAAAAAAAAAAAAAAAAACGTATTGCATGAGTTATTGCCGGGTTAGAGCATAGACTGACCAGGTCAACACAGAAAGTGTGATTATTATCCTACTCTTTTTTAAGCTTTATATACATGTATCCTACTTTACTGTGTTAAAAAAAAAAAAAACAGTGTATGAGGACATTGATGAGTTTTGTTATTTCCAAAATGTCTTAGAAATGGAATATACAGATGAACAAAAAGAGAGGCAGAAGAGAGATTGAGAGAGAGAGAGAGAGAGAACCGGATTTATGCAGAAGCAAAAGAAAATTGGTGGTGTTGGTGCAGCAAATGGCCTTCCATGCAGGCCAAAATTGAATGTCTATTTGTATCCACAATTGCCAATTCACAGTCCTGCTATTTGAGGACTTGACGTGTCTGAAGATGAGACAGTGGCTGCGTGGGGGTTTCCGTCCATTCTTTTGTGGGAACTTTTAAAATGTGAATACAGAACTCTTGAATAGAACAGTCAGAAATTGGAATATATATATATATATATATATATATATATATATATATATATATATATATATATATATATATATATATATATATATATATACCTTAAATATTGCATAAAATATTGTTGCTCATGACAAAGACAAAATGCAAAAAAGAGTGATGGCGTGATTTTTTTTTTTTTTATGAATGAGGACGTGGGGGAACATAAGATTACCAGCAATAGCTAGATACACTAAGTGGCCAAAAGTATGTGGTCACTTGATCGTCACACCCATATGTGGTTCTTCCCCAAACTCTTCACAAACTTGGGTGCACATAACATCACCCAACATCAGTGCCTAACCTTTTACAATCTAGTACAAAGCCTTCCCAGAAGAGTGGGGGTTATTATAACAGCAAAAAGAACTAAATCTGGAATGGGATGTTCAACAAGCACATACGTATGGGTGTGATGGTCAGGTGTCCACAAAGTCTTGGCCATATAGTGTATATCTAAACACAAACATAGCTGTAGGAAACACTAAGATGGCTTTTTGGTAGACAAAAGTATTTCTCGGCTTAACTAACTAAAGTTATCATGTCCGTGACTGGGATAAAGTGATAACTGAAGATGAATGAATGACTGAAGGGCATTCAATATCAAACACCATATCTATCCATTATGCCGCTCATTTGGCAGTCTTTCTGTACAGAGATGAAACACCGGTGCATTTTGGGTATTGTAGTCTTTTCTCTCTAATCATAATCTTCAGGATTTTTGTAGACTATAATTGATGGAAAAAATCACATTTTATCACATCATTAACATTTGATTTTTCCAGCTTTGAAAATTTGTTTAAAGTTGAGAAACATTTGAATGCAAGCCCAGTGTGTGCTGTGCATTACTAGCATTGACCTGAAACTCATAATGCAATTGACTACGATAAGTAGTTAAAGTGTTATAAAAAAGAAACCCTACACTTTGAAAAGGCTTCGTTTCCTGCAGCAGCCGCACATTTCTTTTTCTTTGCAACATTATGTACAGTAGGTGACAAAAATAGAAAAGACAGAATAAGCTATATAGACCACAGATCTACAGTGAAACGTTTGTTATCTGTACAATCAACAGCATCTACAAGATGATGGCAGAGTGAAATTACAAGACGTAGCCCTTTTAATGTGCTGTTGGTTCCCATCAAAGACATCATATTATTTTTATCTAATTAACTAAGAAAAATTCCCATTTTCTACTTAATCTTAATGCACAGCTACGCCAGTGTTGATAAATCTTGCTTTGTTTACGTCATAATTCCTGTAACAAATCAGCTTTGTGAAAATATTCTGAATAAAATATTAATATTGATATTTTAATTTCACATATTACAACCTTATATAAGCTTATAAGACCTTATATCTTAATTTGAAGCATTTGAATTTTACTTAGATCTTGTTTAAAACAGAATTTGCTTATTGAACCGCTTTCACTGTCCCATGGTCTAGCCTACAAATAATATCTTTTTTAAGAATAATACATTATTGCAAACTCTTTCTACCCATATACTGTATGTTTAATATTGAGACAGTACATATTTCCTGTTGGAAACAGACATTTGTATAGAGAACATCTTTTAGGGACTGATAAACACATATTCATTTTGACACTTTTATTATGGTGCTTTTCCTGCTGGTGTTTTATTGGCTTGTTGTAGTGGAGGCATAGGATTAAATGATGCCACATGATACAAGATTTATGCGTAATTTCAGTCTTTTATCCTGACAAAAAAGCCACTATAGTTTCACATATCAACAACCATGTTATTCTTTAAAGTTGAATACAATTGTGTTTTTCTCCCTAATTTGGTCACCTACCAATTCGCAGCCACCAGCCAGCCCTACCTTATAATACGACCAAAACAAACCTGGGAAGGGAGTGATACTGTACTCACTCCAAAGCCAGCTAACATATCATTTCTATCTGATTTTTACAAATTCACAATGGTAGCGTTAGCAATGTTAAATAGAAGAACTCTGGATAACAAACGAAATGTGCTGTAAGAAAAGTAACTCCTGTTTTCGTTCACAAAAAGAGCAAAGAAATCAAGGCTTGTAAAATCCGTGAAATCTGACCTCTTTTGTCCACAACACTCTCACTGACCATATTATGCTGCATTTTTTTTTCTCTTTTTTTGTTTAAATCTCCATCCCCGTTTCTCTTGTGCGGTCATTTTGTTAATGGAGGATCAGAGAGGTGATGCTGTTACAATTCCAGCAGCTTCATCACTGTGATTGCTGATTATTAAATTCTCATATTAGACCCAATTGTTAGACCTTACCCCCCGCCCTTTTGTCATCTTGAGCCAGCAGAAATTTACCAGATAATCTTCATTCGCATCTGCAGTAATGTATCTTACTGTGTACCGTGGATCTCACATAAGAAACCTCGACTTAAGAAAATGGTGACATTTGCACCAGGAAAATATGTATTAATAAAGATGGAATGGATAGCAACTGATTAAAAAAATTGCAGTCGTCAAAATATGAACACCTTTTATAGACATGAAATGCAGCTTTCTGCTGAGAAGCTTTTAGAGCAGTCTCTGATTGAGTCTAATAAGAAATTCAAAATAAAATGGCCCCTTCCTAGTTACAGAACTGCTGACTGATATTGGATTTAAGGGTCACGAGATTAACCTGCTAGCTCTGATGATTTGAAAAGTGTGTTAGATTTGCTTCATATTGCTAGAATTGTCCATTCTCCTCTGACCTCTCTCCTCAACAAGGCGTTTCCCTCTGAAGAAGTGCCACTCATTGAATGTTTTTTGGTTTCTTCAACATTATGTGTAACCTCTATAGACATTTTCCCCATTCTGATGGTTGATGTGAACATTAACTGAAGCTCTGGACCTGCATCTGCATGATTGTATGCATTGCGCTGCTGCGACATGATTGGCTGATTAGATAATTGCATGAATGGCCAGGGGTAGTGGTGTTCCTGTTAAAGTGATTTGAGTGTATAATATAAAAGTACACCATAACCTATGGTGTGCATTGAAGATAAGAAAATTAGGCCCTTCCACTTTGAGTTTCATTTTCATTGATTCTTCTTTAGTAACCGCTTTATCCTGGACAGGCCACCATACGCACACATTCACACCTAGGGGCAATTTATGTTAGCCAATCCACCTACTGGAGCTGTGAGACAGCAAAGCCCCCCCTGTTAACTATATTATTATCTATAATAAAAAGAAAAAAGTGTAAAGGGAAGTAAAATGTTACCGAAAGGGAACGTTGCTTTTGCAGAATATCAGTGGAGGGAACATGTCTGTTACCAGAAAATGTTTTCGAGTTCAAAAGCTGCTCATTTATTTTTAATTAGTGAAATCACCAATGTACAGCCTGTTGCCTGGGTAATGCAGGACTTGCTAAATTAGTGTTCTTTGATGCATGCATGTTAACAATTATATCTGCACAATATGCTCAATTTTAGAATAATTAAAAACATTTACACACACACACACACACACACACACACACACACACATATATATATATATATATATATATTAGTGTTTTGATGCGTTGCGTAGAGCAAACCCAAAGAACACACACCAGCCAGATATATTTAGGGACGTCCATTGTTGGACTGGCTTGGCTTGGCCCATAAAAAGATGTTGTAATTGGGACCAGTTGTCTTTAATGTGTCCTCAGGAGAAAAAACCCCCAAAAAAACATTCAATCTGGGTAAAAGCCAGACATTACATGAACATGTTCTTCATGTCCTGTAAATGTCTTTGTGCTCACTGGGAATGTCTTCTTCGTTGTCATTGTGCTTTCTATGTGACATTCAGGAGTGCATTAGATGGGGCAAGAATGCAAGACAGCTTGCAGCCAAGCCTTGTCACATGAATACACTGCAGGTTACTAGACGTGATCAATGTTAACAGCCGATACTGTGTGTTCCTGCTGCCATCTTCAGCATACAGTACTCTAGTTTATTGCGAGCAGTCTTTTCTTTCAGACAAAACGAATCTGACTGGCTCACTGTGTGTGTGTGTGTGTGTGTGTGTGTGTGTGTGTGGGTTTGTGTGTCTATATGGTTGATAACCTGTCTCTTGTCTTGCTCCACAGCCCGTATCGTGAGGACCAAGCAGTGGTGTGACATGGTGCCATGTCTGGACGATGAAGGCTGTGACCTTTTGGTAAATAGATCAGGCTGGACTTGCACACAGCCCGGCGGCCGGGTCAAAACTACCACGGTGAGTCTCCTCCATCACACCACTTCCGTCTATAGTTAGATTTTTTAGTGCGGGAATAATAATAAAAAAAAAAGCCTAGTTAGTTTGCTAGCAAGGTTTTTCCTAAACATCATTAAATTGCTCTGGAAATTCCTACCAGTTATGCGACTAATGTAATAACCTAATTAATATAACATAATTAAAAGAATTTCCCCAAGATTATAGACTCAGTTTTATAGTTTTATTAATTAAACACTGGCTTTTTTCCTCTTCCTCTTTTTAAGGCCAGTGATAACACAATTAGATAATAATATAATTAATATTATTAGAGATTATAAAGTCAAGTGTATAGTTGTTATGTTGTTTTGTTTTAATACTAACACATTTAAATATTACAAAGTGTTATCATATTTATGATAACATAAATTACATATAGTATAATTAATTCTGCAAGATTTAACAACATATTTGACAGATTAAACACTGGTTATCATATTTTTTATCTTTCTTTCTTTCAACTGAGCTAAATAAGAAATACGTAATATTAATAAAATGATATTAAGTGATATAACAGCATGAATCCGACGAGAACGATAAAGGGAAATGGAAGTTTTGTCTTTTTTTTTTCCCCTTATCCCACAACAGCATCCCATTGCATCCCTACTTGAATTGTCTCTGGATACATTTTTAACTTTACAATATAGGCATGTTTGACTTTTCTAAAGGATACTCAGATCTCTTCTCAGCAACTACAGAACTGATGGGATTTCTTTGCTTAGTAACACTGAGCTTGGACTTTCTTCTAATTAGTCGTAATTGCATAAGACCACTCAACATTAATGATGGGAGCAGATGGATGATCACGGATGGTATGTGTGCGAGGAGAAGTGTGAGAGAGGAATAGAGAGAGAGGTGAAGCTCTACAGCTCCTGTCTGTACTGTCGTCTGCAATTAAAAAGTTTAATTTGTGCTCATTCGTTCTGCACTGCTCATTTGCATCTCTGCCGGGCTTTTAATGTCAGGCAGTGAACTTTACCAAACTGAGGGCTTCAGGAGCTTAACCATCACATACCACTAGTTTGTCATAGCACAGGGAAAGAAGGGGTGGACACGGAGGCAGATAGAGATAGAGGTGGACAGGCAAATGTAAACAAGGTGGCAGAAATAATGCGATATTATATTCTGACAGAATAGAAGTATGAGTGTATACTATGGTGAGTAAATGTGAGATATTTATATAAAAACCCTAATGCAATATGGTGAGATTATTGAAAAGTGCTATTTCTGGGTGCAGTGTGGCTCTTGAAATATTTTCGTAACAGGGTTATGTCTCTTTAAAGGGCGGTGTTTGTTTCTATGTTGTTTTGACAAAATACTGAAAGTTAGGAATGATCCTGTTACATCTGCAATCATCAAAGACATGGTCTTTAAATGGTGAACTAGTGGATGGCTGATTCCAATTATATAGGTTTTTGGTATAATTTATTAAAGCAGTGCTAAATTCACAGCACTGTACTTTTGTGTTCATCTAAAATGTGTAAAGGTCCAGTTGCATAAAATTCCTTGCTTACATAGTCTGGATATGCAACTATCGTGGCTGAATAACCTTTTAGTGCATAATCATTAGTGTTTAGATTATGGCCAACACTTGCAGCGCTTTACTAACGTTAGAAATGAACAGAGCAGACACATTTGTTTGACTTTACTTTAAAAGTTAGTTCACTAATCAGAAAAATTTATGAACTAATTTCTGAACAGCACAGGTTCACCAAAACTGGACAGTTGAAGATTAAAAAAAAAAAAACTGGTCACCTGGTCTGTTTCCTGGTCTTTTTCCAGTCGTCCCGACTCACTGTCCAGTTTGGGTGACCTGTATCTGCATGATTTTATTATTTTATGCATTGAGGGCTGTCACATGATTGGCTGATTGGATAACTGCACAAATGAGCAGGTTTAGAGGTGTTTCTATTAAATTGACCGGTGAATGTAATTTCATATGTCCTCTTTACTACGCTGTTAGTCTCTTTGGAAGTGCAAGGTTTTGCACAGTATTTCGATGCCAAAAACCATGTTATAAGGTTTAATTTTTCATACTGTTTCATAGGTGGCACACACTAAAACCTCCTAAACCGTGGGGTGCATATGATTCCCCGAAGTACACATGCTCCTTCACCATGACAGTGACTCAGTCCACGAAAGGCCCTTATCAGAAAGCTAAGCTGATATGTTTTAAAAGAGCTCTTGAGTGGTGCTTCAGTCTTAAGTTACGGCTTAAGTCATAAGGAGTTATTTGAATCACAAGTGTCACGACTATTTTGAGAAAGGCCATTTCCATAACACTGAATCACAACCCTCCAGGACCAGAAGGCCAAGAGAGCTTAATTAAACATAAACACTGACACTTCTGTCTCCCTCGTTATTCATATCAGTATTAGCCAATCATAGGCATCTGTGAGCTCATATATAGAAAATAAGACAGTTCATGCTTTCATTTGTTATCCTTGACTGGTGTGTGTCGGAGTAAGCGAAAGAGAAAGAGAGAGTGTGTAAGTGGGAATGTATAGTTTGTCAGGGTGTCTGTTTCTTGGCACAGATCCATCCTAGATTCCCTTGTTTCCTTTGCTTGGGATAAAGTGGAAGCAGCTGCCAGATAGGAACATTACTGCCTGATCCATGCCAAGTTTTAATAGACAGGTTTGAGTAGGACAGACTCAGGGATACTGCAGTAACAAGCGGACTCTCTCAAAATGAGCTCAATTACATAATATTACACCGCATTTTATAATGCAGCAGATCTAAGACAAAGTGCATAGTGGTGTTATATATTATTACGTACAGACCAAGTAGACAAGCGTGATTTATAGCTCGGAAAATCTGAAAATTTCAACTCACTACTACTGAGAAAAACAATTTTCAGTAGACTTTGCTAGACCTCATTTGTATCGTACAGAGAGAGAGAGAGAGAGAGAGAGAGAGAGAGACAACAGGGGTGGATGCTATTTCCAGCTAAATTACCACTCGTAATAAAACCCAGGTGTAACTCAGTGCTAGATAAGAATAAACACTCATTAAAATGATCTTATTGTGATTTGTTCCTCTGCGGAGGATAAAGTAACTAACATCTGATTGCAGCTACCTCAATTTTAACGGCAGAACAACTGCACTCCTTCTGCTTGAGCAGGGGTCATCAAACTGGCGGACTGTGGTCTAGATGCAGACCCAGCAAAGCATTTCATTCTGGGCCAAACCAAGCACTGGAAAGAATGCCATAGCAAAGCCAATCTACAAAAAAAAAAAAAAAAAACGCCCTGGCTGTAGTTCAGCAACTCGAGTTTTCTAAACATAAACCAGCTTGGCTTCTATAGAAGATTTTCTGTTGCAGTTTATCCAGTCATATGCAATTATGCAAATTATTTAGCTGAAGTTCATCAGATCAGAGACTTGCAACAGGGTAGATATGTTAAAAGTTTTAACAGACATTCTTAGATTTTTCAGCATATTTACCCATGGATAAAAAAAAAGTGGTAAAGTGAAACGCCGCTATGAAACAAACACTTATGTGTTGTCATAAACTAATAATAAACTAATAAATTTATTTACATTAAAACGTAATTGTTAAACATTAAAATGTAACTGTTGTCACTATTCAGTCTTTCAGTTAGACGCTTATCTGGAGGTTTGTAATCAAGGAATTTTATGTAACTAGATCTTCACATAGTCTCAGAACTTCCACATACAGCTTAGTGTGTGGGACAATTCAAACCAACTGGAGCATGAGCTAAAGACAGAAAAGGGTTTGTGAATAAATTGATAGATTGGAGAGATGAAATGAAAAGAGAATGTGTGTATGTGTCTGTGTGTGTGTATGTAAGAGAGAGAGAGAGAGAGAGAGAGAGAGAGAGAGAGCATTATCCTCTATTAGTATGAGGTCCATTTAACTTATTCAAGTCATTTCCAAATCAGAGCACTTCAGGAGCGCCTGTTCTCCTCCATGCTGCTTCTGAGAGGAGATGATGGTGAGAGGCTTTGATTTTCCACAGTGTTATCTTTGGAAATGGTAATTTTGATCATATTTGACAGCCTGCCAGCAAAAGGCATGACTAAGAGAGCTCATGCTCATGGAGGTTTTGAGTAGTTTAGATGCCTTACTATAATTTCAAAAAGCTGAGGCAACAATAGCTTTATAATTATCATTGTAAGCGTAAATCGATGACGATGAAAAGCAAAACAGCATAAAATGGTAAATAATATGAAATGTGTATTTCACTAGATAAGAATAATTTTTATATTTACAATATATTTTTTGTGAATCCATTTATTTCTGTAAAGCTGCTTTGTGACAATGTCCATTGTTAAAAGCGCTATACATATAAAACTGAATTGAATTGAATTGAATAATGACAAAAATATTTTTAATAGGATTAATGGAAATATAGCCAATGGCAATATCTTTTATTATAAAACTATAGTAAAAAAAAAAAACATATATATAAAGCATATTTAGCTTTACTACTCAAACAACACATACAGAAGTCATATGGGAAATAACACACCACACATGTATCACTATCAAACTTCAGTATGTTGCTGTTAAAGAGGTTCTCGTAAGAACCTTTTTTATTATTATTTTGTGTGGAATGCTATTATTTGTCTGGATTTTACAATGCATCACACCAAGCTGAGCAAATATGCAACGAACTACAGTTTCATTTGCAGATGAAATACAAACGTCCACTGTTTAGGAACTTCATACGTCTTTCATTAAGCACTTAATCTAATATGCCAAAATGTTGTTTAATATCATTTAAAAGGTCACAGTGAGGTTATGTTTAGCCCAACAACTACCTGGAGGTGTAGAGCACACATGGGCATTGTGCTCTGAGCTGAGGTTGAGACCACATCGTCTCGGACACTTCAACTTCAGCCCAAAACTTAGAGACACAGTTACAGTTTAGATGGTTGACAACACCACAGATTTTCTTACAAGGAGGAGAACTGATTATAAATAAATAAATAATATACAGTGGGGTCCAAATGTCTGAGGCCACTGGTGAAAATTTTGCATTCTTTTCTTATTTAATGTACATTTTTTCATTACAAATGATAATATCAGCAACAACATGAGTGAAACGTACTTTAGAAAAATGTACAGGAATTTCAGAATTTCTTACCATGAATCCATGTTACATTAAACACGCTTCAAAGGAAGGGATAAGATTCAAGGAAAATCTGACCTTTCGTACAAAAATGACATTAACACAAATTAAAAGACATGCTCTATGAGTAACCCCTAAGATCATCATACCTGAACTTAAGCATGTTCTTTTATAAGTCGCTACCTCTGTCTTTTTTTTTTCTGATTGTCACAGAAAATAAGCCTTGGGCCTGTAACATTCACAGAAAGCGAGTGCTAATGATTATAGTGATCAGCTATTTTTCTACGGCTGATACTCTGAAGGCTGCTTGTACTTTGATGTTCTTTGGTCTTTTTCTTTGGTGTGGGACTAAACAAGCTGTTCTCTAAGCCTCATCTAACATCTACCAGACTAAAGTGATGAATAATAGGGGACGGTCGATAAAATGCAGGACGTGTTCATGCACCCGGTTCATTAGTGTGTGTTAAAAAATATTTTTTTAAGAAAAAGGCCTGCTGGAAGTGGAGGCGTCCGGTGGAGATCCGAGTGCAGACAATGGCTGCCCCTGCAGTGCTAAGGTGCATGCTGGGGCCTGCGTAATTGATCCCGTTGGGCCTGCTTGGCACCTCAAGACACATCCCAAACCTCGGGTTGAACAGAACGGCCGTTGAGACGACAGCTGCTTTTCCATGCAAATGCTCTCTCGGCCATTAGCTTGCTCTGCCAGCTCTTATCCGCCAAGTCAGCAGTCCAGGCCCACTGCCTCCATTTTGAGTCTCACTGGAAAATAGGGAATACACTGGAGAGTTAATTTCAGGCAAGGCTTCCTCCGAGTTATATTTAGGACATTGTGGGTCATGCTTAATAAAGTCGAACAGATATGATTATCAAGACAATACAACTTTGAGAAAGACTTCTAAAAAAGAGAACGCTTGTTGAGTGCCTCTAAGTGGATTGCAAATTCTTTGCGTTGCACACTTTTCTGTTTTGCAAGTTTATTCCTCCTTGCAGTGTTAGCTTGAAAAAGCAGTATACGTGATTGCTCAGCCAGCTTCTTATCTCTCATTCTTTGCCACCAAGTGAGCTTCATCCAAGAAAAGCAATAAGAGGAAGCAGCGTTGAAAGAGATGCATTTCATTTATCCATTTTTGGAACTTCTGCAACAACACTAAATCAGGTGATGCTTTCCCAGGTAAACAGCACTCTGTGCCTCAGATGTAGCCAGAAGAGCTAAAGAGACAGTCAACATTGATGATTGTCATGTCAGAAACTATGATGCAGTGGGAATCTCCTTGCTCATTCCTCAATAAACATGGCAAAGCACACAGCCTTGTGAGCATAGCGAGGTACAGACCGCCTCAGCTTTAAAGCTCTAATTAAGACAAATGCACCAAGACAAACTGATCTATTTAAGAATGTGAGGTGGTACCATAATGGATTGTGTGATGATAAAAGATGTCCTATTTGTCCTTAGAGCTAGAGCCCCAGGTGTATACTTCAGGAGAAAGTGGAAAAAAAAAATAGATCCATGTGAACTGCATTAGGGCAGCGCATTGATTTTGGAACCATTAACGTGCTGTATGCTCATATGTCCTCTCTTCATATGTCCTCAAAGTCCTAAAAGGTCGAGCAAGAATTTTAGAGCAACATAATGTGGATCATTACATCATTATTGCTGACAATGTGACAGCACTAAAGATTCTTGATACACATATAGCTATGTGATATTGTCACTAACTGGCCTAGTAACACATGTGCTGGAAATAAAACTGGCTGTCCTACATTTCCATTGTTAGGAAACATAAAGGAATGCAAAAATTCTTAGTATTAGTGCATTAATATTCTCACAACACCTTCACCATTGCAGTTAGGGTTATGAGTAACTCCAACATCTGCAAAATAAATTTGTGGTAAATATTAATGTTATTTGTTATTTGTATACTAATAATAATAATAATAATAAAAATAATAATAGTTCTCAAATATGACTGATCTAATTTTTACTCACTTATCTCTCTATAAAGACCGAATTAAAGCTAAACATTCGTTAATTAGTTTCTCCTATAATTTAAGAACATCATCAAATAGACTTTATCAAGATCGCTCAAATGTCATTAAACAGATCAGCTGCATTTTCACAAGTTCACAAGCTAGCATGTTTCATCTGTTACAAATCCTCTGTGTCTTACTAAACATACCAAAAGGTTTAGTGGGCGGTAGTGGCACTGTGGCTATTGATCAGAGGGTTAAGAGTTTAAATACCAACACAGCCATATTTTAACTATTGGGCCCTTGAGCAAAGTCCTTACCCCTCAACTGTGCCAGGGATGCAGTATCCTGGCTGAACCTTTGGTCTGACCCCAGCTTTCTAGCTGGAATTTATAAAGAAAAGAATTTTGTTGTACTGCACATGTGTACTCATTTGTTATAAAGGCTGTCTTTATTTAATTAGCCCATTAAATTCCCAGGCCCTGTTGGTTGTTCTTGTAATTGCATATATGTAATTACCTATTTTAATTACGAAATAATTTATAGTATTTCGCCCAGAGAAATATGAATTGGTACACCGACTGCACCCTTCTCGGCTGACATCAGTGCCCAACCTCGCTGATGCTCTTGTGGCTGAATTCTCACAGACATGCTAGTGGGAAATCTAGTGGAAAGCCTTCCTAGGAGAGTGGAGGTTAGTATAATAGCAAAGGGGGACCATCTGGAATGGGATGTTCAAAAAAGCACATAAGGTTATGATGGATAGGTGTCCACATACTTTTGGCCAAATAGTGTGTGTCCGAATATATCATGTCTGTTGGAGAAAGATCAGAAGCAGCTTAGTTTGAAAGGCGGTAATCATGCCTACTGAGAAGAACCTGAAATGTAAGATCTATTTGATTTATTAACTATTCATTAAATATTTATTAAGATAGATGATTTATTAACACTTTTGAATTAAATTATAATTCCATATAGGTCTTTCCATAGTTATGTCTGCACCTTTCTTCTATTATATAAGGGACAAACTTGTCTAAATTCAGACAGTTTCTCAGTGTATTATCTCCAATAAAATCTTTGTAAGTCTCATTAATGAGATAAACCTCTTGCTGCTGGGTAGCCGTGATTTCACACAGAGCGACTGTGTTAGCACATTTCTTTTCTTATAAACATGGAACTTTGAGTTACCTATGGTTACATGTTAATTTTTTGGATAATGAATGCTTTTACAGAACACTGCATTCATGCTTTTGTGGTATATATAAATATAACATAAAAAAATAACAGGATGAAATACCAATTTCATCAGCTTCATCACATTCTCAGATGGACTATTTCCTTTTCCTACTAATGGAGTTGTGATAAAGACAGTGTAGAGACAAAGTGATAAAGACCCATAATAGCTACGTTCTTGAGACTTACTTTCAAAGCATTCATCATTTTGTGTTTGGATATACACAAAAATGACTGAATACAGTGTGAAGCAGCTGAGTAAATACTTTATTATTTAAAATGAGAGATTTAAGACAGTTTATAGAAAACCAGTAGGAAATTTAGGTTAGAATTTTATCAGGGCTGAAGAGATTAAAAAAAATATAGACATGGCAAATCTGGGCAATAAAATAACCTGTAAGGAATGGATTTACCCCAGTTAAACTAACACCACCAAAATGGTGCGTCAGTGTAATTACAGATTTGATCAGCAGTTGTTTCTATGCATACAATGTGGTGTGTTGCCTGCTTTTGATGTTTATTGGATAAACAGAAAACTTAATCTTAAACAGCAACATGGAAAGATTGATTATAGAAACTGTATCTCTGGTTCAGAACTGCGCACATTACCCAGAGTCTTCCTCGTGCAAAGATGATCATATCCAAATGCTGGGATTAAAACTCACTCAAGCTACTGTGTCATCCATTCCAGCTGCTGGATTGCTGCTAACTCTGCAAGTGTTACGTCAAAATACTGAAAATACATTTACATTTACATTTATGGCATTTGGCAGATGCCCTTATCCAGAGCGACTTACAGTAGTGCTTTGAAGTCTATCAAAAATACATTCTGATATTGGCTCACTAGGTCACAAACTAGGAAGACCATCAGCCCAAAACTCTGTTGGGAGGGTTGTTTTTGTGTGTGTGTGTGTGTGTGTGTGTGTGTGTGTGTGTGTGTGTGTGTGTAAGTGCTAACTTAAGAAGATAGGGATAGGTGGAGAGTGATGATTCGCTGTGGTGAGGCTTTTGTGGTGGGAAAAGCCGAAAGAAGAAGAAGAAGAAGTGTGTGTGTGTGTGTGTGTGTGTGTGTAAGTGCTAACTTAAGTACTTTAGGAAGAGGTAAGTCTTTAGACGTTGTTTAAAGACTGCCAGTGACTCAGCTGTTCGGACATCTAGGGGAAGTTCATTCCACCACCTTGGTGCCAGAACGGAGAAGAGTCTCGATGCTTATATATATAAACACAGGAACAGACACACAGTCCTTTCAGTTAGGGAAAAGATGACAAATTCATTCCATTAAAAAAGATATTCCCAACAAATGAGTGGATAGGGTGGTTAGACAGTTTGCTTCTCTGTGACATTTGAGGATGTGAAGTCATGCGAGTTCATTCAGGCAAAATGTCAGCTCGAGGCCATATGCTCCACTGGGCTTGTTTACTGTATGGAACACCCAGGTGAAAACCTCCATATGTGCTGTGAATAACAGTCTCTCCCTCTTTTTGGCTTCACTTGCGAATGTATCTTTGCCTTCTCACACAGTTCACCCATGAATCTGTTGCCTGCTTCCAAAATGTCCCACACACACCATGCAAAATTTAGCAGCCCTCTTTTTCTGTGGGATGTTTTATTGGCTCATGGGAGGATGCATTTTGGAAAAGATCAATTGATCCTAGTGCTCAAAAGGCTCCAGCAGTGGGACCATCTGTGGCATTTAGGATAAACCGAATTTGAGGCTTGTCATGATATTGTGCTTTCAGGAAACCACTTATACTTTTGACTGGGTTGTGTCTCAACGCTGTTAAAGCCTTACCAGTGTCTGTGTTTAAGAAGACAAAAGGACAAACACCTTCTCTACCTGAGTATAAAATAGAACTTTAACATACTGTCTGTCCATATTTAGTCTGGTTTACTTTCATAATTGCTTGTATGTATTGCTCCATGGGCATGTTCTGTATGCCTTAGTGAACTGAAAACTATTCCATAGCCATATATACAGCAGCTGAACTGAAAACAATTTTATATTCATACATCCATCTCTCCATGAACTGAGAGTAAAAGTTTATGCTCCTTTCCAAACAGGCTTCTGAAGCCTTCAGAAGCTCAGAAAGATGGTTGTGAGGCAGCCCCTCTACGAAACAAAAATAAATATCCATAGCCACCCTCATTCAAAGCAGGAAGACAGAAGTGACTTATAAAGGGGGGGTGTGGGTTCCCGTGGACCTCAACAGTACCGCTTTGAAAAGATGAATCTGTTTGAGGATGTCGTCCAAGACTCAGTGTTGGGCTATAGTATATATACAACTATGACATCTATTAATTTAACTCCAGTACCTACTAGGTGATAGAATTTTACCAAATGAGTAGTAAGGAATGTGTTATAAATGCTAAAACCTTTCATTTTCTTAACCTAGGCTACAAAATATAGACCATTAATTCATCAAGTTATGTATGTCTTGTCAGTTGGCTAGAGCATTTCAATTAACGGAGCTGTTTCTTATGGAGTACATCTTTAAAGTAGTAATAATTACTGTCTAGGAGGGGCACTTCCTCATGCTGAAAACAGAAGTCGTCCCTGACAAAGAGTGCCCCTTAACAAGCACCCCACTCAACTCGCCTCTTGGCTTCTGGCACAGAACACCAGCAATGTAGTCAAACAAAGACAAACAAACAAATGAAAACAAACTAGCGGCTTTCCAGCTGCTCTGCTCTGCTCCACTGTCAGACGCTCACAAACATGTCAGACAGAGCGAGAGAGGAAACGAATATAAATACCTGCAGGAAATCAATTTCAAGTATGCCATATCAGTCATTACCCCTCTGGTTTGCCTTAAACCCTTCCCTGGCAATACAAACAAATGCCCAAACACACCTCTACCTTGCTATATCCCCTCACATCCATGATGTGGTATGCCATGTCCCATCACTGCTCCCTCAGACAGCCCACCTGCCAGTTCCTGCCTGGTGATCTCATCCCAGCCGTAAGTGTGCCAGTCCATATAGTACCACAGACTGAAGGGGCAAAGGTACTTTTGGTTCTTGATCCTTCAAATGCATACTTGAATTTTGGTGGTGAACTGTAGTGTACTGTACTGTACAGAACAGCTGTAATGAAAGAATTTAAGGAAACATTCCTTCACATAAGTCCTCACATAAGTCCACAAAAGAAGCTTCTGCTTCTGTGCTAATGAAAATGTACAGATATGGAAATTACTCACATTAAATCACCAAAAGGTAGTAGGGCTTGCATGGATAGAATTAGTGTACACCTGTGTACTGACAGTGCTTTTATGGTGGATTTAATTGCCTAAAAGTTACAGTGGTGTATTAGAAATGTAGACATGTGACATTTGCCTATTAAGTAGGGGTTCGTTCTGAATCTTGATTGCTCCATCCCTGCTGCTTTATAGTTAGACATGCTCATTTTTAAGCCAACACCTGTCTTTCCTCAGCCGGTTTGGCACCTATGTAGTTGTCAGTAGTTCATTGTTATTAAAGACGTGCCATTTTGCAAGCATTCGGTGGCCTTATCTCATTGGCAGTGGACCAGGCACCATCCAGATGGCATAGAGGTTTCTCAGTATTCCCCCTGGTAGCAAAATCACTTGACAGTTCAGTGAAGTAGCAAGCGACAGTTAAATTGACGTAAAGCATAAGCTTCATTTGACCTCTGGCATCTAATGCAACACTGATCTGGCTACAAGAACAAAATGTTCTGTTCAGGTGAAACGGGCCAGTTGGGTTAAACATGAAAAGTAATAAGTAATAAAACACATCAAATGACCCAAAAATAAATAAATAAATAAATAAATAAATTGACATTAAGCTGAAAATCACAGTCTACGAGAAGGGTTAATATTCACGTCTTTTTGATCAGAGAGAATATAAAAGTGCTAAAAATCCAGAGACCATTGTATAAAATGTATGAAAACAAACATAAAAGTGTATAAAATGCATGAAAACAAGCATCCAACAAAGTTTTAATTTAAAAAATGTAGGAAACATTGCCTTAAAAATAAACTCACTTTGCTGATCAGACTGACCTGAGATCTGTGGGTGTGGCGTAATATTCTAATGAGCATGTTTCCCAACCAGCTACGCCACTCGACTTGAACTATACACAATGGCAAAAGTGGCCACAATTGTTCAATACCACATGTGCAAATCTATTCGAATTTCAGTTTTACCCACTAGTTTGCATAAGCTGCACGGACCTGATGAGACTGATGTACAAACATGAATGCATTGTTTTTATCATTATTGAGGCTAAATCTTACAATAGTTTTACTTTTTTTTTAAACTTCAGTTTACATCTAAAGTATTGAATGGGGCAGATTTTGGAAGTACATGCAGACATTGGCAAGTCACCACATATATACATATTGTACAGTATACTTTGGCTTCCAAGAGGTCACAGAAACAAAGAAAAAGGGATTTTAGTCCCAGTTACACTACTTTATCTGTTATCTGTTATTTACACTCCTAGCTAAGAGCACATAGTTGGACACCCAAGCAAATTTGAATTCCATCATTCATTCATATATCATTCATTCATCTTGATTAACCACTTTATCCTGGTTAGAACACAACGTAAGGAACCAGCAACCTCTGGTACAATAGTCATGGTTGGTTGCAGTTATACAAACATTGATCCTCATCAGAGAAAAGTGAATATATGAAAAAAAAAAAAAAAATGCCATAAGTACAGATTGCCAGATGAGGAACCAGAAGTAATTAAAAACCTTTTCATTTTGAAAAGCCTACAATTTATATTTAAATAAATATATATAATGGAACATCCATTGCCAAGTATATACACCTGGATGCATTTGTCTAAATGTGTTCCGTATGTTTGTATGTCTACAGGTCTCCTAACACTGGCCGAAGTTCTAATGGTGTGGAGAGCTTCTCATGGACTCTATAGAAGCCTGACGAGCTCTTTGCTCCCGATTGCCTGCTGTAGATAACTTGCTGTCTGTCATCAGCTCAACATTCACCTCCAACTGCGTGTCTGTAGCTCCGCTTTGTAAATGGGCAGCGCCCCCTAGTGCCACGGAGGACATATGTCCACACAGCACCTCACACAGAGCACCTGAGAGCCTGCAGGACTGCTGCTTGTGAGGAGCCTTGTGTTTAAGGCTCACTGGATGTCTACACCCTCTTCAAGGCCAGATCTGTGGTTCTAACCTGCGCGCTCTGTGAATAGGCCTTCTGCTGGAGTCCACCTTTGGCACTCAAACAACTTTTACTGACCAAAGAGGAAAAGAAACAAACAGCTCAATAAACAATACCTTAACAAACGGAGTTCAGAGAGGAAGGGCTGAGCGAGGAGAAATTATGACACCAAGCCCTGTTATCACACACCAGTGTCCGCCAGTTTAAAGCACTGGCATTGAAGAATCGATCTGTGCAAATGAACTGATCAAAATGAACTAAATTCCAGTAGTACCTTTAATACTTTGCATACATTTTTTTTTTTCTTGAACTGAACCCACTGTATTTTGAAACTGGAAATATAGGCACTGTATACATACATTATGTGTATAAAGAAAATGAGATTTGCATTTTTTTCAGTAGCAAACTTTGCGACAATTTGCAATAAGCATGGTTGGTCACAGTTAAAGAGTACAAGCGTTGATCCTCATTGGACAAAAAAAAAAAGTGAATATATGGGGGAAAAAAAAAAATCATTTCAAATTGCCGGAAGAGGAGCCAGAAGTCATTAACTGTATTTTGAAAGGCCTACAGTTATATATTTAACAGTTTTCTATGTTGTATCTTTGTAGAGAACCTTATTTAACATGAATAATGTGGTGGGAATGGCAGTGATAGAATGTGGATAATAAGCTGTGTTTCATGCTGGCCTGCAGCAGCCTGCTCTTTCTCCTGCAGCAGTAGCAGCTCTCCTTTTACACCCATTTCACACACATGACAACTTCTTCTATACTAAACTGATGAATGGAAAAAGGACAAAGGACAAAGAGGGGAAACAAAAAAGAGATGATCGATCCGAGAGAACTGAACTTTATATCCCACTTTAGTATGCGGGGCCATGCAAATCGCTATTTGCTATCGTATTGTAAAGGTGTAGAAAAAAAAAAAGAAAAAAAAACCTGAGTCATTTCTCTATGGATTTTATCTAATTTATTTTTGTGCTTGTGTTTGTTTGCACAGTGCCACCATCAGAGTGCTGACACATACAGAGAGAGTTAAGAGAGTCTTAGAATCATTTACATGAAAATACTTTTTTATTATGAAATATTTTAAGAATAAATTAAATATGTGAAAGAAGAAATGAGTTGCTAAAATAGAATTTCAATATGCAAAGATTATGTTTGAGGCTGCCGACCTTTGTTTATTGTCCTGGAAAAAAAAAAAAAAAAAAAAAATCTGTCTTTGCATCGATGTCCACATTTGGATGGAGAAGAGCTGATGTGGGTTAATGTGTGTGATAAAATTCATGAACGCAGCTTGAGATCAAGCATTCACTCATAGATTTCAGAATCACTGTGGGATCAAAACACACAATATGCCAAATACCCAACAGGAAAAAAAAAAAAAAAAA
>CM040992.1:14574078-14592894 GCA_022985145.1 Pangasius djambal
CATCTTTGGGCAATCCTCCAGGAGGCTTGGAGTAATATATCAAGTCAATGTTTGAATAAACTGACTGCTCGGATGCCTAGTGTTGTCCCTTATTATCAATGCAAAATGGTCACTAACTAAAGAGGATTTATGCTGATATTGCCCAAAAACCCTATTTTGTTCAGGCGTTTCCAAACTTTTGGAGGGCAGTGTATACATTATATATATACTGTAATATATATATACTGTAATATATATATACTGTAATATATATATATACTGTAATATATATATATATATATATATATATATATATATATATATATATATATATATATATATATATATATATATATATATATAAAATGAGCCATGTTTGGTCCAGAATCATCTGCTTTGTGACTAGAATAGATATCCACAAATCTCCCACTAAGGCACAAGTCTAAATGCAGGGCTCTAATGATCTGCTGTTAAGCATGTGGTACAGCCTGTGACTCAGCTCATAGTTGGGAGCTCATCTAATCTGTTGCCAAGCTAGAGATGGCATGTACGCATCTTCTGCATGACACTGCCAGGAGCTTTTAATCATGATGAGAAGATCTCTAACGCTATGCTCGTCCACCGCCCTCAGCATCACTGTTCTAGCCATCTCTCTTTACAATATCTTTTTCTCTGAGAGAAATGAGAAGAAAAGAGGCTCCACTCACGCTCGTAATCAAGGCATGATGTGTTGAGTTTAGGCTGCTCTAATCTTCACAAAGCCCGGCAGCTGGGAACCATGGCCAGCCCATTTGAGCTCTAAATGAGAGAAATGGCTGGCCTGTGCCAGCTCCCTTAAAAACTCATTTACATCCTGTCAGGTTTCATTACGCAGCCGGACGATGAGAGTGGACAGAATCGGGTCGGAATGCAGGCCTCTGTTCAACTCGACCCTGCAAGCTGACCGCCTCCTTGCATCAGACTTTCTTTTTCCCCCTCCGGCTCATTCTTGTTTCACTCCTTCATTATTTTCTCCTTCTGCTCTGTTGCTTCTCTCCTCATTGCCAGTTGGTGATAATCAGGAATGCCCAAAATCCCATTTTTACACATTTATATAATTATCTAGCGCTAAGAGCATCAGTGCAGGATTAGAGGTGCTAAACGCTGAGCCTTGGACAAATTATGTGAAAGGTTTTTGCACAGTCATGAGGGGAGATAGGAAAAAAAAAGGTAGGACAGAGACAAAGTAGGTAAAATGGATGGAGATGGACATGGAGGGAATGCTGTACAGCATACACTCACGCAAACTCTTTTTTTCTGCCAGCTGTCAAATAACTTAAAGCCAATTTGAAAGAAAAATCCAATACACATGAGTACTTTCAGAGAGTACAGAGGGTACTCTCAAAATGCTGCTCATGAAACTGTAACAATCTGAAATATTTATGATAAAATGCACTCCCAGAGGTTAGTGGTGCTAGAGCACTATTCCCAACAGAGATCCGCTGTCAGTGAGCCATTATCACATGGTTTAAACCATGTTTCGTTATTGTTATGGTTACTACCAGGGTACAGTACGAGATGATTCATAATTTAAATAACATGCTCTTGTGGGGAGTTTAAAAGCCACACAATCATTACACCTTAATTTCAGGCCTGTGAGTTGTAAAGCTAAATTACCATGTCTGTTTCCTCCAATGAACAATTGCCTCTCTGCTGTACAAGGCCAAGTGGATAAAAATGCTTGCAAATAATAAGCTAATGAGAGATCTAAATTAAATACCTATGTTTTGATTGTAAACTGCTGCTTTTCCTACAGTAATTATGAGTAAGTAATTAAGGGCTGCTGTTGGAGATGTAAACAGCCCTCAGGTTTAAAACTGACAGGGCTGGTAGAAATGGTCGGCCCACAACTGGGAGCCATGCAAAGCTTCTGCAACGAATACATTCACCACTTTTACAGCTAATTTCCTCTGTTAGTATTTATGTACTACACACGCTTGTACACATTTGTACAACTCAGTGCAATCGGTATGACTCATAGTGATCTCCCTGAGGCGATAAAGAACTTTGCAGCGCCTCTCTGTTCAGGTGTCAGGGGTGACATCTGTCGGGAGGTGGCGCAAACAGTGCCTAATGAATTTTTAATAAACGTGATCGCGATCGGGCAGCCTCCCTGTGAGAGTGGCATGGTTGGGGCATTACCTTGATTTGTAGGCTCACCTTAGAGACTCCACCATGTTAAGTGCACGCGGCAGGGGAGGATCTTTGTGCCACGCCGGGGACCAAATGATGTTGCAAACGTTTTAATCAAGTCCTCTGTTCATTAGTCTAACAATACGCATTGCACAGTGGGGTGGGATAGTCTAGCAGCCCCTGAAGGAGAGGGGCTTTTTGATGAAGTCACAACTCCTCTGGGAGTGGCAGCTTTTCCATACATTTAAATGGTCTGATAAGATTCATATTGTCTGCGCTCATTTATTCAAAGCGACCTTGCTGCAGCATTCCGACATGTCTTACAGCAAGTTCATCCTTGGCATGTGCAGTAGAAAAATTACAAAAAATAAATACAGAAATAAATACACTAAACGGGGATAATTTTCAAAAAAGTGTGATAGATGAGGTGTGAAACTCAGATAGAGGATATATCTCAAAAGCAGATGACTTTAAGCTTATTTGAAAATGCCAGTTCCTGACAGCACTATCTACATTTTTGTTTAATAGTATGTTCAGCCAAGTAGGAAAACATCTTACTTTTATATAGATGTTGAATCCTTTAGAAAAATACCAATGGAAAACTGGTGTAAGGTCCAAGATTCATAGATTAAAGTTTACAGTGAGATATGACAGAGTCCCATGCCTATATAGAAAATATGCAGTAAAAAGTACCTATAAGAAAGCAAGCTTGCACTGAAGATGTACACTGCATGGCCTAATTGTGCAATCAATGTGGACACCTGAAGGACAGAATGATTTTACGCACTGCGCTACTGCCACAGGACTGCCTGATTGGATGATTGCATGAATGGGCAGGTGTACAGGTGTTCCTATTAAAGTGGCCATGGCCAATGAGTGTAGTTTAACATGTTTAATATAATGTTTGTTTTTTTTTCATTCAACCTATTAACTTTACTATTTAACCTATTAACTAATATTACTTCATTTGTTATGTGACGATTTTGCAGGATTTTCCGATATTGAAAATTGTCAGGCAGTATTTTTTTTTTTTCTAACAAAAGAAAAATAGAAAGTTCAGCAATCAAAGCGTTACACTTTATCATTTCTTCTGAGACTTTCTGTGAGATATTGTTGAAAAGAATAAGCCTCAAGAAACAAATGTTCTTTATAAAGACTTTGGTGAATTGTTTTAATGTGACCTGAGATTCAAGATGAGTATAACAATGACAGTGTTTCTCTGTCCTGCCTCAAGCTGAACGGGGTGAATACATTTCAGTTCTCCCACTCACCCACAATGCTATTTTACCAAGGACTAGAAGAGCTTTCAGCATGTCAAGGGAGTCATCTCTCATTTCGCTGTATAGCAGGGTCCTCACTAAAACAGACTCTCTTCAGCACTTCCCCTTAAGGGGCAATTACTCTATTAATACACCCCGGTTATTCCTATTACCCACACAAGCTATATCCTCGATAGCACTTTTTTTTTTTTGCTTTGTATTCGTGTACACCATTCAGAGTATTTCTGATTAAGGCACTGGGAGAAGAGTGGGGTCTCCATTATCATGCAGAGGAGCAGATTCCTGGGCTGGAATGGGGTTTATGTAACCTGCCCTTCAGGTAGAGCACCTGGTTCAGTCATTAATCATGTCCTGGTCCTCTGGTGAGGACCACAGCGGTGCCCGGCACATCCCACAAGCTAGTGCAGGACACCGAGCTGCACAGTTCCAACCTTAAAGGCCTCTATTTCCGGGATTCCTCAGAGATACTGAATAGAGAACTAGGTGCCATATTGCACCGTAAGAGTCCTTCTGCAGCTTTTGCCCACTGTTTGACTATACCTTAATTTCATCTCAACATACATTAAAAAAAAAAACAAAACAAAAGTCCACGCACAAGGCCGGAAAATATATAGACTACATGTTAGCAAGACACATTCCAGAGGAAGTAAAAAAAAGGAGCCCGGTACTATGTAGTACTCCTGAAAAGAAGTATAATAGAGAAGATTAAATAGAGGAGATTTTAAAGACGAGCGCTGCAGTGATGGCTTCCTTGACTCTGTATTTAACATTAGCGAATAAGAAAAGCAATACGCATAGAACAAAAGTTCAGCACATTACACCAATGCATGTATCATTTCTTTTTCACAGTAATGACTGGCTATGAACACTAGAGACTTGAAACACTTTCCATCACACTAGAAGGAACAAGAAAATACAATCAATGCGACACTCAAATCTCAGGCTTTCTACTGAAGATTTCCAGAATGTACACATAAGCACTGGGAGAATATACAACATTTTCATCAACATCTACCCTTAACACAAAATGACGGTGAGTTTAAGATGACTCGTAACTTTGAAACATCATAAAGACTCAGAGAACATCGACATACTGAGCATTTAGCATGAATAGCGGGCTATCGCGCTAACCGCGAAGCGCCCCTGCTAACCACGTGCTGTTGCACACTAAACTCATGACACACTATTAACTGAGTCAGACGAACTGCTTTTAACACATATAACTCATTATCATCACACCGAACGGAACTTATACTCAACCGGGAAGTGTGTTCTGTGCATTCCGTTCTCCAGATACCTGAAAAGAAGTATAACAGAGATGATTAATGACGAATTGAAGACGAGCGCTGCAATGATGGCTTCCTCGACTCTGCATTTAACATCAATGAAGCGCATCACAGGCGCGCCACGTATGGAGACGTGCAATTAACGTCATGACGCAGGTACGCCAAACAAACAACTAATTTTCAAAATGCACATAACACCCCCCCCCCCCCCATATAACGCGCAAATAAGCAATTAAACATTATTAACAACATTACAAAATTAGCATTAAAAAATAGCATTAAACAATTTTATAATGAATTTTAAAGGAAAATTGTACAACCAAGAGCATAACTTATATTCAATATATCACAACTACACCACCACACAGTGCTGGTCTGACATAGATGAGGGATTTATCTGCAGTGATCACAAGATCTTCTCAGCCTTCTTTAAAGCAGTCCGAAACAGTTCAGAAGCAATCCTGGCATTCCCAAGGCTCCTTGCACTTTGTTAATAGAGGAGAGCTGAACTGATTATCACACTAACAGGTTATCGCATGCAGGGAAATTCTCACCGGGCTTCGGTAGGATGTGTCCACCACAGTGAAAACATGGCTCTGAGACCAGCAGGCTCAATTCACACCACACATCACTGTGACATGTTAAGAATTGCTCTCCGACCTATAAGAAGAAATGTCCTTCAAAAAAGAAGTTACTCCTAAAGTCTACTTTTTCTTGAAATGCTGAGAGAAGTTTTAAGATGACTTTCCTTTTTTTTAACTTCTTGAGCCAGTGTTGACAATAACCACAGGAAAATTTCATCATCATCA
Organism: Pangasius djambal; assembly: GCA_022985145.1. Classification (NCBI taxonomy): domain Eukaryota; kingdom Metazoa; phylum Chordata; class Actinopteri; order Siluriformes; family Pangasiidae; genus Pangasius; species Pangasius djambal. The sequence goes on from CM040992.1 coordinate 14,579,605, forward strand.
ATCATCTAAATAATTATTCACCCTTGTGCTCAAAAGCTATGATGTAATTGTTTTCCTAAACAAATAAAAATGAGATATAGGTTTCAGAAACAGCAAAAACACTTTACAGAAACAGTGCACTTGCTTTGCAATGTCAATAACACAAGGTAAATAATTGTGACACTGATATTTGCTATATAATTGGAATCAGTTTAGCAGCTCTGCAAAGCTGCTAAGCTTCTAATTTAGCAATCTTTTGAACACAGTTACTTTACTTTTTCTAAAATATTTGAAAATGAAAATATTTTATTCCCTTAAAAATAAATTTGTTCTTGTTAGACTACTATAATACTAGTTACTAGGGATGTGACTGAATACAAATACATTCATTATCACACAGATAAAGTGTTACAGATACAAATAGGAGGTGCATTTGTTTTTGTTTGTTCATTTTTAGAAAGCTTGCCATAAAGGTTCACAGGGCATCGGATTAAGACTAGAAGTATGCATTGGGACTGGGTTCCTGCTGGATGCAACATAAGCTGGAGGTTTTTACTTTCATATGGTCACAAGTGAGTGGTCAAATATGAAGCTTTTGGGACAAGGAAAGACCATGTTATGTAACTTGGATTTACAGCATCCTTAGTAACTGCCTGGTCAGGGTCAAGGTGGTTTAAGTTAGGGTACTAGTTTGGTTATATTTTGGTAAATAGAACCAACCAAATTTATTAGAAAACATCACAGGTAAGTACAAACAAAAATAATAACTGTGTGAACAGAAATAAAAAAACAGTCCCCCATACATCTCCAGTTGAGACCAATCATGAACTTGAGTGAGGTGGCTGAGGTTGAGGAGCTGTCAGAGCCAGAATTAACACACCGTGATGCCAGGGGTGGAATTTGTACCTCTGGATTTTTTTTTTCAGTGTTTTATAAAAATGAAACAAAATTTTCATTTTAGGCCACACCCACTTTTAATCTGAATATAGATATAGATACGGATATTTGGAGCACTAAACACATATGAATACAGATCGTGGCATTGCATTACTTCTAGCAAGATAATATACTAGAATACTAGATAATATATATATACAGTTAGGTCTGTAAGTATTTGGACAATGACAGAGTTTTTGTGATTTTGCATTTATACAGCAATGGATTTGAAATAAAACAATCAAGATGTGATCGGAATTACAGCCATTTTAAGCAAAGTACTTCCATTCAGGGGCTCAAAGATATTTGGACAATTGACTGACAAGAAGTTAATTGACCAGGTGCGGTCCATTCCCTCGTTACTTCAAGACAAATGAAGCAGATAAAAGGTCTGAAGTTGATATCAGGTATTGAGTTGGCATTTGGCAGCTGTTCAACTGGAGCTACCAATATGAAGTCCAAGGACATCTCAATGCAAGTGAAGGAGGCCATCATTAGGCTGAAAAAACAACATAAATCTATAAGAGAGATAGCAAAAACCTTAGGCGTGGCCAAATCAACAGTTGGATACATTCTTAAAAAGAAAGAACAGGAAAGCCAGATTAGACATTGCCAGAAAACATCTAAAAAAGCCTCCCATGTTCTGGATTAAGATTCTTTTGACTGAAAAGAAATGATGGGAAGAGAAAAGTATGGTGAAAGAAAGGAACAGCTCATGAGCCAAAGTATACCACATCATGTGTCAAACATGGTGGAGGCAGTGTTATGGCATGGGCATGTATGGCTGCTCAATGGAACAGGCTCACTGGTGTTTATTGATGATGTGACTGCTGACAGAAGTAGCAAGATGAATTCTGAGGTGTATAGGGCTACACTCTCTGCTCACATTCAGCCAAATGCTACAAAACTGATAGGACGCCGCTTCACAGTGCAGGTGGAAAATGACCCTAAACATACTGCGAAAGCAACTCAAGACTTTTTGAAGGCAAAGAAATAGAATATTCTTCAGTGGCCAAGTCATTCGCCTGATCTCAACCCAATAGAGCTGCTTTTCACTTACTGAAGACAAGACTGAAGGCAGAAAGACCCACAAACAAGCAGCAACTGAAGGTGGCTGCAGTGAGGCCTGGCAAAGCATCTCCAGGGAGGAAACTCAGAATTTGAGTTTTGAGAACATGGGCTCCAGACTTCAGGCAGTCATTGGCTGCAAAGGATTTATCCAAGTATTAAAATTATGGTTATATTTACAATTATGTCACTTTGTCCAAATACCTTTGAGCCCATGGAAATAGAGGTACTTTGATGAAAATGGCTGTAATTCCTAAATGGTAAATGCCATATTTTTGTGGAACCTCTTAAAATAAAGCTGAAAGTCTACACTTCGATCACATCTTGATTGTTTTATTTCAAATCCATTGTGGTGCTGTATAAAGGCAAAATCACAAAAACTCTGTCATTGTCCAAATACTTCCGTACCTGACTATATATATATATATAGGAGAGACGGAATAAAGGAATAAAGTAGAGACAAAACAATGGGCACGAATGATGAGACAGCAGCTGAGTTCAAACTTCCTCTGCCATCCCCACTGACTAAGACACAATCTGATCATTAGGCTCAATGCCCGCCTAACCTTTGAGTGAGGTAGGCCCCCTGTGACATGCCAGGACAATGAGCTAAGCAGCAGTCATGTTTAATCTCTTTCCATCTTCTCTAATCTGCCGTGTTATTGACGAGGGAGATATCCCTACATAATGAATTAATTACAAAAACAATGAGGCAGAGAGAAAGCAGAGAGATCGACTCACAGGCAATTGGGACAGAAGCTCTGAGCTTTTCTCTGCTTGAATTCATATTAATGTTATCATTGTGTTCTTGTGCAATTTGGATATCAGAAGAATGGCACATGACCTGCTTTAGCTGTAGGCAGTCAGATCTTATGGTATATGCTTCAATGGTCCTAAAAGATAACTCTGCCCATATACGTCACCACACATACCTACTCTAAAAAAGGCAAAATCTAATTCTGTCCTCGTCCTCCATGGTGAAACATCCATCTTATAATGATTTGTCTAGAGGTTGTAGGGCTCAAATTTTCACTCTTAGGCATCCATGTTTAATCCCCTCTAATCCCCTAAAACAATGGGTTTGGCTCAGCTTGGACTTTGCCAGATCTTATCAGCTCCTTAGGGGGATCAGAGGTGTGATATGCTGCCAACAGCATGACGATAGCAGGTTAGAATATCTAGCATACAGGAAGCCCTAATTATAATGTAGTCATTATGCACTGTCAAAGCTGTGTCAGCTTATTGTAAAGAATAAGTAGAGATGAATAGAGCTGGATTTAGACAGCATCATTTTTTCTTGTACTTACATCCAATTTTTTGATTTTCAAAAGCAGGTAAAACACATTTTAATCATCTTAGCATGGCTACTGAAGCAACAGTTAGGAACAGGAACAATGTGGTGAGGGGTTGGCTTTTGTCAGAAAGATGTTATAATTAGTCTGTTAGAAATATCCTGTTAGAAATCTGAGTTAAAACTGGATATTGCTAGATGTTTACATTATGAAATGGAATAAAGTAGGCTTTAATGCCATTCTTCTCAACACAGACAGATGTAATGTTAGGAGAAATATTGTTCCTTTGGATTCATAGTGCTACACTGCATCATGAGACAATGTCAGACAAGCCCTGCAAAAAAAAAAAAATAAATAAATAAATAAATTAGCAAGTGAAAATATCTTTAAATTAGTCTAGAATTTGTCTAGAATATCCTAACATAAGATTCCGATAAGCCAAATATAAGATTCTTAAACTCTTTTCAATAAATTTTTTGTTCTAATTTCAAGCTCAATCAATTTAAGGAAATACTAGATCAATTTAAGTATATTCACAATATTTATATTTACTAAGGTGTCATTTTTGCAGTGCAAAGATGAGTAACAATGAAAGACAGTTCAAAAGTCAATAAATACAATAGACAACAGACTATACAATAAACTATAAACTATATTATAAACAGTACATTAGCCAAACTATACAGTAAATATTAAACACTAGAAAAAACCAAACTCTACTGCACTGGAGTATTGGTAGTGTAAACTCTGTTAATAGTCGTGAGCAGCAGTAAAACATGATAATTATGCTAGCTGGGTTGAGTTATTTGCTCTCATCTATTCATTAAGGTGCTCTCTTCTGAACCATGAGCATGCTTGTTTCATTTCAATAGAAAATCTATGACTGTGATGGGTTATGAATGTATACATGTTCTCTACTGTTATATACTGTTACATAATATTTGAAAATTATTTTATATAAATGTATGCATGTTTAAATTTGTACTTATTTGATTCATATAGTTTTTCCTTGTGCATCTACGTTTTTTAATCTACTGTGGAGATAGATTTTTTTTTACAGTTTGACCATCTTTTACTAATTTCCGAAAACAAGGATATTTGTGCATGGATACGAATCAAACACTACTCCTGTGGATTATTAAAACTGAATAGTGAAGTCTCCAATGATTACAGCTGTTTATACTACTACTGTTGTAACAACTACATTCAAGAGGAATCTACAACAATAGTTAAAACAGCAAAGCAAAGCCAGGAAACAAAAGTCTAAAGTCAATGAACATGAGTAACAGAATAAATGATTTGAGATCATCAGAATGATACATGATACATGTCTTTATGAATAATAAGTCCAGGCTTGCAAATCTGCAGCAGGCTCTGAAAACAAGGTATACGCATTAGTCGCTCACATATACATTAAATACTCTTGTGTATGTAAAGCCAATTGACAAAATTAAATTCAGCCTCATTTAAGAGACCCATAAACTCCAGTTGAGACCCAGAAATTTTCTTACACGGGTCTATAGGAGTATCAGGAATAAACATAAGAGATTAAATTGTTGTGCAAGAAAAAGAAACAAAACACCAGCAGCAGTTAATTTCCTCTTGTTTACTCAATGCAAAGCTGGATGTGAGGAGGTCACACACACATGGCACAGGTTAATGATCAATTTGAATGTGCTGTAAACACAAACCACTTACTCACACAGCAACCCAAGCGGACTGCAGCCCAGTCACTTCCTCTCCAGAAAGTTTCAGTGTGAAAATGTTTTAGAGCCTTGCCATATGATTCATCTGTTGTTGTTTTTTTTTTATTTATTAAAATAAAAAAACAGCCAACATGACTTCTTCTAAAAATCATAGCCGCTGTTATGCAACAAGCTAGCAATAGAAAGAAACAGCGTGGCGAAAGCCACTGCCAAGCTCCTGCTAGGCCTGCTCTTTGGAAAACAACATTATCAAGGCATTAATGGCTGTGATGACTTTTCTGCTCATTTGGTTCAGGGTCTTTATGGGACGTCAGAGCTGGTGTTTATCTTCTCAGCTACAGCCCCGTCTTCTAATGGAGCATGCCCAGAAAAAAAGGCCCCTGTGGGAAACCCTTCATGGGCCATGGACTCTTCAGGCAGCTAAATGGTCAAAAATGACATATCTATCCTCTGAATCACATTCGATGTGGTGTGAACAGATGAATGTGGATGGCTTTTGAGAAGCCTGTGATTGTCTGTTGTATATGTGTACATATCAGCTTTGAATCTGAAGTGCCTTGTGTTAGATATAGGGGAGCAACAAGGGTTGTCAAACTTTTGTTTGGAATCAAATTAAAACACAGCCTTTATTTTAAAAAAAAAGGGGCTAATTCACTGATCCCTCACAGATATTACAGTGCAATATCATTTTAACCAGGAGAGAAAAACAGTCCTACTAGTGTGATAGCAGGCCATTGTTTTGACTAGGAATGCAGTAAGATTGGTACTGGTGTCAGGTATTCAAAACTTATTTCCTCCACATATGAGAAAATATTACGCAGATTTTATCTCAGAATTGTGAGTTAGTGTGACTTTGTGCTTATACTTATTAGGCTCCTGTCCCTAACTCCTACCCTTTACCAAGCCAAACTAACACCTCAGACACTGCCATCCTGTTCAGCTTAAGACAATCTCCTGGAGTGGCCAGTTCCTACTGCAAAGAATACTTTAGATAACTTCAGGTTATATTCCTTGTTTACAATCTGCTGCATATGTTTTTTGTTGTTGTTGTTGTTGTTGTTTTGTAGTTTGATTATTGCAAACAGAAGCACTAACTCACAATTACAAGACAAAAGTACTAGTTGCATGAAAAAACTCACAATTTATGAAATAATAGTCATCGAATGATAGTCATTAGTCCCTGAGTGATGTTAACTTGCAATCATGAGATAAAACGATGCAACTGCATGACATTATCTCACCATTCTGAGATAAAGTTTGTATGATATTAACTTGCAATGGTAAGATAGAAAGTTGCAACTCCGAGATAAATTTTCTCATACATGGCAGAAACCAGCTTCTGTAGGAAAAGTCTCACACAGTGCTCATTTTCTCAATTTTCTAATTTTTCTCATACTCATAAAATGCTCCTATACAAACATCCGACGGGGAAAACAACAGCTCTTATCCAGTATATTGGTCTTGATGTTCAGCTGTTATCGGTCATTAACATCAATGGATTCCAGTGCAATGAAGACAATAAAACATACTATCATGAGCTGGGGTTCCATAATCACATATGGCACCAAAGTAATAGAGCAACAAGCTTTTAATTAAAAGAGACTACTCCTCATTTAACAGTTAAGTATCTCCACTCTCATAGACATATTACACAGGAATGGTGAGAGACACATCTTACGTTACAAAACCAGCACAAAATGGCTAAGAACATTAGCAAAAAAAGCATTCCAAACACTTAGTCATAAACAGGAACCACAAAAACTTGTTTTATGTAATAACTGCTACCAATTCTACTGGGGATTATTCAAAATAGCGAATGCCTTATTGGACACAGGGACACAATATTTACAACTGTACAGAAGCGTTTTTTTTTTCCAAAGTGGAATAAATCCCGCTCATCTTCACTGCAACTCTACTTGATCCAAGGTAACTAATGTAGGTAGCTGATACACTTAACTTACAATCAGCTAGCTAACATTTTAAAGAACAAGCCTAGTAGCCTTCATGCATGATCCATGTGTTTTTCATGGCCACTATGTAAACCATGAAACAAACAGAGCTAAATAAAATGTCCCATGATGCCCTGGATTGATTAATACTAAGTAGGTTACTCATTCTGGTATCAATATTAGTATCGGCAAGTACCAAAAAATACACACTTGTACTCATACAAGTACTCGTTCTTGAAAAAATCACATTGATGCTTCTCTAATTTTGAGGTCCACGCATTAACAGTAAAATTTAAAACAACCCAGCCAAGGAATCTAGTTGTGTACTTTGTAGGCTAGCACCTTGCTGACTTTTTTTAATGCTTGCAGTTCACTGTGGCATCCACACTTCATTAACCACGTCAGCAAATCCTGCCGCCATTCTCCTGTTTGACTTTTTAATCTGCTGAAACCGCAGCGATTGGACGTCCATTGATCATGATGTTGATGTGGGCAGCAATACCTCTCACCACGCTGACATTTTCCACAGGCTCCCTTGTATGTGGCAAACCCTTCCTGCTGCATGGCCAAATCCACAGTGGCGTGACAAGTGAGTGACGCAGCTAACAATAGCGTGAGCGGACCATGCCACAGACCGCCACATGATAAATTACCCTCATCAGTTTGTTTTGCCAGCAGCCTCTTGCAGGTCAGTGCTAAGGCTCTGGCTGACATTTTGTCCCATACTGTATATGCAAATACCTGCCAATCAATTAGTAGCCAACTCCCTCCTCATCCTCCTCCTGCTTTCTGGGCATTGTGATTAAAATGAATTGATTGTGCAGTAAAATCAACACAACAACTTGCCAAGAGCTCAGGGTCAAAAGGACACAGTGAAAACATAAACATTTTCTTCAGGCATGACAACAGTGCTTACTCTTAATTTTCACTGCCCACCCTTACACACACACACATACACACACACACACACACACACACATGATCCCAACATACAACTTCAGCATTATGGGCATAAAAGGGTGAAAAATGAATCTTATAGAATGTAAAGACTGTAATAAACTAGAGCAGTGTTGACAGACTTATGTGATATTGGGGGCCTTCTGTGCATTTTGTAGAGAAATTTGCACAGACTTTCACACACCTGTTGTGGTTAAGCCAAATGAAAAAAAAAATACATATGCCAATACATAGAGGTAATCACTCAAAAAGAAATTAGGAAAATTAAAAATGCAACCTGTATTGGACCACTTGAGATGGAATGACCCATACCTGTATCAACATTCACAGGTTTCTTTCAAAATTGATATGTGCTAGTTATTTTGACTCAGTTGTATACTTATTATGCCACTATACTGATGGCCAGAAAGCTACAGCTAATTGATATTGATATTAATGTAGCTAGCTAATACCAGTAGCATGTCATTACTGTTTACCTGTATCAGCATTTACAGTTTTGGTATCTTGCCTGAAATGAAAGATATTTCTCTGAAGTCTGGAAAACTCAAATTAAATTGAGCCAAACTGTGTTCAAAGTTCTGTACAATGTCGCCAAACAAATGGAAAATAGTTTTATTACCACTAGCTTATGCACGTATGATTTGATAGGAAAAAAAGAGATAGTGGTGCAACAGTAAAGCGTTCTTCGTATCATTGGGAAATTGTAAGTTCAAATCTCAAAGATGCCACAGTCATCCGTGGCTGGAAAGTCCAAGAGACTAAAACCAGTGTGACTCTAACCAATTACGGGTAACTGTGAGCTCATGTATGCAAAGGAGGGCATATAGAGCTTTCCTCTGAGAGTGTTCAGCTGCAATGTGAACATGAGCAGCAGTTCGAAAAGATGTGGTAGATGGCTTTGCATGTCTCTGAGGAAGCATGTGCTAGCATTCATACTCCCCGGTTGGTAGCTGTCATGTGATGGGACAGCTAGCTAGTGGTGGGAATTGGCCAAAGCGGCCAAAGTGGGAAAAAATGCAGTAAAAATCCCCATATCGACCAAATATCTACCTATAGACTTGACTACACTAATGTCTTAAAGATATGAGCCTCATTGAGCATTTTATATAAGTGCTGTGAGAGAAAATGTGAGAAAGAAAACAAAGACAAAGAGAGAAAACAAGCTGAAAGTCAAAAACCCAAGAAAGTCAAGTACACGAAGGCTCCACATTTTAATGCATTTTAATTTACACTGAAGAGTGCACACTTCTACAGCTGTACTTTTTTTAGCATTGTTTATTAGATTCATTTTTACGCCTCAGAAATGAGCCAAAATCTCTGCTAATGAAACCGCTCGTTTTCTTCTCTATGGCCATGGCCCACTTGCCTCAAAAGAACATCTGCATGATGCAGCCTGTGGCCATTTTCATCTCCCTATTTTCCTGCCCCATTTTGTTCTGCCTGAAACCAACAAGTGTCATCATAAACTCAACATATAGCCCCAATATGCTTCAAGTCTTGGAATCTTTTGACCCTCCACTTGTACAGATGAGGTGCTGTAAAGTCATGTACAGTGCTGGCTCAGATCTTTTTTTCTCAACGAATCGTCAGTGAAGTGTTTTTGCTGTTCCAGTGCCATCCCAAAATTAGCTAATCACTCAAAACTGTGAATATAGAAAAGAACATATTTCTAGTATTGCACTAATTTTAATAAGTTGCCTCTACATCTGAAGATATCAGGTCACAGTCACAACAAATTTAGAATCAGGCACCTAGATGTGATCCATATCCAAAAATAGTGGACAACAAATAGAGCTACCAATGTACCCATCTCGGTTTGTCTAAATTTGTCACTGTTGCCTCCTGTTTTCATTCACACCCCATCTCGATTCTTTGTCATTAGATCTTAGCCATGTCCTAATTTTGTCATGCATAACTCTGTCCTGTAACCTGTAGGCCTTTAGTTACCCTGCCTTTTCATTAGTCGTCCCAGGTGTTCTTTGTCTAACTGTGTGCATATATAGCCCTTCATTTCTGCCCTAGCCCTTTGTGTGACTTTGCTTATAAGTTGCTGGATGTTGATCTGATGGTTTTCTGCTTGTTGGTCTGTTAAAAATTGAAATTTGTTTTCACATTTGTATCATGGATGGTCCTGGTCTCACCTCTGCCACCTGTCTGATATACCTCGTCTTGCCTAAGTTAAATAAATCCTCATTAGTTTCATCAGATTTGTCTCTTGAACCTGTGTTGGCATTACCGTAAACTCACAACTCTCTAGTGTAGGATGGAATTACTTTTCAGAGGTTCTTGACTACAGGCTCGGACCCTCTCACAGCTCTCCTCGTCTGTTATCCTCAGCCAAGCATGACTGATGTGCACCACAGCATTTTTCTGCAGAGCATCATGGGAAGGCAGCATCCACCAGAGGCACCAGTCACGACCCATGCTTGTAAGACTTAGTTCTTTAGGCTGTCAGAGTGTTGGACATTTGAAAAGGGCGTTTAATATCTATGAGAGCAAAAAGTGGTTCTGATGGGTCTGACCAGGCTTCTGTAGGCGACAAGAGGTGACATGTCCAAGCATTAGACAGACTTCAAGTTTCTCAGATGACAAAAATGGACACCACATATGTAGTTAGGGACAGTGTACGTTGCGTTCATTTGTTTTTTAGAGAAATGAAAATGGGAAAACAAGGAAATTTTACTTTTGGTTTTTGTCATTTTCCACTTAATTTTTTTCCAATAAAATTATTTTAATAAAATAGGTTATCAACGTTTTTAATTGTTTCTACTTGTTTCACCACACAAAGTCTAAAAATCAAATATTCATGAATCCAAATATGAAAAAATGCTCACTGCAGTACTTTTTAACATGAACAGAGGCATCCTCCTTTACAATCACCCTCTTGTTATTTTTAAATAACACACTACAAGTGATCCATATTAGAATTACATCAGTCACTAATGGCTATCCTTAATCTTCCCATCTTTGTACTAAGTAAGTACTGGTACACATTTGAGTCATTTATTATTTTAAAGCCAAAAACTGTTTCAAACATGTATTTGATTTTTTTAAATTTCATTTTTAAATACAAATGGATGCAAGAAGAAAATTTTAAATTTGAACTAAAATGCTAAAATCTGAATTTGAATGTTATTGTTTTGAATTTGTACAATACCATCTGAAAAAGATTTTTTTTTAACTAAAATTTAATTTCTTGGTTTGCAAAAGAGCAATCTAAAATCTGAAACTGCTTAAAGGTATGCCATTGAAAGTTTGCAAATTCATAAAGAAGTCAATCAATTTCTAAAAAGCATTCAGTATGTTGACTAAGTCCTATTTTAGATTCACTTTCAAAATAAAATCAGAGTAATTTGCAGACGTAAAAACAAGCAGTTGAACATTAAATTTAATTTGAAATTTCTAATGATATGATTCTAACTCCATAAGCACAGTCTTAGTCTATGGTGGTAAAAAAGAAAATGGAGCTTTTGCACCAACAATACAAAGGCAATAACAATGCAAACTGTGGAAGCTGATTTTGAATAGACAGAGGATTGTGCATCTGTCTTTGCAAATTAAATTCCATACACAACATTATATTATTTGTCTGCATTCTGTTTTCTTATGGCTGAGAATAAGAATGTGCTGCCCATACAGTCCACAGCCTGTGTAATAAGCCACCGCACTTGGCAGGTAGCGACATCAAACCAGCGCAAACAGAGTGCGAATGGAAAACGACAGCAATTTCCCTGAACAAAGCGACAGCCTGCAGCACACAGGGCTCACTGGGAGAGAGAAAGAGGGAGAAGGAAATCAAGATAGAGACACAGAGAGAGAGAGAGAGAGAGAGAGGGAGAGAGAGAGGTGATCTACATCTAAAGAGAAGTGATTCCATTTCTGGAGAGGAGCGAGAGAATACGTGGCGTCAGGGTCAGAGGTGGCCTATTTCTGAGAGAGTAGAAGAATAACTTTCTTGAGGCAGGTTCTCAAGAGGCAAATAGAAAGGTTATTATTTTACAGTCTGTTTATAAGACAGGGAAGAGTGTATATGGTGAGAAGCCGAATGAAGATGTGTATTTGTGTGTTTTTGCATTCTGGGATCACCGAGATCTGGTGTCTTTTATTCACCGCATTAAAACTCATTTACCCTTTTGGTTTTTATATACTGTATATATATATATATATATATATATATATATATATATATATATATATATATATATATATATATATATGTATATATATATATATGTGTGTGTGTGTTTGTGTGTGTATGTGTGTATATATATATATATATTCTTAATTAGCCTTACTTTCCAGAATTTCCAAACACTGTACACCACAACATAGAAACATAGAAGTGGAAGTGTGTTTTTGCTAGTGAAATTGCTAGTGAAAAAACTGTAACTGTTAAGCCAAATGGAAGTTTGGTTACTTTGTAGATGAGCCAAAATCTTCTTCAGTAACCACTTCATCCTGGTCAAGGTTGTGGTAGATCGCAGGGACACTGGGTGTGCGGCAATGACCCACTCTAGATTTTATGCCAGAACATCATAGGACAAAGGGGCAATTTAGAGCATCCGATCTACTTATCAGAATGTTTTCAGGAAGTGGAAAACCTGGACAGAATCCACACAGACAGGGTTCATACAAGGTTCACCATAATGTCTTCAAAATGTTAGTATAAGATTTACTTATTAAAACTTAAGATTTTTTCTTCCCCTCATAAATATTGTTCTTCCTCGCAGCCCTGTTAAAATGTCCCAAAATCAAGTCATATCTAGCACCAGAAGTGCACGTTTCCTGTACCTCAGAGGCTATATGCAAATGTTCTATACCTAAGAGGCTTTTCCTTTCCCTTTTTCCTTCATCTACTGCACTATATCAGAATGTTATAATATGCTGCTATCTCACCTAGAAAAAACAAAGAAAAGAAAAGCATACAAAATAGCCATGTTCCCACCTTCCTACACTAATAAAAGAAATCTGAAAATGTGTTTGGTGCTGCTGAAAGCTTCGGGCCTGTTCTAATAAGCCTTGTCATTAAGCAGAAAGAAAAGCAGGACAAATTGCCCTCCACTGAGACTGTTCTACCAAAACAGTTCAGTTCAAATTTCTCTGGAAAATATTGACTTAAAAACATAAAGCATATCAACTACTGAATTTAAGTCCTAGAACATTACACAGACCTGCAGGGGTTGTAAATAAACGCCTGGTTGATAAATGGCACTTGTGTATGGGGATTAAAACAAAAGTCTATTAAGTCCTGTGTATTGAGAAAATGAATAAAGCAGCATGGTGTCAGCTGAACCGGCATGACCCCATTGCTTTGTCTACTCAGTGCACTGAAATGGAGTAATATCTTTGTATGTTTTGTAGAAATATTTGTTTTCTGTGGAGACAAAAAAAAAAAAAAAAAAA
>CM040992.1:14592994-14623232 GCA_022985145.1 Pangasius djambal
AGTACGCTCACTGCCTGGTTTTGATACGTCGAATTGTTATTGTACATAGTGGTCAAAAATGGGAACTACAACAAGCACCAGTTGAGACCCAGTGGGGCAGGGATCACACTTCCCCATGCCTGGGAGAGGAGAAGAGGACAGGCCAGTTAATAGGGTTGGCTGGGTTATGATCTTTATGCCGAACTGTGCTAGTTTAAAATACTCTGTGAACATCAATATCTTGTTTCTATGTTAATATACAGTACGGTATACTGAAAATATTAGGAGAGGCACTCTAGAGCATACTGTATAAGGGGCATTATAGAATGGATAATATCTGTGACAAGCAACTGCTGGACTGTTCTGTACATTATTAAATAATACAGATTTAATAGTTGCTCTTTATGTGTGCAACTAGACATCTAAGCTAAACCCACATGTAGCAAAATGGCTAAGACATCTCCTGTTTCAAGTTTAACCTCTGCAGAACAACTAACACACTGTGTTTGAGCTTGAACCTGTGAAGGCTGTTTAAATGTTCCTCTGTAGGTCACTACAGGATCGTTCCTTCAGAAGGACAAAAAGAAAAACAGCTGCATTTTGAGGTCAAGCTTATTTTAGAGCATATATCTGAAGTGTAAGTCTCCTACACACACACACACACACACACACATACACACACAATTTCCCTGAAGGAACATGATGGCAAGGAAGGCTCTTCTAATGTAAGCTGGTGTCACTGTCCCACATTAAGAGCTAAAATATGGTCCTCTCAGCAGAGCATATGGTAATTTGAAGTGATGCCATGTCATATCATGTCATATTGCATATGAAAACTATCAGAATAAATAAAACAGGACAGACAGATTCAGATGAAGACCGACAGAGAAAACGCCCTAGGAATGAATGTTCCCCTAACGACATCTGAATCCACAATGCATCAGCCCCAGGTTGAATCCGAAATTGTAATACAGACTCACTAGCTTTTATTCAAACTGGAATATAAGTACAAATTATTCAAGTAGTCAAGGAAACTCTTCAGGAGTGTTGAATAAGCTCTTTGCAAACAATTGGTCCTTATGGACAGCGAAAAAGAGGACAGTTTCATCACCGTGATTTTGGCAAGATGCCTGTAATACATTCATTTCATTACTTCTTCTATAATACTGTGGACTATTTTGAGAATATTTCAACCTTTTTTTAAAAAATTTAAAATTATTCTTTCTTGTGCTGAAGTTAGAGGCAGATTGGAAAGAAATAATAAAAAAAATGCAATGTTTCTAGTGACAATGTGTAAAGTAGGAGCATCAGGTAATTTGATCTGTAGAGATGATAATGGCACAAAAATGATCACTATTTTCAAGGTGCGTTGTATCACACTAATATTTTTATACCATTACAGCCCACACAAGAATATGGGAAAACAGAATTGCTACGTTGTTGTAACCTTCATTTTTTGGTAATACTACTCAAGGGTTCGTAGGGCTAAATGACAATGACATAAACCTGCATAAACATCTGTAAAGGCTTACTGCAGCAGACTTCAGCTGCCATAAAGACGTCTTTCATTAATATCCAAGTTGTAATAATGTCAGAGTGATTTTTTGTTGACATAACATTTTTCAACTTGACATATCTTACAGCTTCATGACAACTGACTTTGTAAAAGATGCCTTACTTTCTTATTACAGTGCCATGGTAATGCCATAACAACTTTATATCAACAAGATCTTTTTATGAGGGATGTAACCAAAAACAAATACATTCTTGAATTTCCCCTACGGGGGATCAATAAAGGTACATCTTATTACTTGGAATGAAGAGATAATACAGATGTTTGTTTTTATCCTGAAAGATCATATCTGGTTCGAGTGCATCGGGACTTAGGTCACAATAGAAAAAGTGTCATGAGCTGGATCACACATGTTTAGTTGAGACCAGTTATGAAAAAGAATGATCATGACCATGCTGACTAATCTACCATTTCTACCTCTGGGTGTTTCCAGTGTTTTCCATTGTTCCCAGGGGCATAGGGATAGAGTTCATATTTTATATAAAAAAATAAATAAATGAAAAAAAAACTTCCTGTTTAGGCCATGCTTACACAGGTGTAAATCCACCATGACAAATGACCAGACAACATTCCTGGCAGGGTGCTCAGGGGATGTGCAGACCAGCTGGCAGATGTTTTCATGGACATCTTCAACACCTCCCTGAGCAGCACCGTTGTTCCGACGTGCTTCAAGGCCACCACCATCGTTCCTGTGCCAAAGAAGTCTTCAGTGTCCTGCCTCAATGACTACCATCCCGTTGCACTTACACCCATCATCATGAAGTGCTTCGAGAGGCTCGTCATGAGGCACATCAAGACCCTGCTGCCTCCCTCACTGGACCCCCTGCAAATCGCTTACCGCCCCAACCTCTCAACAGATGATGCCATCACCACCACCCTCCATCTGGCCCTCACCCACCTGGACAATGAAGACACATATGTTCGAATGCTGTTCATAGACTTCAGTTCAGCATTCAACACAATCATTCCTCAGCACCTGATTGGAAAGCTGAACCTACTGGGTCTGAACACCTCCCTCTGCAACTGGATCCTGGACTTCCTGACTGGGAGACCTCCAACACCACCACACTGAGCACTGGGGCCCCACAGGGCTGTGTGCTCAGTCCACTGCTGTTCACTCTGCTGACTCACGACTGTGCACAGCTCGAATCACATCGTCAAGTTTGCCGATGACACGACCGTGGTGGGTCTCATCAGCAAGAACGACGAGTCAGCATACAGAGAGGAGGTGCAGCAGCAAACGGACTGGTGCAGAGCCACCAACCCGTCCCTGAACATGGACAAAACTAAAGAGATGGTTGTTGACTTCAGAAGAGCACAGAGTGACCACTCTCCGCTGAACATCGGCGGCTCCTCCGTAGAGATCGTCAAGAGCACCAAGTTTCTTGGTGTTCACCTGGTGGAGAACCTCAACTGGTTGCTCAACACCAGTTCCATAAATAAGAAAGCCCAGCAGAGCCTGTCCTTTCTGTGAAGACTGAGGAAAGCACCATGTTCTACAGAGGGACTATCGAGAGCATCCTGTGCAGCTGCATCACTGCCTGCTTTGGGAATTGCACCGTCTCGGACCGGAGGACCCTTCGGCGGATAGTGAGGACAGCTGAGAAGATCATCAGGGTCTCTCTTCCCTTCATCACTGACATTTACACCTCACGCTGCATCCGCAAAGCCACCAGCATTGCGGATGACCCCACACACCCCTCTCACACACTCTTCACCCTCCTGCCGTCTGGCAAACGGTACCAAAGCATTCGGGCCCTCACAACCAGACTGTGAAATAGTTTCTTCCCTCATGCCATCAGACTCCTCAATACTCTTGTGCTGTCTGCACATGTTTGCACTTGTGCACTTTATGTATAAATTATGTAGTCCCTTGTAGTTCAGTGTTGCTCTGTGTTTGTCTTATGTAGCACCATGGTGCTGGAGAAACGTTGTTTCATTTCACTATGTACTTGTATATGGCTGAAATGACAAAAAAACTCCACTTGAAACACTTGAAACTTGAAATCCAAATACAGATATAGGTATTTGCAGCTCTAAACAGATGCAGATAGTAGCATTGTGTTACACCCCTACTTTCTATCAGACAATTCTTTTTTGGAATAAGGCTTTGCAAATGTTTGTTTTTGAAAATGGAAGTTGTCCTGAAAGCTTTATATAAGTGCCATGTAATTTAGTGTCAGAGAAAGTATGACAACCTTATATCAACAAAAATGTCATTTCACTCAGATGTTGTGGCATCTTGACATCAAAACTGAAGGAAGCTGTTTTTTTATCAGCTTAATGAAATAAGACTTTCTAAAGGTTCATGTAAGTTTAGGTCAGTTTTCCAGAAAAGTTTTTATAGATGTCATATATAGCCTTATGAATGCTACCCTTTAGTAAAGTGTTACCATTCAGCCTCCTAAGTCAATGTTGAAGTTTAATTATCTAATCAGATATACCAAAAATGTTATGGTTATCATAGAATAATTTTTACGCCCTTTCACTCCTAATTTATAGTAATAGAATCACAGAAATGAACAAATGTCATGCACAGGCCTTTAAATGGTGCTCTCAATGTCAGTTCATTAGTCGTCACTGTGAAAAAAATGTTGTTCTACCCAGTCTACAAAAGTAAACCCGGATCGGGTTGTTCATGCATTAATAGAGCTCGGCTGTAGATGCGACAAACAGGAGCGGATGGCTCTGACCTGCCTGCTGCCTCTTCGCCACTCCACAGTCCCAGCAGCAGCTGTGCTCCAATTACAAACTCCTGACACTGCCTGGCCTGTATTAGCATTTCATTAGGACCCCCCATCCTCCCATGATTTAGGCAGAGCGCACGGCTGCTGCTGACCACACCGAGCCCCTAATTGCCTCTTAATGTTGCCTGCAGCTCGGGTGACACCTTCGCTGCACCTCTTTTTCTCACACCCCCTTTCTCTTAATCTCATCGAATATGTGGGGCAGCACCGTAACCTTTCTCCCCTAAGACAACCAGGGACGAGGGGGAAAAGAGCAAGTCATGAATGTTTAATCAGTCCGCAAGAATGTTTGATTCAATCAGTTAAGCTAGGAGAAAATGAAGATTTAAATATGCACCATATGAAAATGGAGAGGGGGAAAACTATGAAGCACAGCAGGATGTCCTAGTGAGAAGGATAAGCATGCCTTGGGCAATTTGTCAGGCCTAGATTCAACCTGGATCTGCACGGCATAAAATTTGGATACTCTCAAACAGCAAAGTTCCATTTTGTTTATTGGACATGTTCAACCCAGGCATTTTGACTTCATTTCTACTCATCTTGACTATGTATATGTCCTACATAAATAAGTAAATTGCTAAGTGTTATCATCACAGCCAAGATCATCACCCAAAGTTTCAAATTGCTTATGGTATTTCTCACACGCAGCCAATTGTACTAACTGGAAGTGGTATAATAACACAGATGCATAGACGGAGTCAAAGTTGTCCAGAACACATGTGAAGATAGCACTGCCTGTCTCTGATAACAGGATGGTACAAAGGAGAGAGCAGAGACAGGAACATTATATCTCCTCATATGAAACAGGACTCATGGGAGTTTTTATGCCATCGAGAAACGGATGATGAAAGCGACAAATGCCAGCGCTGTATTCCCTATCAGCTGACACAACAGAATGATCTAGATTCCATCGCTGGTCATGTTGATTCTGCATAATCTGGACTCACACCATCTCCATAATTAATGGCAGCTAATTAAGCAACAGGAGTGGTAATGCATAAACGGAGGCACATAGAGAGATTCCTGTGTCACCGCCTGCAAGTTTCTATTTAATCTTAACAGTGTGAGAGAACCTTTCAGAGGCATACATCACTGCTGCGAATGAGCTCTGAGGAATGTGACAGTTCTGCAGATTTGGGGTATTATAACCAGGGTTGGAGTATTATCAGCATGGGAATAAAATCTCAGTTTAGAAGCTGTTCAAGTGACTGATTTTTATTACATTTTCTCCAGAAGAAAATAGAAACTCTACCTCAAGCCTAGTCTACTTAATGCTGAACACACATAGGAAAATGTTGATAATGTTTGACAGTGTGTCATAGGTTAATAGTGGTCTTTATATATATATATATATATATATATATATATATATATATATATATATATATATATATATATATATATAAAAGAGAGAGAGAGGGGGGGAGTATGAATATACTGTGTTATTCCTGAATAAACTGTAATCCAGTCATTACTCCTTCTTTCATTCTTTCACTCATGTCTCCACTACCTCCCACACACTGATCATCTCACTGACAGCTCAAGGACACTCATGGACAATCTCTTCACATGTTTCTGTCACTTTGGGCATATTTCAATATTTTTAATAGCATTATTATCACTTTACTGCTGCCAAGGACTGTCCTGTTTCTGTGTAATACTGTATATTGGTATATTGATCAATTGAGCAATTCTGATTACCCACATGTGCTTGTTGAACATTGCATTCCAGATTTAATACTCCCTTTGTTGGTTTTATAACCTCCACTCTTCTGAGAAGGCTTTCCACTAGATTTTGGAACGTGGCTGTGGGGATTTGTGCCCATTCTGCCACAAGAGCGTTAGTGAGGTCATGTACTGATGTTGTCCAAGAATGCCTGATGCACAGTCAGTGTTCCAATTCATCCCAAAAGTGATCAATGAGATTAGGTCAGTACTCTGTGCAGGCCACACAACTTTTTCCACACCAATCTTGGAAAAAAACATGTCTTTATGGACCTTGCTTTGTGCACAGGGGTATTAACTTTTTAACGCCTGGCAATGCAAAAGTGAAAGAGGAGAAAATTGCATTTAAAGATTCTATTCTGACTCCTCTGAAAGACATCAATGCACTGATTGACTGAATGCAAATGCTATTTATTAATTTCATTTTCATTTAATCTAATAGGTAATAAATAAAATGTTTGATTAAAAAAAAAGTTTCATATCAATAGTTTCTGTTTTGTTGTAGTAGTCAAGACCTAGATTTCATAGCATGAGAAATCTCTGATATTTTTTCTCCTTTGACTGCAATGGTCTTAGAAGAAGCATTGTCAAATTTTGAAATCCAGTGTTGCCATTGTGGCTGTGAAAACATAAATAAAATAAATTAAAATCACTGCCATTCAAACTTCAAACCTATGCGATAGAAATGTTGTGACATCCTTTAAAGGTAGCTGCAAAGTGCTGCCTAAAGTTTTCTTTCATCAAATCCTGAGATGTTGACAGGAAATGGATTGCAGTGCTTTCACAGCCTGGTAAACACGCTCTTGCTCAGGAACATATAGAAGGATGTGATGTAGGATGCTGTTTAACCCAGAAAAAGACGTAAGAGGGGCCCCGGGGACAGGCCCATTCCTCATTCTACACATCCATCATGGAGGGCAATGGGAAGCACTAGATCCCAGGGCCGCACATCCTCCTCCCAGGGGACGGTGGCTCGATGCTGAGGGGAAACCGAGGACATTCTTGCTGTATGTGGAAACGGTGTGCAACTGCTTTTGTGTTTGGCCTCCTTGGTCTTCGAATAAAGTGAACAAAAGTGAGCACTGAATAGGTGAGCAACACACAAATCTAAATACAAAAGGAGTCGGAAGAAAGTACTGCCATTAGGTTATGAGCAAGAACAGGGTGTACCTGTTTATTTCATAGAACATCATTACACACATGATAATTCATTCCACTTACTGTCATAAAATCGAATATTCCACCATATACTGTATGCAAATATAAGTAATATTTTCATTATGAAGCTGACAAAGAGACGCAAGTGTAGGGTTTCTTGTTTCATTAAACCCAATGTAAATGTCAAACAGGATATAGTTAAACACTAATTAAGAGGGAGATCGCAAATGTTTGGAGTTGTCGCAGATGCAACAGAATTCACAAAGTAACTTTGAGAGTAGTGTAATGGCAAACAGTTGAGTGTCGTTAATAATCAGGTGACTCTGAGCAGGGATAGTTGCTTGAGTGGAGGTCATGTGATGAAGTTATGGGCTGATGATCTTGAGAGCTGCAGGCATGGGCATGTCGCAGTGATTCTAGCCTTGAAAATGAATTTCACCGTTGAAATACTATTTATAATATTTTCCATAATATTGAAATATTCTGTTTAGCTTGGCTCCATGACAAAGTCTGATGAAGTCTGTGACTTAGGTTTCCACTTTCAGCTCAAAATTCTGTAGCTTTGGTCATTCACCAAGACACAGTGATCAGCTGCATGTGCATTTGAAAAAGCTATCCCTCTGCTTGCTGCCCTCCCAGCTTAACGACACAGTCAGGCCACAGGAAGGAAAACTGCTATGGTGGGAATAGGCTACAGATGAGATCAAAATGAGATTTTAAAAAAGGGTCAATTTATATATACACCTATCTACAAGTGTCAGTGAGGGTGCGATGAGCTCTCTAACACATTTCTAATGTACTGGAAGGGCTGCCTCTTCTTGACCAGTCACTATTTTACTCTCAAACCAAATCCTGCAGGTAGTCCTGTCTTTTTATTCTTGTTCTATTTGAGGGTGTCATATTCCTCTACACATATGTGGGTGAAAATGAGTGCTATCAAATGTGAGTATGCGGAGACAAAACTCAGCCCGGGCCTGTCTGTACCACCAAGCATGTGACAGCCTCCAGGAAAAAAAGGGTTTTAATAATATATTTGATTTGCTGAAGGCTTCATGTTTCACTTGGATTCACTTGACCATTTGTGCAACCCTGCAGTGGTTGGAGCTCCTCCGTGACGTCATTAGTAGTGAGGATTAGGAACCTGAGGCAGTGTCTTTTTTTCCCCTTATATAAAGCTTAAAATAAAGCTTGTTAGTTACTGGACCTTTAATAATCTGGGTCCTTTAAGGTGTTGGAGGTGACTGAATTAATTGTATATGCACCATTTTTTGTATATTATATATATAGATTATATAAATGTTTTTAATGAAGATATTAATATGATATAGCAACTGAACAAAATTCAAGTAAAAACAAATAGAAATGTTTGACCGTGCTCAGAATGAACCAATCACATTCAAACTCATGTTCACAAGTATCAATCTGCTGTCATCAAGGAAGTGATTCTGGTGAACCCCAAATAAAGATCAGCTGTTTCTAGAGGATTTTCCTGACATCTTATTGCTTTCACGTGACTGCTGAAGCCATAGGCCACAAAGACTTTACAAAGCATTTATGGTATCTCATTGTAGAATGGTATTAATCAGAAGAGGGGAACAAAACAATTCCCAATATATTAAATGTACCATGGAACACTGTGAAGGCCGTCATCAACAAGTGGAGAAAATGGCACACCGCAGTGACATCACCAAGAACAAGACAACCCTCTGAAATTGATGAAAGGACAAGACAAACATTTATCAGGGAGGGTGCCAAGAGACCTACAGCAACATTAAAGGAGCTGCAGGAATATCCAGCAAATACTTATTACTCCTGAATGTGATAACAATCTCTTGTACTCTTCATATTTCTGGGCTGCGAGGTATAGTGGCTAGACAGAAGCCCTTTCTCACAAAAAAATACAAAATAAAAAATCCAAGCCGGACTAAATATTGCCAAAGCATGTGGCAAAATCTGTTATGGTCTGATGAGACCAAGGTAGAACTTTTGGCAATAATTCTAAAAGACATATTTGGTGCAAAACCAAGACAGCTCATCACCCAAAGAACACCATACCTACGGTGAAGCATGGTGGTGGCAGCATCATGCTATGGGGCTGCTTCTCTTCTGCTGGGACTGGGGCTGTAGTCAAGATATAGGAAATCATGGATAGCTCCAAATACCAAAAAAAAAAAAAAAAAAAAACTGCAGGCCTTTATTAGACAGCTGACGATGATGAAAAATTTCACCTTCCAGCATGACAACAATCCAAACCACAAATCCAAGTCAACAAAGGAATGGTTTTAGAAGACAAAATTCAGTGTTTTGGAATGGCCCAGTCAGAGCCCAGATCTAAATCATATTGTAAACAGTGTGAAGGCCAGCATCAACAAGTGGAGAAAATGGCACACCACAGTCACAATACCACGAAGAGGACGTCCATCCAAAACTGATGAAAGGACAAGACCAAAATAAATCAGGGAGGGTGCCAAGAGAAAACCTATGGAGCATTTTTGCAATGAAGAGTGGAATAAAATTGCAAAATCAAAATGTGCTAATATGGTAGATTCTTAGCTAAAAAACTGAGTTAAGTTATTGTAAGTTTCTTTCTTTCTTTCTTTTACATTTCTATTTGTTTTTCACTTAAATGTTTCGTTGCTGTGTCACATTAAAGGTGGAAAAAAGATCTGTCATGAATTATCTTTATTATTATTATTATTATTATTATTATTATTATTATTATTATTATTATTATTATTTTACATCACACAAGTCTGCAAATTTATGAGGGGTGTGTAAGTTATTTATATACACTGTATTCATGGTGGTCTGGGAAAAATTGTTGGATGTTGCTGTGGCTGAATTCTGGCAAACAGACAAAAATCAAAATTAAGATTTTCAGCCAAAAAGATACAGTTCTGACACCTCTACTTTAAGAAAACCTAAATACATTTTACCAAAATGACATAGATATGTTTCATTTACTTTACAATCTTGCCTAGGCTTTCTGCAGAGATCTAAAACTTTGCTAGATAAGTGTGATTTCCTCACATAATGAACATCACAATTTGACCGTAGCTGGATAGTGACATGTTAATTTAGTTTGTCTGTGATGCTTCCGCTCCATCACAACATCACAACATCAAAGAGCATTATGTGATAAGACTGAAGGTGGATTATCCTGATGATCAAAATGATCACACATTTCCTGATATCTTATAATTATCTGGTAAAATGTTCAACATAAATATTTTGTTTTTTTCAATTTTACATGTTTATTTTAATGTAAGCCTGTATTTTAATAAATATTAAATATTATAACCTTATTCATTACGTATTAAATTAAATGCAAATTAAATCAATAAAATCTTTTAGAAAATAAATGCATTTGGGTGTAGCAGTGGAAAATAAATGACATTTTTAAATGCAGTTTTCTCTCTTTTCACCTTTGGGGATAACCAGAAGTCAAAACGCTATAGATCTACTTGTGATTGAGATACATGCAGACAAAAGAGACACATTTCAGTACAAGATAATAGTAAATATCAAATCAAATATTTTACCATGCGAAGACGTTTCCCTGGCTGTCACACATACTGTATTATACACACTACAGACATATGCAGATAGACTTCCGTTTCAATACAATAGTTCACTGCAACCCCATTGCAAGATGAAGTACACATTTTGTGGTGATCGTGTGCATAGCTAAAGCACCATTACATTCACTTTTGTCACATAATTATTCCTCAGGAGAGGCAATTAGCCACCGTGCAGCAGTACGGGATAAGGCAACTTGAAACATGCTCTAACACACATAGACGCATGCAGAGTAATTACTCAGGAGCCAGGTCCAGTGAGAGTAGTGCACAGTGTTAGATAAAAGAGCCTCAAAAGCCATAAGTGTATTTTTAGATTCTCAATTTAATCAGATAAACATCTTTGTTAGAAAAAACACATAAATCGAAAACACATATCCCAGATATGACATAAATATACATAAATATAATAATATGAGGTTAGGCAAAGGATAACAGTGCCTGAAAATTTGTACTATGTACTACTTGTAAAAGTACAATGTTTCAAATGAGTTATTATCACACCACATCTGTGATTAGCTAGTATCATCTCGCATACTAGTCTGGTGCTAAATATGTCACGCTGCTTCTATTTGAATCAGCAGTGGTTTTAGCCATGTACAAACACAACGAGCTGATTGAATTTCTCAAAACCTGCTGAACTGTCACAACTAATCACACCTAATGAGCCTTTGTGCAACAACAAACAATGACATTTTTTCTTTTCCCAAAAGATTGCGAATAGTTTCTTTTATTGTTCATCTTTAGTAGACTAAAAGAGTATAAGGAGCATAATGTATAAAGAGCAAGTCTCTAAATAGGAAGTTAAGAAATGATGCAGAAGTGTTAAAAAAAATATATATATATATATATATATACAGTTCGATCCGAAAGTATTTGGACAATGACAGAGTTTTTGTGATTTCGACAATGATACGTCTACCTTCTCCAGAGTATTCTCGACTTCTGTTGTGAAGGGGTTTTTCTTCACCAAGGAAAGGATTCTGCGATCATCCACTTTAGTTGTCTTCCGTGGTCTTCCAGGCCTTTTGGTGCTGCTGAGCTTGCCAGTGAATTCCCTCTTTTTAAGAATGTACCAAATTGTTGATTTGGCCACTCTTAGAAAAGAGTACAATATAGAAGCATTTTCACTTGTGGCCTCAGACTTTTGGACCCCACTATATACACCAACTCGCTCACCTCCTGTCTATTTAAGGTTTACCCATTTCCCATTTGCATTTCTTCTTCTTTTTTTTTTCCACAAAGATTTTCCACAATGTAGTCAACTGCCAGTTCCCACCCACTAGCTATTCCTCCCCATCATACAGTAAAGGAGGGTGAAGCAAACATGTGCTTCCTCCAAGACATGTGGAGCCAGCCAACCTCATCTTTTAGAACTGCTGCTTATGCTGCGTTACAGGGCCCCAAGTGTGCATTTCTGAGCATTGTTTCTCCGTTTGCTATTTCTCATTTGACTTCTTTGCATCCTTCCTTTGGTTTATTTTTTGATTATCATTATCATTACTCTGATTCTGATTCTGAATCTGATTGATTGACCCTCGCGTCATTCCTTACTATGATTTTGCCTGCTGATTTGGATTTTCAATACACACATCACATCACCTACTTCCAGTATAGTCCCTCCACCAACTCCCTGCCAAAAAAAAAAGAAAAGAACAAACTAATTGGTCTATCCTTATATATATATATATATATATATATATATAAACTTCATATCATATTATCATATCATATTAATGTGGACTTTTTGTAAATATCACTCATATTAAAAGGTAAATGTCTGTGTAGGAATACAATGTATATGTGTAGGAATACAATGAGAAAAAAAATCATTATAGAAAATATCATTTTGAACATAATGTAGTAATATTCCTGACATTCAAATGTAAAATGTATGCAGTTAACCTTTCCAAGGTCAAATATATATATATATATATATATATATATATATATATATTATGTAGAAAATGTATAAAGCTATACTAGACACATGATGCACTGACAATGGCAAATTGTCTAGAAGGCAACATAAACCAGGATAATGATTTCTGTTAAAATACAATAAATATCTTAAGAGATTTGGAGGTCATCTTATATTTTCCTAAAAACAGCCTTAAATTTACTGAAATGCAGGCACAAGAAGCCATTGATAATGAAAAACATACTTAAATATTCATTTTATATATAAATGCATAATATAATGAATTGTGCAATAGCATCTCAATACTTCCCACACAAAGAGGCATCCTGTAAGTACGCTAGATATGTAAACATGTTCCCCACATCAGCAATCTTTATTTGGCTTACACACACACACACACACACACACGTGTACAGATACACATGCAAGCACCTTGTTTATGAGGAATGCATTTTATATATGCGAGTGCAACATACTAGAGAATCTGAAATCCTGGTGGGAATATTTATAAAGGTTATTAAGTACTTGGTGAAGCATTCCTTTTGCTGTGCGCACAACCATGGATGTGACATTTATCAAGAATGTCCAGCTAAATGTCACAGGACGAGATAGCAGTCCTGCTCTTAATTAGGACCTGAAAGTCTTTGAGGAGTCCTCTTACTTCAACTTCTACTTCAAGCCTGCGTTGATCTTCCTCTTTCTCGTTTGCTTTCTCTCTTCCTTTATATCGTTCCCTTGAACTACATTCAGGGAATGCGTGTTAAGCAAAGTTGGGATAACAATTGATAAAGCGAAGGAAGATAAAGCACAGACAAATGGCTGAGGATGTAGCTCATCCATCATGCTCACAAGACTCATTGTTTGCAGATTTTAACCTATAGGAGTTCTGTTCCCTTCCCCACTGAGTCTCACAAATCATACGAAACAGAGAGAGCACTCTGGGCAGGCCTGCGGATCTCAGGATACACTTAGGATTCTGCTGCAGAAAGGAGAAAGAAATGAAGTGGAGGGGGTTAGAGAGGAATGCAGAGAAGGGAACGAACAGGAAACACACCTGCCACTATCTCCTCTAAGCTCCCAGGCCGAAAATGTCAGGCATAACAGAGCATCCCACTACATACAAGCAGAGAGTTCTGCCTGTGTAAATATTGACTCTGCTGACACGGTGCAGTGCTCTGTCGATGGAGAAATGTTTGGCTTATCGCTCCATTTTCTCTACAGTGGAAGGAAGGAGGGCAGAACATAATGGGACAATGGTAAACATCTCGAAAGATTATTTAAAGCCCTCAGCTGCATCGTATTAAAATGTGTACCAGATTCTTAAAAATACAGGTGCCAGAAAACATTTTTCAATTCTCAAATGATGCCATTAAAGAGCTATTTTTCCTTATCTCCTGAGAACCTTTGGCATGATGGATCTTTAAACGACTGCCAGAGAGAACTTTTTTGGAGAATGGCATTTTTTGATGGAGAATGATTCAGTTGATTTGTGCAAAAATAATGATTAAATAATTATGGACTGAAAGGATCCTTAGGACTCCCTCACAGTGGGTCCAGGGGTCCATGAAACATAGACAGTGGGTTCACAATTCTTTAATTTGATTACCATCCATCATTATTATATTAATTATTGATATTGAAGATATTATATTCATCATTGAGTTCTAATCCTTATTCATCTGTTTAACTGGCCAATTGAATTGAATGGTTTCATCCAAACCTTAATTTGTCTTTTAAATCTAAGACAGTTTTATTAAAAATATGCTCTCAGAGTGAAAAAGGCTTTAAGTTCCACCCACTTGTCACAATCATGTAATGTGATATATCTGTGAAAAGCTTGTTTCCAATATATAGTGTATTTCAATTAATGTAACGTTATGATATGCACGTCAGTTTCCATTATAAACCTTGTTAACTTGGCTAAGTAGAGTGGAAACACATGGAACCACTTTGTATTTTTAAAACTGACCTCAAAATCAGTTTTTTTTTTTCTATATTCAGAAACAACAATCTCTGTTGGCTAGATGAGCTGCATTCGTGACATTTTACATGTTCATTTCTATTCCTATTTAGAAAGAATAGAAGATCATATTACAGAGGAAGTTCCCAAATTTTGAGTATTGTTGTATTAGCATTCAATTTTGTAAGACAAAATGTCAAAAAAAAAAAAAAAAAAAACCAGTCTGTGGTTTCAAGACTTTCACTTCAGAGCGTCTTCACAGTGAAATAAATATTCTAATTCTAGCATCATCCAAAGAGTAAATATTTGATTAGATAAAAAGTAATTATTTAATAAGACAAAGTCTTTTTTATAGAGTATAAATCATAGTCAATCTTTGCCTGTTGATTCCTGAAAAATTACCCTATACCGAAGACGCTTAAAAACATATAGCATAAAACAATATAGCAAATTAGTTTAAAACTAAAGAACCACCAACAGAAATTATAATTTGTAGTGCCATTAAATAAAGTTTTCTTGAAAAAAAAATATGAAATACAATTTTTTTATTAGGTGATAATTTTTATAACAGACTCATGGAAACTGTTGTACTCAGACTTTTCGACCTTATTTTATATTTATCAGGCCCTCTGTTAATCCTGAACTGACCATGGAACTGTTTTATACAGCTTTTCCTGATTGGGCCATTAAAATAAAGTGATTTCATATTGAGCTCCGACATCAGCTACCATTTTACAGCCACACACTCTGAGAGGCTTGAGACTGAAGCTCAAGGTGTTTTGGTTTTTCTCCAATAAACGTCAGTTGTAATGTGTTTGTTTTGTCTTTGATGTAACAGACAAAAGATGGTGCAGTAGCTTTTTGATGTGGGCTGAGAAGGGGCCATGGAAAGAGTGTTTCTGTGTCAGGTGGCTTTGAGGGAGATAAAAACCAGTAATCAATAAGAGCTCAGCGTGAAGCGTCGTGTCCCATTGTAAACTCGCATCATCACATCAAAAGCATTCCGGCAGGGAATGGAGATAAAATGCAGCCCAGCACTCTTCAGCTTCCTCCGCAGGGGCCGTTCTACATGTTCTGTTCATCCGCACTTTATTGGCTTATCCTGAATCAGAGAGTGTGATTTCAATTACTTATGTAACTCCTTCCATTGTGCATTACAGGGTTCTGACTGAAGAGGTGCAGCGATATATAACAGGAGTGTGTGCTGTTTAAATGCAGGCCGGTTCAGTGGCCTGGTTGGAGGGAGGTGTCTGGAGACCTTGTCTAGGTACAGAGAGAAAGAGAGAGCCAGAAACAGAAGCAGAGACTCATGGGGGTCCTGCTCTGAAGGGTGAGATTGATGATACAAAGGGATTTCCTGAAAGTCTGTGTGTGTGCGTGTGTGTGTGTGTGTGTGAGTGAGAGAGCATGTGTGCACCTAAGCATATGCACCTCATCCTACCTACAATTTCATTTCAGCCCTCCTTTATTTTATTTCCCCTTCTCCAGTTACCCAGGGATCATGTGATTCCCCAAAGGCTTTCAGGACACACAATCAGCATTGCACTGCAAATCTCTCTATCCTGGGGCCTGGCCGGTGAGGGTAAATAATTCTTTGCATTTTTGTGCTTCCGAAGGAAGGTGATAATACTCTTTTCGTTTCTGTTTTGTCCCTCAGGAAAAGATGCTGCCAGTGCTCCAGACTTTGCATACACATGTAATAGACATTCCTTTTGTGCATGTTTTTTACCACTGTGAGACTTGAGTATTGATGTAACCCCCCTCACAGTAGCGCGGCTAAAAGTATCACATGGCTACGAAGAGTACAAGATGAATCTGCATAGACTGTACAAGTATTTAATCTCGATCATCGTCTATTCCTTTAAATACAAATTACAGTGCATTACTGTAAGAAAGATCACAATCCACAGAATGATAGGTAACTTTCTTATTTAAAGATTAAAATTCATCTTGAGAAAACAATGTAAAAACCTAAAAAAACCACACATATCGCAGATCACATTTAGATGTTATACATCAAAGAAAGAAAGATTAGTTCTTTATATTCACACATTTAATAATACTTTTATCAAACCCTGTGCAAATAGCCCACAACTGCACTAACGAGAGGACTGGGCTTCTGCGTCGCACTGCGGCTTATCCATGTCAAGAGATGTAGCTTTAATGATTATTATTGTTTATTTATTAGTTTTCGTTATAACAACCGCAAAATTCAAAATCAAGATTCATTGCAATTAACAGCATCAAAGAAATATAACAATAGACATTAAATGTATATGAAATAAAATAAAAAAGCATATGCGGTCAATATAATGGTACAAAGGGTCTATATTATGGTTCAAAGGGTTCATGACAGGTCCAAAAAAGTTTCCCAGGTCTCTAAGAAGCCTTTTTTTTAAGTTGTATGTTAAATATTGTGTACTGTATAATATATAGTTTGTTTAAATAGTTCAAATGTTGCGGGATATTCTTTTTTCCAGTTTAACAGGGTACATTTCTTAGATACATATGAAATTAGACCTATTCTTTTGGTTAACACAGGGTCTAAAACCTCACTTACGTCTACACCAAAGAGATATCTTATAGGGGTCTTTGGTATGTTATCCCCAGAGCTTTACAGAAAACTCATGTACAGAAAAGTTATTTTAGTTTCTTATATGCATTATGGTCCCCCTATGTATCTTACGTCTATTGCACCAAGGAGGGGCACCAGGGTAAATTTGTGTTGAAAGACAAAGGGGACAAGATAGACGTTTTTGAACCCAAGCCACAAAACCTTTTAATTTCCTGCCAAGCTTTCATTACATTATGAATCACTTATGTTTTTACACAGCCATCTACATGTTTTATGTTATTAATAAAGGGTAATGACACGGATGGTACTGGGTAAACGGCCTGTTCTTCAATATGTGTCCATTGCTCATTTTCTCGAGTGTGTACTAAGCTGATAATACCTTTTGTTCATGCTGCCTAGTAGTATAATAGGCAATAAAAGGCAATCCTTGGTGGATTGTTATTCCAGATACAGGAGCTAATCTGCCCATTTAAAGTCTTAAAAAATTATTCATTCAAATAGCACGGTAAAGGCTGGAAAATGTAGTTGTAGCGTGGTAGTACATTCATTTTTAATTACACTGATAAGAGATTTTTAATTACATTGATAATTACATTGATAAGAGAACTTTTCATATAGTAGAATGTCTGTGTATACTTGAAGAGAAGTACACTAATTGTCAAATATACTTAGGTTTACTTTTGATATAGTATCATGTCTAAGTACACTCGAAGAGACGTACACTAGTTATCAAGTACATTCAGGCTTCCTTTTGATATACTAGCATTTATAAGTGTACTGGAGGAGAAGTACACTAATCCCTAAGCTTACTTTAAACACACTAGCGTGTCTAAGTATACTTGAAGAGAAGTCCACTATTTGCCAAGTATATATTGGGTTCATTTTAATTAACCTAATATATACTTGTAGTAGTACGCCTAAGTATACTTGAAGAAAAGTATACTAAATGTTGAGTACACTTAAGTTTACTTTTAATGTATTAGGACATGAAAACATACTGGAAGAGAAGTATACTTATTAAGTATACTTATGTTTACTTTTTATATACTAGCATGTCTAAGTATACTCCAAAAACAGCATATTTATTGTTAAGTATACATTGGTTTACATTAGATATACTAATATGTCTAAGTACATTTGATGAGACAAACACTAATTGCTGAGTTTTCTAAAGTTTACTTCTAATATAGAGGAGAGCTGGTACAATTTTTACATATTTTCTATTTAAGTTAAATTATGCAAGAGTAGTTTAAATTACAGGTGCATACTTCCCACATGATATCATGCCTATTTTTGCTTCTTCAATTTCATATATGCCAGTTTACTGATATCATCAGTGAGTGCTATAAAATTTCATTGAAACCAGGAGGAGTCCTGTGTTACTGTAGCAGCAAAGCAGCATAATTGTAGCATTGTATGGTGGTGCGGTTCAATCAGCTCCATAGCTCTCTAGGTCATGAATCAGTATATCATGTACACAAGTTCGGACACTGGTAAGGACTCACTACACACTGAAACGCTGATGACTCAATTTCTGGTGACATGACTATGTACTTGTAAAACGTTGCTGAAACGTCACCACTGGCATTTATCAACATTAAGCAGGACCGATATCTTTCTGACATTATTTTTTTTTATGTTGTTTAAAATACATTTTTAAAAAAAACAGATTGTTCTGTTACATATATCCTTGCAACATTTCAGCTGAATATTAATTATAAATGTTCAATGTTACTTGTCTAGTGATGTGTTTATGGGTATGTTGAAATATAAAGGTCTGTCTTTTCAAAACTTCTATCATGTGTAACGTTTATTGAGTTGGCTCATGCAATTTATATGTTCCGTGCCATTCATCCATATATCACTGCGAGATGTAACTGTTGTGAAGTTTGTGAAGTAAGTGTTTGGTTCTGGTCCTTTTACAAAATGTTTCCCTTCCTGATCATTTTTTGGAGTTTGTCCACCATTTTATTCGAGCTGAGAAGCTTCAGAAATTACATCATTTCATTATAAGAGAACATAGTGAGCATCGATGCTTGGTTTTTGCAGTGCACTGCGGGATTTTTTTGGGAGTGAACATTCCAGTGCACTGGAAGGAGTTTCTAATTGAGACAGCCCTTAAAATGGCCGACTCCCTGATCAGCACCCTGACTACTGAACTAGGGAGCTGACTGAGATGCCGATTGTAACAGCACTCAAAATAAAAATAATTTAAAAAAAACAGCAAAATAACACGTACAACAGGAAAATCAGTGTTAAACTGTGATACATTCATTACTCTGTGTGATATACCTTTGAGCACATCTTGGAAAATATTAAGTAATTAAGCCACGTGGATTTCACTGGATGTCCATTACACACATGCAGAGAAGCATGAAGAACAATTAGCCATTTGAAGATGCATTGTAATTGATTGATGATGCAGAGCTCCTAAAGACATCATCCTTAATTTTTGTTTTGTTTCCTTTGTTTCCATTTTATGTTATTTTTTTCTATATGATATATATATACAGTATATATCACCATGGTAACCATGGTTGCTATGGTATGGTATGGTATACGGTATCTTATATGGTTAGAGTAGTACCCTTATAATTCTATAAATAAAGAAAAAGGATAACATCATTATGCACTCGGCATTGATTGCAATTCATTAATATGTATGCAGGATTTAAAGTGCACATCTTTTCTGTCTCAGTCACCTTTTGCTCTTCTGGGACAGGATTCTGTATGAGTATGAAAGATGTTACAAATGTACGGTAACCCCCATGCTTTCTCATGATCTTGCAAACAGAAGTAGCATGCACAAGCCATGCGAATAGGTAGTATAAAGATAAGCGTACACAACTGCACAGATTTCAGTTTTTGAACATATAAGGAAGAAAATTATGTTAGAAAATACTTCCAGGTTCATTTTTGGGGACAACGTTTATTTGATACAAATATCTCCAGCAAGAGTGGATGAATCCTGCTGTTGCATGCATAGAGAAAACAAGCATGTTACAACTGTTCCAGCTATCCCCAACTAGCATGTCTACGTATACTTGAAGAGAAGTATGCTGTAGAAGTATACTAATTGTCAAGAACACTTCAGCTGGATAAAAAAAGAAAAGTACACATGTGGAAAAATATGTAACATAACATGAGGACTGTCTAAAATGCACATGTGGACCATGTGGAGCAGAGATATGTGAAATTCTAATGTATACCAAATAACGTATGCTAAATATAGTTACTAAAGTGTGCTATAGTTTTGCAAGGGCACTCCCCAACTGCAGATACTCATTGCACATAAACATGCCCAATTCTGACTCAAAGAATTTCCATGTAAATGTGCCCAATCCACCATGCATGAATTTCTCATAAGCCACCACTCTGATCTATTACTTATACTTTCGCTGCTGCAGCTAAGAGTCTAAGCTGTGTGTTATTGTCATTTCTCCATGAGTTACAAGTTTTTTTAGATCAATTATTAAGCAGATAAGTGACTTAGCTTGTACAGCCCTTTTTGAGACATCATAGCTTGGCATCTCCGAGCAGTTGGTGGGCTTGTATGGTCGACGGATGGCATTTCACTGTATAAACACGGGCAGGCACTCACAGCAAGAACAGCAGCAGCTACACAGCAAACCCAGCCTTAGAAGGGCATTATGCCCCTCACTGAGACACTGTCCTGACAAAGAGGATTAATCTAACAGCCACCAGCACAGCTTTGTAGTTACATCAGCCCAAACAATGCTGCAGAGTTGCTCTTGTAGTTCAGTATTTTTGAGAAGAAATAAGGGCAATCCTTCACATCCACTAGGCCATTAATGATGAAGTAGAATCTGAAGAACATTACATGTAAAAGAATATGGCTGAGCCAAAGGTTTTTTTGTTTGTTTGTTTTTTTGGTTTTTTTTTTTCTGGCTGAGAATGAAGGTAGTGAAAGTTTATAACTCCAGGGAGTGCAATATGGAGGGAGAACCAAGCATGCTACACTTCATAATAAGATGTGTTTGAAACGTTTATGTGGGAAATGCTGACTGCTTTGCACATAATTCTAAATGATCTTATAAATAATTGATCAGAAGGGTCTCTTAAATGGAAAGATAATAAAAGCATTAAGTCGAGCTATTTAAAAGAATATGGTAAACAAAGCAGTAAAATAACTAGTTTCTTGTTACTGCTCATCGCTGGTGGAGTTTGTGACTGTTAGATGCAGACCATTTTATTTACCACGGGAATTCACCACCGTCCTCATAATCGGTGTGTACATTCCCCCAGTGCTAATGCTAAAGACGCGCTCTGTGAACTGTATGGGGCTATTAGCGAGCTGCAAAATTCACACCCTGACTGACTGATTGTTTATTGTTGCCGGGGATTTCAACCATGCAAATCTCAAGTCAGTGCTCCCTAAATTCCATCAGCATGTGGACTTTGCAACGAGAGGGAAGCATGCACTGGATCTTGTTTACACAAACATCCTTGGCGCGTACCGGGCGGAGCCCCACCCCCACCTCGGCTACTCAGACCACATCTCTGTTCTGCTAATCCCAGCATACAGACTGCTAGTCAGACACTCCAAACCAGTTCTAAAGCAGGTGAAAACCTGGCCATCTCTGCTCTTCAGGACTGTTTTGAACACACTGACCGGCACATGTTCAGGGAAGCGGCAACTGACGGCGACTTCAGCAACTTGGAGGAAAACGCGACATCAGTGACCAGCTATATCAGCGAGTGCATTGATGATGTCACTGTCTCCAAGATCACCACCAAACGCTCCAACCAGAAGCCGCGGATAACTGCAGAGGTGCATGCGCTACTGAGGACCCGAGACTCCGCCTTCAGGGCACACGACAAGGTGGCCCTAAGAACAGCGAGGGCCATCAGAGAGGCAAAGCGCATGCATGCACAAGTATCCACAACCACTTCAAAGCCAGCAGAGACACACGGCGCATGTGGCAGGGCATCCAGGCCATCACCAACTACAGGACAACATCACCTGCCTGTGACAGTGATGCCTTCCTCCCAGATGCGCTGAACAACTTCTACGCTTGGTTTGAGTTGCAGAATGATGTGACGGCGAGGAAGACCACCCCTCCTCCCAGTGACCAGTTGCTGTACCTAACTACGGCCCACGGAAGGCTGCTGGACCAGACAACATTCCTGGCAGAGTGCTCAGAGGATGTGCAGACCAGCTGGCGGATGTTTTCACAGACATCTTCAACACCTCCCTGAGCAGTGCCTTCGTTCCGACATGCTTCAAGGCCACCACCATCATCCCCGTGCCATCATCGGGGTCTCTCTTCCCACCATCGTGGACACTTATACCTCACGCTGCATCCGCAAAGCCACCAGCATTGTGGATGACCCCACACACCCCTCTCACACACTCTTCACCCTCCTGCCGTCTGGCAAATGATACCGAAGCATTCGGGTCCTCACGACTAGACTGTGCAACAGTTTCTTCCCCCATGCCATCAGACTCCTCAATGCTCTGGAACTCTCGAAACTGGACTGAAGGAACACACACATACATACATACACACACAACTGTGCATCCTCCATCCATTTTGCAATTTTTTGTACATTACATTATGCTGCTACGAATATTTATTGTACTGTACATAGGCTGCTACTTCTATGTTTACACTATTTCAGCAACTTATATTGTACTCTTTTTGCACTATTGTCACTGGATTCACTTTCAAATAGAACTGTGTACTGGTCGGCGCTGCACTGGGACTTACTGTGGCCATTGTCTATCCCTGTAGTCATTGTACTGTCTTGTGCTGTCTGCACATGCTTGCACTTGTGCACTGTATGTATAAATTTATGTAGTTCTGTGTTGTTCAGTGTTTTTTTTGTGTTTGTCTTATGTAGCACCTTGGTCCCGGAGAAACGTTGTTTCGTTTCACTATGTACTAACTGGCTGTATATGGTTGAAATAACAATAAACTCCACTTGACTTGACTAAAACTCTCTCTTATGCAACAGCCATGCAATCATTTAGAATTATTTTCTTTGCTGGAGTAAAACATTTATTGTAGAGGTTGCATTCAGTAGTCAACTAATACATTTACTAGATGTGGGGAGCTGTCAATTAGTCGGGGTGATGGAAAAAAAATGAGGCAGACAGTACAGAAATGCAGGCAGATGGTAAAGAAAGCATGCTAAAGTCTCATAGTCTCATAATATTTCAGACTAGATGAAGCCAATTCTACAGTCAAATACACAGACTACTCTGGGAATTTTTTTTTTTTTTTTGCTTTAATAAAATAATCACTTCTATAGGTAAGTATAGCAGTGTGTGCTGGACTGTTTTATTTTTTTTTTTTCAAATCTCACTCCTGCTCATTCCCAACAGAATTCTAGCCAATCATACCAACTCCGGCAGCTATTTTTTTGTCTTTAAAGCTAAATAATATTAAAATAAAATCCTTGCACCATGACATATTCCGACATGAACAGCACTGGGCAAAGAATGACTTCAGTGCTGAGGGTTGCAAATCACTATCCACTTGCACTCAAGCCACTTTAAAGTCTAGTTTAAAGGCTCACATTTGTGCATGCCAGCTCATATCCAGACAGAGCTGAACATGGCAGTTAAAATCCCAGGTTATTTTCTGCCTAGAAAAACCTCAACGATGCTGCTGTAGACATTGCAACCTCCATCCAAGCAAGGCTGGTCACTGGGCTATAAGGATGACGGACATGAGCTGGATCCACTGGTCAAACACGAGTGCATTTTAATAGATGGCACGTCCTTCAGTAATGTAATATGATACATGTATTCATTTTTTGTACTCATTTTATTTATTTTTTGTGACTAGCATTGAAGCTGGAAATGGAATTTGTATCCTGAAGTGAAGTGAAGTGACTTGTGGCCAAGTATGGTGATCTGTACTTGGAATTTGTGCTCTGCATTTAACCCAGCCAAGTGCACACACACACACCGTAAACACACACCCGGAGCAGTTGGGGGATCGGTGCCTTGCGCAAGGGACTCACCCCAGTCATGGTATTGAGGGTGGAAGAGAGCGCTGGTCATTCACTCCCCTCCACCCCACAATCCCTGCTGGCCTGAGACTCGAACCTGCAACCTTCAGGCTCTAAGTCCAACTCTAACTCTCTAACCATTATGCCACAACTGCCCCCGACTGTGTGTGGAATTGCAGTTTGACATGTTCATGGCTGTTGTTTAACTGTACTAATAAAATAGCCTAAAACTGATGTTTTTGCTTTAATTACGAAAAAAAGACTACTACTTTTTTTTAGTTGCTGGTTGACGAAAAGTCATGCAACTCCTAGTTCAGTGAACATACATACATGGAGTTAAGGTTCACTGGATGAAAAAGAAATTAACTGCTAATGGTAGTGAGATACTTTTTCACCTTCCCTTACCCTTTCCCATGCTTTTGAGTTTATTAGCCATTGGCTTTATTAGCCAGGCATACTTTATTCATATTCATGTGACTGATTTTTAAAGTAGCTATAATCTACTGTAACTTACAGACCTGCTGCTACACTAATTACAGTAATGTGCTTTTGTGTTCGTGCCAGAGGCAGCTGTAAGATGGAGTTGAAGAAGGAGTTCACTGCAGGTAAACTAGAAGTGTGACAGTTATTTTTTTTTTTCTGCATGCAATCTGCTGTTCTTCACACAAAACAACATGACAGAAATGGCTTTTTACAGTTGCTTCTCTGTTCTCACCTGAAACACTGGCACATTAACAAGTGAAATGACTTTCCCTGATTAAGTCATTCCAGTGAAGCAGAGAGAACAATTTCTAAAAACTCTCTTTTCATGGCTTCTCTTGACTTGTTAGCTCATCAGCTAGTCACTCCAAGCATGCACTAAAGGAGGCTTTCTTCTGTCAAAAACCAGACGTGCACCACAAAGAGGAAATGTAATTTAGAGGAAAAAGACAGCTGAGTACAAGGATAATAATAACAATACAGCCATTTTAACATTATCCCATAGCTGAAATGTTCTTTCTAAATTTCTTTGCATGGTGAACTAGTAGTACAGTGGAAGAAACCATGCAGCTTAGGCAGGGGAGAAAACGCTACATCTACTGCTAAGAGTTGCAGCAAGTGACTAAGCAGGCCATGAAAAATATTTATTTATTTATGCATTTTTAATATTGTTTGCCTACACAGTTAAGTGTGCTCACAGTTTAATTTGTCCGTGAGATAATAAATCGGGGTCATTCGATAATAATATGCGTAGGCTGTTCTATCATGGTTTGAATTCACTATTTTGAGTTGTTGATAATAAAATAATGCCAGTGTTTTTGTTTGATGTGCTCTCCTTTAAAACAAAAAACATGTCCATAGTTTGAAGGATAAACTGACCAAGCACTCATGTCCTACACCTACAGCTCACTTTAAATAAGTGTAGCTCATAATTTTATCCATTTTATAAAATCTGGTGCTCAACAATAATGAAAAAAAAAAGAATAGTGTGATATTTAAGTATGTAATTCTGCCCAGTCTTTCCTCAGGTCTAAATACCAAGCTGTAATGCTGCTTTGTATACGTACTCCATACATAGGGGCAATTAACACTTTTAACAAAATGTCTTCCAAAATTTTTCATACTTAGTTTATATCATATAGTTTTGTTGTTTTTTTTCAGATAGCCTTCAAGAATGCCTTTAACAAAAGAAGAACATATTGATGTACCAGGAAAAGATACAACACAAAGATCATTTAAAGGACCACATTCGAAGTGCAGTTACATGCATAACACCAGATGTGTTAATGCGAGGTCTTCATGAGCGGGAGAGACGACGCCGTGTGTGCTTACAAAGAAATGGCAATCGTGTAGAGGATGTTTTGTAAATAAAGTTACATTTTGCTAAAACGTGTTAATTTCCTCTACGGATGGAGACTTTTGGGACACCCTGCACGTGGAATTCTTTGGGAAACTAGAAGTCTTGTGCTAATATAATAATAATAATAATATAATATTTCAGTGCTGCAATAAAATTAATACATTTGCTAGTTTTGGGAGGGTCACAGAGCAGTCTCACTTTAACTATAGCTGCACTATGTTAATAAATAAATAAATAAATAAGGTTATTATTTACTTACTTTTCTTTTACTTACTTACTTACTTACTTACTTGTTTTTTCAGATTGATACTGGCTAGTGAGCCTGTACTAGTTAGGACTAGTGTTGTTATGGTTACACTGTGTGCATTGCAAGAGCCACTTTTTTCATGTCCACACACAATACAGTCTGACCAGTGCTATTTCTGTAGAAAAAAAAAAATGCTTGGTGTGAAAGCAGCTTCATATCAGCACAGAAGGCACTCCAGCCAGAGCCTTCTGTGGTAGCATGCTTACACAATAGGCATTTTATTTGACAGAAACAGCACTGGCACTCTGTACGTGAGCCGTTTTTCTTTTTCTTTTTTTTTTTTTTACCCCCTCCATTTCATATCTACACAGAAGGCTCTCTGGCCAGCTCTTTTTCTGTATATAAATATCTGTGTGAAAGCAGCCTAACTGAATATGTTTCTATATGTTTAAGATCAAAATGTTATTCATTGTATGTGTTATCGGATATAATGAGTAAGAGCAACTTTATTGGATTTCATTCCATTACGGTAATGAAGTCATAAAAAGGCTAATTCTGCTAAACGTGTACTTCAGCTTACATTCATAATGATCATAGCTTCTCGTACAAGTGTTCGTGTGAATTCTCAGAAATCTACAATAAGATGGCCGGACTTCATATTCATCAGGCAAAGTTTAAAAAGTCTTTGCAAATGAAAACACTCCAGAGTGATATACTGTATCTACACACAGTGGAGATGGTCTTAACTGATCCATTTCATTTGATGTCTTTTTTAATGTTAATAACAACTGGATTTAGTATGTGTGTTTAACTGCCTTGGAGTTCGTTCTTTTACCCCAGTGCAGGACTGCTCGGGACCCTGATGAATGCTGGCTAATGTACACCGTCAGCCACGTGTTTCAGATTCATTCATCATGCTTTTAAAGGATCTCCAGATGGGAATATTAACAAGCACTTTGGCAAGGGTTACAGTCTTTACGATTCTTCTAGGCTGAATTCTCTTCCATCAGAGGAGCAAGAGATCTCAGACCTGTGAGGAACATTCAGTATGTCAGGCTGGAGGAGAGATTACTCTAATAAACTAATAAGTATATGTCAGAAATACTGCCACGGTCTTAAATCTTTTTTTAATGATATTTTATAATAATGTAAGTAATTATCACTACCCATTAGTTAAAAAAAATTAAAAAGGTCAAAATCTGACTCAAACTTGCATTATAAATATTTCGTAACATGCACAATTCCCCTTTTGGCTATTATTTAACCCAACTCTGCCAGCCTGATGTATTTTTTTATTCACCTGTGACCAACTTACAGGCAGAACCAGCACCGCCCGAGGGTGCAAGTCAAATGCAGAAATCGGTAAGAGACAGGGTGCATTTGCACAAAACCCAAACCTATTTTTTTTAGACGCAATCTAACAGCAAGCCCAAAATGTGACAGCAGATCCTTTGCGGTTCAGAGCCACAGGACCTGTTCTCCTTTTCCAGCCACCTCATACAAAGCCTTCTCACCTGCAAAAGTAGAGCTCAGCAGGCTCTTCGTTCTCACTCGTTCCCCTATGTCATACACACACGCAAACTTACACACATGGTGTGACCTGTGGTTTTGATTTTAAACGGGTCTGTGGGTTGAGATCAGCGCAAAAACGCCTGTCCATATGGCATGGCTTTGGCGAGAGAAATGAAGGCTATAAAAGGAAAGCGAGTGAGTGAGAGAGGGGGAAAAAAATGCCCACCTGGCCTGGCAGCCTGAGATGCGAGTCTGCCTCATGTCATGATCCCTGAAGGAAACAGGGACCAAGAGCCAGCCAAAAATGGGTTCACACATTCGCCAGCTCTCCAGAAAGGAAGAGATAGAGAGAGAGAGTGAGAGAAAGTGATCACAAGATAATCCAGATATCCTTGCCCTTCAGTTTGGACTACTGTGTCTCTATTTATAAAAGCTTTAGTCTGTACTGAATTATAACTTACCTTCTCCTACCACCACACACACACACACACACACATACACACACACACTCTCTCTCTCTCTCTCTCTCTCTCTCACACACACACACACACACACATTCAGAGAACAAGTGTCATTAGAGAGTCTCTCGGTTGCCAGCTCAGCTGGACACTTCTATCAAAGCTGTCTCAATCATTCATCTGGCTAACTTAAGCTAGATGGCTGGGTCATCAATCATCCATGACTCCCATGGCAACCAAGCGAGAGGCCAAAACAGAGAGGTGGAGACGAGGAGTGGAGGCAAGATCTGAATGGATGGACTAAAAGGAGGAGGGCGTAAAAAAAGAGCAGACCATTTGACATGAGCAAACGAGAAAGGAGGAAGAGTAAGAGGTCAAAAGGTAACCTATATTTTAGGTAGGCATGTCCCCTTCCGACCAAGGGAAATCTCTAACTTCAAGGTTAATTAAGCCTCGAAATGAGATCAAGAAGCATTCTCTTATAAACCATTAACCAATTACAATGTCTTCTCAAAATAGATCAACATCTGTGTTTTGACATTTTTCAATTAGCTTTTAAAGTAAATGAAATATATGGGTGCGTAATATCAGCAGGTGAGCAGTCCTCTTAACACGCCTGAAGATGTTATTCAGTGAACCGATTGACCTTCACTCTTCCAATGATTCCATATTCATTTAGTCATAAAACTCTATCAGTGGGAAACAATGAAACTTTATTGCTTAATAATGATGGAAAATGAGATAAATCACAGAACTACTCTTTAAACATTATTAAACATTATACTCTTTAAAATTCATTTACTTATTTAGTTTGTTCTTTTTCTTATTTCAGTCATTTCTGGAATCTGTAGCTTGCCAGTGCTAGTAAGAAGATTTTTGTATATTTCTTCCATTTACAAACTGAGTTCACTGATGAAAAATGTCTGCCTTGTACACTAGTTCTGTACCCCATTCATCATACACGAGCAGCTCTGCATATGCCTTTATCTCCACAGTTAGACAATTGTTCAGTTCTTCCTTCAGTTTATAAATACACAACAAGATTTCCATATGAGAGCCATCAGACCCCTGTACACAGCATCTCATCTCCTCACACAGCGTGACAAATAGGCATCTTTTCAACAGTCTTCCCTTCACAAAGTTAACAATGCACACAACCTCAACCTTATATATGAAAGTTTTTTTTTAAACTAAAAGAAGTTTCATTTATAATTCTTTCTTTGACATGTTGATGTATTATCACTTTGTTTAACCATTACTCACAATGGCATTCGATGACCTGCTGACAGTGGTGCCAGTAAAATTAACCATCGCTTCATGTCTACCTAAACAGACCAATGCAGCAGCATCGTGATTAATCTCACAGATCACTAACTAGCCGAGCTAAGTCTAAGCTGTAACTCAGCAAATGTTGTCTATATGTGTCATATAGACGCAGTCCATTCGGTCAACTTAGAGTCTATCATTTGCTGGATTTCTTATTAATATGACCCTGAACATGAGAAAAACGAAAACAAGTGAGAAAAGGAGCACGTGCTATTTTTTATATACATTGTATTTGATAATATTTACTTATATTTGATTATTGAAATATTTACTCCTATTCAATGAAGAGGTGAAGAAGGTACAGGAGTTTAAGTACTTGGGGTCAAGTAATGATCCAGAGTAATGGAGAGTGTGGGAAAGAGGTAAAGAAGCGAGTGCAGGCAGGTTGGATTGGGTGGAGAAAGGTGTCGGGAGTTCTGTGTGATAGAAAAATATCAGCGAGAATCAAGGGGAAGGTGAACGAGACAGTGGTGAGAGCGGCCATGCTGTATGGTTTAGAGACAGTGTGACTGAGGAAGAGACAGGAGTCAGAGCTAGAGGTAGCAGAGC
Source organism: Pangasius djambal (assembly GCA_022985145.1). Lineage (NCBI taxonomy): Eukaryota > Metazoa > Chordata > Actinopteri > Siluriformes > Pangasiidae > Pangasius > Pangasius djambal. Next base: position 14,623,124 of record CM040992.1, read on the forward strand.
TGAAGATGTTGAGGTTCTCTTTGGGAGTGACGAGGTTGGACAGGATTAGGAACGAGTACATCAGAGGGACAGCTCATGTTGGACGTTTGGGGGACAAAGTTAGGGAGGC
>CM040992.1:14623332-14677621 GCA_022985145.1 Pangasius djambal
AAAGAAGATAGGGATAGGTGGAGAGTGATGATTCATTGTGGCGACCCCTGAAGGGAAAAGCCAAAAGAAAAAGAAGAAGAAGAAGAAGAAGAAGAAGAAGAAGAAGAAGATTCAATGCTATTGTATCAGTGTTAGCAATGTCCCTGGAATGTCACAGGAATAACAAAAATACAGCATCAACCAACAAATTAGCACCAGACTTGTTAATCATATCAGAAATATTTCAACCTAAGCATATTTACCCTGTTTTAGGATAGAGATTTCCTTTAATTCTGTTGACTCGTCAAGCTGCAATGCAAATCTTCCACGAGTTTTATTTTTTCCAGAATAACACTCACAGTTTGTGCAGATATAGCATCGATATGTCTGGTAATTGTAATTGTATTGTCTGAAATAGAAACGTGTGCAATTTCTTTTTCAGCATCCCAACACTGTGTACAGCAAGTCAAGAGCTAGCTCAGAGCTTATTCAGACACCCTGGCCCTTTTTCTCACCAAGTCTGCCTGCTTGTTTCAAGTATACAACATAGGTTGAGTTCTTTTGAACGAGGACTCTTTTGTCATGAGGTGATGTATAAGTTTACTGGAAACCATGGTATGGATGGACAGTTTCTTCTCACAGAAAACTGACATGTCTCCAGGAAAAGTAAATCCATATTTAATGTACTCCTCACTTTACTGTCTGCTCATCAGTTTTGCTTTCTTTTCTTTGCTGCAACAGGGTGCTGAATTGGCATAAAGACCATCAAACCTTCTATTTTCCCCTTTCTAACTGCCAGAGACTGTGAAAATCACCTGCATTGCTTATTCTGGTAATGTACATGTATGCTAATACCTTCCAACAAAGTAACCAAGTGATATTTGACACCTTATTTGCAATAGATCCTGCCATCATACAGCCATCTTTCGCTTTCTTCTTTGTACCTCATGCGATGTGTATGGACCACAGGTATACCATAAAGAGATCAGATTATGACTACAGATACAGATGTCTTCCAAAGCTGCCAGTAGATTGCTATCTTCTCTTCTGCCATGGTGAGTGCATTTTTTCTTATATTCTAGAAACCTTTCTGGAGAATGCTAGAGAAAATATAAACTAAAACAAATTAAGCCAAATAATCAACATCTGCTTTAACCATTGTTTATCCCATCCATGGGTAAAATTAAGCTCACAATAACTTATATGAATCAACAACACGATGAATCAACTGATGTGAGCCTAAAGCGAGTTCCAATTTCTACACCTGGAGGTCAGAGTTCAGTAAGTTACCAACATTTAGGAACATGTTTTAATAAAGCTTTTGCGAATTTATGTATACTTATTTTAGTAATGTTTTGAATAAACATTAGTCAAGGCAATTTTATTTTGTTAACATAAAAAATAGCAGTATATACATGATATACATAATACATATGTTAACTTACTTTATTGCCTTGTTACTTAGCAAACATTACTTGTTAATTCACTCCTTCATTCATTAATCTTCAGTAACTGCTTTTATCTGAGAATTCACCTTAGAGGGGACGCTAGCTGATTTATTAATACTAAAGAAAATTTGTTAATGTTATCTGATGCAGTGAATAATATTAGTTAAATAATGTTTGTTATTGACCAGGTTGCCTTGCACAGAGATGTACACTTTTGGATTTAGCCTCAAATAATGATTAAAATAAAAAGTCATTATTAATTATATCACTATAATAGTAAAATATTGATATCAAAATTTTAATTTTACTAACAATGATAGAGTCAGTCAAAACCCGACTTCCTTAGATGAGAAAGTTGACTTATCAAGTCTAATACAATTATTAACAAAAGTAATTTTTTTTTTTTTCTTCAGAGAAAATGTGTCGGTGTGTGTTATTAATTTAATATTAATCTAACACTTATCTCACACTTAAAAGCACTGAAAATGTCATCTTTAGAAGTAATTATGAGGCTCTTTTGGGTGGCTCAACAGAAAAAAGTTTGTGCTGTCATGGAGAAAATGTGATTTCCAATTCCAACCATATCCAAGATGTGTGAGAAAGAGGGAAGTTAGCGCTTTCCTCTGAATGTGTTCAGTCGATTGTAATGTAGCATGATGCAGTCAGTTTTGGCAGAGAGGAGTTCTAGTGTGGGAAAGGGCAAAGACTAAAATTGAGAGGAAAATGTGGTGAAATCCAAACAAACAAACAACAAAGGATTAGCTGTGCAACTTACCCCAACAGACGAACTGCCACATATACTGTCAATTTGTACTCATTCATGTTTTCATAAGGAAATGCCAATTTGATTTTTCTAGTGTAGTAAATTACTCTTTCCCTGGTCCTACCTCCATAATTCCTGCTCTTTAACATTAAAGAAAACAAGCAGCTGGTGCCTGGAAAAGCATGCCCTTCACAATCCACTGGTTATCTCCCAGCAATCAACATAATATTACCCATTGGGTGTGTGTGCCAGCACAATTACTCTTCATCATAGTGTATAAACACCCGCAGCTCTGGTGCTCAATGGGAGTCAGAAGAATATTGGATACCACACGTGTTCATACGCATTTTTGTTAGAAAGATATGGCATTGGTGACTTTGTGATTGAAAGCTTGTGAGTTGAAATCCTGGTTATGGTAAGTAGCAACTGTTGGGTCCTTAAGCAAGCCCCTTAACCCACATGTACTCAATAGTATCATGTCCCAATTGTATGTCATTTTGGATAACAGGGACTTAAATAAATAAATGTAAATGTAAGATATATTATGTTTGTTAAAAGTTTGGGTCCTACTTTATATTGTCTCTTTAATAGCTGTTGTTACACATAAAAAACAGGCATCTATAACTACTGAGGATGTTGCACTTGCATTACAGCAGTATAAATTATGTAAATTATGTACTTATGTAAATTCAGGTATACCCAGTACATTTAAGTATATGCAATTACCTTTTTATGTTCCTTTACCGTATTTGTGTTGTAACAAAATTAAGTGGATTAATACACATCTAAATTTGTGAGTACCTACATTCTAACTACAGGAGAACAGTCCACATTCACTACTTATTACTTTTCTAATCATAAAGAAGAAACAGCCTTTCATGCAAATTTAATGAGATAGTCTAATTAGATACTCCCACAAACTCTGATGACCATGATCAGTTTCCATGACGCAAGGCTTCACAGAAAACTCCGCACAAGTCTAATCTCTGGATTTCTAATTAAGCACATCTGAACACAGACACCCCCAACCATTTAAATAACTTGGACCTTCACATTAGGGGTGTTACCATTTGAAATAGTACGTTAACCTAGCCTAATAATATCATGATAATAATATCACATCATTAATCTACTATGTAAAAATCACAAAGCCGGTGGGGAAAATGAAAGGAAAAATGAATTAGTAAATCTTTGTACAAAAATCTCTTTGCACATCCTTGTATATACAATAAAAAAACAAAACAGGACAAAAGGATGAAATCCCCTAAATGTTCTTCTTTCTTACAATTTTTGAGAATGACTTTTTTACACAATATCACTTATACTGTCAGTATTTATTACATTGTCATTATAAGCTGAAAGAGAGAATTGCTGTACAGACAAACAATCAAACAAACAAACAAATAAATAAATGAATGATTTGGGCAACAGTATGCAGCACTGCTCAGCCAAAAAACAGGTAGCTGTCTTCATTTAGTTCTATTCAGCAGCACCACGTTCTTTTGTGTGTTCTTTTGTCTGTTGTATATGATAATGTAACGACATGCTAGGAGTGGCAGGATGGGTAGCAACGTAATGTGTTTACAGTAGTAGTGGATTACACAGCCAAAGAATGTTCAGTGCAGAAGATGTTGTAGTGTGATTCAGTAGACAGAGAGAGAGGGGGTTGAGAAATCTTTGGGAAGTGGAGTCAAACACCGAATAACCTTCTGATCATACACCACGACTAACCATGAAACCCTAACAACCCTAATTCACACACTCAGTACAAGGCTCGTTCCAGCATTTGCCTTTGATTTTGGTGAGCTGTTTGTATTCCAGTGCTGTTTTCCATAGTTTTCAATTAACAGTTTTGCTTGTCCCAGTTCATGCCTGTTCCCTGATTTCCTATCCTTCTGCCTGGTTGTCATTTTCAGAATTGCCTGACTCCCTCTGGTTTGTTTACTGTGGACTTATTTAATAAAAATGAAACCTGCACTTGCGTCAGCCTGCCTGTTCTGACAGACATATTTTGTCACAATCTAAAAGTAAATCTTATTGGAAAAACCAGCAGTTCATACAAATACAATTACTCTCACCCTGTTACTTGTGAGATAATATCCTAATACAACTGTCGTGATGTGTACATGTGTACTTACACAAGCCAAAGCTGAGGTTTACACATGTGTATTTATATCAGATACTTCTGTCCTCCTGCCATTCATCTGTGGTGTAGACATCCACTGGAGATATATAATGTATTTGTAACGGTAGATATTAGAAACATTTAATATAAAGAAGAACCATGTTTTGAAGATCATCTAAAGGAGTTTTGAAGAATGCATATATTGCTGTATGAGAATACATTGTACAGTGCATTTCCTAATTGTACAACATTTCCGCATTGTGTAATGTTACAGCCTGGAACTGAAATGGACCTAATTGGGATTGTTTCCATTTAATTTGAACATGGCTATAATTTGAAGTTGCAAAATATATATATATATATATATATATATATATATATATATATATATATATATATTTTTTTTTTTTTTTTTTTTTTTTTTTTTTCAAACAAACAAAAACTTTTTGTTGGTCGCGTAAATATTCACTCCCTTGGTCATTACTTCGTAGAACCAGCTTTGGTTGCAATTACAGCTGCAAGTCCTGTGGAATATGTCTCTGCCTGCTTTGCACATCTGAATCCTGATTTTCTCGTCCATTCTTCTTGGCAACATTGCTCAAGCTCTTATGCAAGGCATTGTAGTGGAGAGATTGCAAAACGCACATCCATCACATTCACAACAGCTTTTATGCTCCTTAGCAGAGGCCAGACCCCATCTCCACCATGATGCCACTGTTGCATTGTATCTTAGATTGCAGTGATATTTCTCAGCCACTACTACAAAGCTGTATGCTTATGCAGTTTGTGTTCTGCATAGAAGAATGGGGATATTTATTGAATTTGTCCTGCTGCCTGTAATGCAGTAAACATGATCTAAAGTTCTCCAGATTAAGGAAAATAGATAGTGCCAGCCACATACAAACTTGATATCTGAGGATTATATATTTAATATCTAACTATTTAAGCTGACTTGAGTCACCTTAAAGAAAGAGTACTGGAGGTTACTGTAGCCATTTTGTTTATATACAGGTTCATTGCCTATGAATAAAAAATATCATTCACGCATCAACTTCAAAAGCCTAAATAGCATAAATATTTGTAGTAGCTTGTAGTGAACTAGCTGGCAACAGAAGAAATTAAATATTAAATGTGTTTGTTAGATTAATCGTCTATTCTTTGTTTTCAGGGAATGGCTGTTTTACTGACTCACTGGCTGCCACTAATAAGTTTACATGCCAGCTCTTAAAGAACATCTTATTTAGGATATATTTATGATAAATACTTACAGTATGCATTGCAAGCATTTTGGGCTGCAAATTGTTACGTCAATATTTACAAAGGGGAAGTTCTTGGTATTCAGAGTTGGCTTACATTGGTAATTTACGTAGATTGCTTTCAGATTATTGCAATTATGCATATGTACAGTATTTCATGTCTCAATGTCTCAGAGGTACCAGATTTTTCTTAAGAAAGTCTGTCCAGGATTATATGATATTATAATAATATATGAATTAATCTTGCTAAAATAGCACTTGATCCAGTACATCCTACTATTTTGAACAATAAACTAGAAGTACAGAGACAGAATTTGTGAAAGTTTACAGCTTATACTATATCATATATTATAAATGTAGTTCATAATTTTAACCATAAATGCTGTCTCCTATGTATGAAAAAAAAACTAATTAAATAATGAATTAACTGTGTGATATTTATGTATTTAATTGCCCTTGAATGTCCATAGTTTTTATAGTGTATTTACAATTTACAATTCAACATGACATATTGTGGTTACAGTATATTTTTATATTCTTATTCTTATGTTCAAGGTCAGAATCACGTGTAACTGATACACACCTCTGTTTTAGGCAAACTCTGCCCCAAACATGTCAATGAGCAGTTTTTCTTCACCTAACCTACTTATCTACTAGGCAGAACATGTATAATGTATAATGTATAATGTTATGCATAATAGGATAAAAATAAATGTCTAAGTTGAATGTCTGATTACAGTGACCAGCCAAATCAGCTGGGAGAAAATCTCTTTCTACCTCTATTCTACCTTTCATTAATTCCCATAACCCCAGGTGCTCCATCTCTCCCTATCTGATTGCTCATAAACATTTCATGCTTTCTTTGTATGGCCATTTTGTTTGTGAGATAGTCTTGCAGTGTGAATTCACAGCAAATTGCCGGTGGAGTGGCACCCCTCATGTCTGAGGGAATTCCTCAGAGAGAGGGTTAGCTCAACTAAGATAAAACCTGCCCCCTGACTCAGTTTTCCAATTAGACATGATCTATTACACCCACACCAAAAGGTTCAAAGTCTATGTAGGTAGGTGAAGGGCTACTGACAGAGGGTTAGTGGGAGTCCAGGGTGTCTTTTAGAGACTTGAACCATTGGGGACTGATTTTTTTGCATTCCTGGTTTACTTTGTTTCTTAAATTAATAATTAGTTAACATTTTTAAATGACTCACCTAATATTTACTGGCCGAGGCTAGATTTGAAACAGAAAAAAGGAAACTTTCCCATGTATCACCTTAGGAAATGATGGTGATAGATTCTCATCAGGTGTTGCAGACCACAAGATGAAAGAGCAAAATATAAGTTTTTGCCACCAAAACATCTGCAACAAGAAAATTTGGAGCCTCAATGATGAGGAGAGGACATACAGAAGTCACCTTGGCAATCAATTTGGCCAGAGACTCAGCATACACTCCTGGGCAAAAAAAAAATGGGCCAAGCTCAAAATGGAAATATTAAGCTTTTAACAGTCTTAACAACAAATTGCAGGTCAGAAAATTAGCAACAATTAAACAAATGCACTCCTGAGACCTCCTGTGCCACCATTTGCTGGTTTATTTTTGAACTGTTAGCTAGAAAAATGGAAATTCACTTATGTAGTCACTTATATAGTCTTCTTGTAAGCAACGGTACAATCATGATAATGATAAAAATGTTTGATGTAAAATTCAAACTAAAAAATGTTTAGGTGAACAAAATCTTCCAAAAATATCTTCTGGGATTTTTTTTTTTTGAGATTTTAAAAGTCATTATTTTGTTATCTGCCACACCTGATGCAGCCCATCAAAGGCCACAAGTCTTAAAAGTTTAAAGAAATCAAAGGGAAATGCTATCCTATGCTAAGCTCCTTTACGTATTTGTTTAATTCGTTGCTAATTTCCCGACCAATGGTTTGTTGTTAAGACCATTTAAAGCTTAACATTTTGCCATTTTGGGCTTGGCCTTTTTTTTTTTTTGCCCAGAAATGTGCAATATGGGTCAGTGAAATATGGAATTAGGGAAAGTTATAAGTTGTCTGGCCGAAATTTCAGTTAATTTAAAAATGTTACATGAGAATGTTGCAGCAGAAATAAACAGCATATTTGTGTTTATACTGGTTTCCCGTGCTCATGCGATAAAAAAGTAACAACTACTACACAAACGACACTGTACAAACACCTTAATTATGACACCATTGTAGATTTTAATTATAGTTCACAGTGTACAACATACAGTAAGAAACACCTTCCTCGCACACTCAGCTTGTGGCTTGAAACATTGATTAAAATAGAAATGTATCTGTTCTGTGAGACACATGAGACCCACCAGAAAGAAACGCTTTCAGTGTGAATTGACCTCTAGCAGAACGAGTGTGAGGCATGATGGAGTAGTGGGCGGCAGTGGCCATATGGAAGTGAAGTGACATAACGGCAACTCTTAGAAGAAAGAACCTCTTGCTGGTTGCTCTGATTTGCACTCATCTCTAGTTAAAATCACACTAAAGACAGCAATATCACCTGATTAATATGTCTCATATTTCTTATCAGTCCATCGCTCCACACTGAACTAATGCAGACATATTGATGGGAGACTAAAGGGTCCAGTGGACACATAACTAAACTGCACCGCTCCAGCTGTCAGCCCTCACACTATTTCTATGCATCAGTGTGCAAATAAATAGTGATAGAGTTTACAGCTTACCTTCTAGTTCAGCTTTTCATGTTCTACAGCCTGCACTCCATTTAAGGAACCAGGCACCTTTTCTTCAGGTCATAAACCTGATGTAGTGAAGAGAAACTCCAGTTGCTGCAATCATTTGTGGAGTTTCCACCCACATATTTTTTTAAGCAAATGTTGAACTTGCAAATAAGAGCATTTTGAATGCAGGCTACAAAAATTCAAGTTTGAGGTACAATTAAAAAGTTGGCGTATCAACAGAAGCGGCAAGTGACAAAGTGCATTTACTTACTCACTGTACTTAAGTCTGTTTTTTCTTCACCTAAAAGACTTTTGACTTTTCCTGACTTAATATCTGTACTTGCTACTCACTACATTTTCAAACACCATCACTGCATTTTCTATAATATATTTATAAAGTAATAAGGTGACTTTTTCTTCTTTTTTTTTTAGCATCAAATAGCTCATTAAGGAGTTTATACATTCCTAACAAATCTAAAGTTTAACATATGTGATAGCAAGAATGAGACCTAATACCAATCACTGTTATCTATCAAGGCAGTTTGTGACAGCTTGCTATTAGCATTGAGCTAGTTTGCATCATTAGACTTATTATCATGCTAACTACTGTCTGAGAGATTTGGAAAAAAGCTGTTGTTGGTTTAAATTTGGCTAGTGTTTTCCTATGTTCCTTGATATATTGATGAAAAGAGCACTAACTTACTATCGGTAACTAAAATCAGTAAGTGATTTGAAGTGTATGTTCTTGTACTTTTACCTTCTTACTTTACTTAAATAAATTAAGAATTTATTCTGTGTATATTTATACTATTATATCTTTGTATCAATAAAGGATGGATCCAATAAAAGCTGTCGGACACAGATGTTTGACTGGCGCTTATTTGAATACATCATGTTGGACGATCAGTAGATCACTAATTAGTTTACAATGCTCAATAATCTAATCCTTATGCATTTAGAATTTAAGTTATTTAAGGGCATAGGCAGTAATTTACCTGATCAACAAATGAGTAAATCTCAGGAATAAAAATGGCAACAAAATGGAACGAATGGCTCTTGTATATCGGTGCAGAAAAAAAGCTTCTGCACTCAGAGGCCTGCATTCTTTTCTGATGGCAGTGCTTAATTTTCGATGCATGTCCCTGAAAGCTCAGTCCTCCAGGCTATAATCACAGTTATTTGCTTGATTAGCCTAGCACTTTAATCATGACAGAAATCGCAGGAATGGACAAGGCACTGCACAGATAATTAGTAGCTTCCAAAATGATGTGTTTCTCAGAAAATGACCCTTCCTTTTTTTTTCCGCGCGCCCCCACTTTTCCACACACACACCCATTCTCTCTAATGAGTTTACAATTAATTAACAATTTGTCTCAGACAAACATGTGTTCACCCTGGTACTTTCACTCACTTCAGACCTGCAGAGATAAATGCAGTGCTGGAGTGTCGGTGACTGTGTGTATACTGCGTGTTGCTGCAGTGTATTATCATGAATTGCTTGATGATTGATAGAATAATAACCTTTATCCTATTAATGACAAAGACAATGACGCATGTAGGACTACATTCCCTGTAAAGACATGCACTTGACTTGACAGAAAGTGGAGAGTTGAAGACTGGAAATAGACCAGGCGATGGTTTTCCAAACTTCAACTGTCTGGTGTTTCTGCTCTTCACGGTGGTGTGAGTGTTTAGTTGAGTTACTGTAGACTTCCTGTCAGTTTGAACCAGTTTGGCCATTTTCCTCTGACCTGTCTCATCAACATGCCCATGGAACTGCCCCTCACTGTTTTTTCTTTTTTGTGTGTGTGTGTGTGTGTGTGTGTGTGTTTTGTTTTTTCCACAACTCTCTGCAACTCTAGAGACAGTTGTGGCCCAGGGGATACTTTGAAATACTCAAACCAGACCATCTGGTAGCAACAACCCTGCAATGGACAAAGCCACTGAGGTCACATTTTTTTTCACCATTCTAATGTTTGATGTGAACATTAACCATTAACTGAAGCTCTTGACCTGTATCTGCATGATTTTATGCATTGTGCTGCTGCTACCTGATTGGCTATATATATATATATATATATATATATATATATATATATATATATATATATATATATATAAAATAAGAATCAAAAAGGAATCAATGAAATGCACATTAGTGGAATATGCAGATCGGTTTGTGGCTTTCTGTGAGTCACTTTGTGAAATTAATTTCTCATAATACAGCAAAGAGACAGGTGCCAAGCCATTTCTTTTAACATAAGGAAGAGTTTGCAACATTTGACTCAGCACTGACTCATTGTGCTGGGCCTAATCCACTAATCACATGTTTTCAGTAAACAGAAAATTGAAACAGACTGCAAAAAACCCTGATAATTCCACGAGTGAAAATATATAATACCCTTCTTCTCATTTTATCCAAGAGTCAAATTTGAATATAGCAGTTTACAAAGAGAACACACTGCCCTGGGCACAGTGCCACATTTCTTAGTGAAAAACAATCACACAATGGAAATGTGATTCACAAATGGGCTCAGACTGTTCTTCTGGAAGGAAGATGGGCTTTAAGACACATGAGAGCTGGAGGTGATTGGACATAATTGCAAAGTATTTTTATTTAGGCATTTGCTATCGTCAGTGTTAGAACATATGCCAATCCAAAGTGTATCCCAGCAGATAGGCTAGGTCAAAAACAGAAGTTAGATAAAACACAAGACTTGGGGACTAGGAAATTAAGAACTAGCAGATGTAGAAGATATAGGGGCAATATTTATATTGTGTACTATCTCAGCTCTCAGTCAGTTTGGAAGTATCTGTCACTTACACTGAAGCCAGTGAAATCATACATTCCGAGCCCAGACCTGTAGGAGTCACATACAAACATGCATATAGATACTACTCTTTTTTATAGAATGTTTGACAGAACGGTTCGCAGTGAATCTGATTGACATTAGAGGTGTGCATCAGGATAGCCATCCTGCAGAATTCAACAAAAACACTGTGCTTGAAGCCTGCATGACAAAGAAAGACCACACTGAGTAACACATTTACAGCATCCTTAGTGACTGCCTGGACATGTTCACTACTGGGATACTAGTTTAAGTTAGACCTATATTCAACTACATTCATTAGAAAATATCATGGGCAGGTGCAAACAACTACCACAGTATGAGTAGGATCACTAGTTGAGGTCAGTGATGAACTTGTGTGAGGTAGCTGAGTTTGAGGAATAGTCAAAGGCAGAATTCACAGACTATGCTGACAGTGCTGGCATTTCTACCTCTGTCTTTTTTATAGCATTTATATCTATACCTGGATATAAATCCAGTTCTATATATAAATAGTGTAATATAGAGATACTTTATATAACATACCGTGGTGTATGCTTATGAATAAATATTTTATTGTTCATATTTATAAGTACAATGTCAAAAGACGTGTGTAAATTTGAAATGAATACATGCACTGGATGTATATTAAATAACAAAAGACAAAAAAACAAACAAAAATAACAAAAAAAACCACTTACTCCCCTACTGGCCTACTGGATATGATGGATGCCGAACAATGACTTGAGCAGTAGACACTTTTTAAGCTAGTAATTAGTAATTGAGGGTAGCAGATAACAGATACGACTAACAATGTTTGTTAACAGTAACACTTGGTAAAATGGTAAAACTATAGATGTTTATGAACTGTATATCAAAAGTGCAAAATACATGTCGCACTGTTGGTTATGCTAGCTAGTTATTAGCAGCATTTGTATTTTAGCACCATTTCTCTTAAGATAGAAACAGCTGAAGTGACATGAGATTATAAAATCCATGCAGTGCAAACTGGTCGTATCCAAGCCGTTCGCTAACCTAACAGATGGCAGCTACTAAATTTATTACAGGTTTTACTGTGTAAGGCGACATGTGTCTTCGAATGACTTATCAATGATCTATCAGCTATAATCAACAACAAACTAAAAAAAATATATTATTAGCTGTGCCTGAGCCACTTTATATCTAAGTAAAGTTCCTGCTGTTTGAATTCTACTTGTTTTGCATTTTATTAGCCTGTGTGTGTGTGTGTGTGTGTGCGTGCGTGTGTGCTCCTGCTTCTCACTGCTGCATACTGACTCTTGCATATGTAGAATTGTGATAAGATAACTTAATTAACCTGTGTTTAAAATGATAAACAGGTCAGGTTTTAATCCGTTCAATTATTCATGTCAGTCACTATAAACAGTAGTTACTGTCTGTGGATTTTCTTCAAGGGCACTCAGATTTCTTCATACTTCTAATAAAGTGATGGTTGAGTGAGTTCCTCCACATGCATAATATTAACATAGGCTCACAGATATTCAGTTCTGATAAATTTATCAGCTTTGATAAATGACCCCTTTTAAAGAAATTGACAAAATATTCAAAGGGTTCTTGAAATTGAAATCTTTTATAAAGATCTCAGTGTTGTGTTTATACACATTGTTGAGAAATATAATTTGATGGAATTCTATCAGTTATTCATCTTAAAGCATATTATTTAGTAACATCTGAGAGTAAGGAATACACATCTGGAACTGCCAACAGGTCACAGTAGTTTAAGGGGTTAAACGTGATGAGGGAACAAAACAAAAAAAAAACCCCAAAAAAAAAAACAGTTCTTAGGCCCTAATTTATATACTGATGTTTTACTGATGGCAAGGGTGGAAAGTAATAAACTACATGTACTCTTGTTCCAGTACTTGAGCGCATGGTTCACAGTAACTGCACATAGAGTATAATTAAATCATACTACTTTTACTTTTTCACTGCATAATTTAATTTTGAAAGCCAAAATTTGCCAAAAGTCTACACTTCAGGCACCAAATTCTTAGTGACAGTGGAGACCGATGTGCATCTCTGGCTTAATTGATCAGGTATCTTCAGTTTTAAATGCTTCAGAGGAAACAGCATGATAATGATCTGCAGATTATACGAGCAAAATCTGTGAAGATATCGGCATTTCACAGCTCAGCATCCAGCTTGTGGAAACAAGCGCAGCTAGCCATTAGCTAGTTGAGTAAACTAGACTAGCTAGAAAGCTCTGTATTAAACTTGTTACTTTGATGTTTGGTAGTGATTGCCTATTGTAATAAATATAACTAAGCACTGCTGCAGCCTATAGGTTACACGCAGGACAATGTATAAGGGGCGTCTTTGCTATATGGCTAACTGTGTAGCTAGAAATGAGCCTAGCAAACTACTGAAACCGCAACATCATTTGGCTAAGTTAACTAGCCAGATACCATGACATTTGTATGTACTGTATACTGTTAATAATAGAGGTGGTGTTCACTTCAGCATAGCTCACTTGGTTAGTTGACATGATTGTTCGAAATGCATTCCTCAGATATGTCTACTTAGTTTTATCTAATTTAGTTAAAATATACTTAATAATGTAATTTTGCCCTTTCTTTGATGGCTAGACAGATAAATAAAGAAATCCCAAAGGCTGTCTGTATTATGATTTTGGCAGTGTAGTGATATCTAAAAGTTGTGTAATAGCCATTAAAATTCAAATAACAGAAACCTAGAAATTGAAGAAGAAATTAATTAAGGCATTATTTCACTACTAGTGCCAGTTTTTTTGGTTTGTTTTTTTTTTTTTTTTTTTTGTCACAGTCATTTAAAAAAAGAAAATATAACAAATAGAGCAGAACAGAAAAGGGATTAGTTGTGTCAATTGTAGACATATGATCTAATTTGTGAATGAGCAATTTGAAAAGTAATTACTCGAGTAGTTTCTCACCAGATGACTTATTTACTCTTACCTAATTAATTTTCTTGGTCACTACCTGTACTTTAACTCGGGTGAATTATTACTACAGGAGCAGCACTTTCACTCAAGTCACAGGCCTGATTTCCAACAATGACGAGGACTACGGAGAGTAGGTCAGAACCCCTGTCACTGTAGTATCACGAAAATGACCTCTCCCTAAACATTAACAAGACTAGCAAACTGATCCTGGACTACAGCAAACAGGAAAAAAAACACACACACACACACACACCCTCACCATAACTGGAGCTGCAGTAGTGAGGGTCAGCACCTTTCAGTTCCTTGGTGTCCACATCACCAGGAGAGTTACACGTTCAGTTCACACCAGAGATGTGATAAGAAAGGCACAACAACACCTTTACAACACAGAGGTGATTCTAAGGACTTTTAACTCTTTATTGCCATTATGTTACCCAGAACTCACAAAAAAGCATTTTAGAAGGTAAACTTTTGTATTATTTTGATTTTTAAAAAAATTAAAATTAACCTATTAAACAACCCTCTGAGCTAACAGAATATAAAATATATCCTAGAACAGGTAGATTAAATAAATAAATTAATTCATTAATAATAATAATAATGTCTTTCTCTTTATGTTGAACCTTTTAGTGTAAATCACTAGAATTTAAACTTTATACAACATTATATAGATTCAATTTATTTAATTTAAAAAACTATAGACATTGCAAATGGAATTTAAAGCACATAAAGCACAAACGCATGAGGAAATAAAACTCTAAACTTGAGGCTAGTTTTACACTGTGGTAATCATGCTCGAAATATGTACAAATGCTGCTTAATGGCCTTAGCTACTGCAAATACAGTCACTATATCTTCAAGGTCCAAAAC
The DNA here is from genome assembly GCA_022985145.1 of Pangasius djambal. Classification (NCBI taxonomy): domain Eukaryota; kingdom Metazoa; phylum Chordata; class Actinopteri; order Siluriformes; family Pangasiidae; genus Pangasius; species Pangasius djambal. Next base: position 14,638,267 of record CM040992.1, read on the forward strand.
CTTTAATGTATTGTGTTCAATGCAAATCAGAGCCGGCCCTGAAAGCCTTTCCTAGCACATGGTTGACGTCAGGTATGATTTTAGCAGTCATTAAGCTGAAAAACTTCTCTCACGAGAGGCAACGCTGACAAAAACAACTAGCCGGAGATGAAGGGCAATGCTTATGTTTCTATATACAGTATTGTGCAAAAGTATTAGGCACCCTATTTTATTTAGTACAAATTTCGTATAGATATTTGTTTTATGAATTCTGCATTATTGATTCAGTACAAAAACATCTTAGATTTCCAAACATTACTTTGCCAAAAAAATAACGGTACAGAAAAATGTTTGTATATCAGTAAAGAATGCAGCATATTAAAAAAAAACATAATGAAGGCTGCTGGGTTTTGCTGCAGAAATAGCCAGAAGCACTATGGCTGGTTCTACAAGATGCTTAGTAAAACTTACCAGACAACCTCCTTATAAAACTGCACAAATTGTACCAGGGGCTACTATTGACCCTACTAGCAAAAGGCCTCACACCAAATACTGACTTTGTTTAGTTTCTTACTGTTTACTGCATGTTGTGGTATTTTTCTTTTAAGTAGAAAGATTAAATCTGATTATTTTTTGAAGCCATCTTTACTTTACTGCCTTTCTTTGCCTGTGCCTAAGACTTTTGTACAGTACTGCAGATCCAGGAGTTGTTCCTTATAAGTGTAATCTAGCATGTCTCTTGGGAAGGAAGATGCATAATCAGGAAAGTTGTGAACAGCAGCCTTGATCTCCATAACCAAATCCTCTGAATCTTTGCCATGCACTACTTTCATCAAGTTCTTACAGTTATCTTCAAGTAGACCACTCTGAATCATCTGTCTCATATTTTCTCTTGAAAAGAAAAAAAAAAAAGAAACATACAGGACCAAAAAAAAAAATCTTCTAGTTTGGAAAATCAGTCAGAAACTCAAGCTTCTGTGGCTGTGTCCACTAAGCGGAGAAAGAGTTCTCTGCTAAAGGACTCCTCAGGTGTGGATTGGGTTTCCTCGTTTCCTTGTTCTCATACAAGTACTGCCATGATGTCTTCCATCTTCTTTCCTAAGGAAATGTCATTTTAATTTCTAGATTTTTGCAAGCTCTCTAGCAACAGTTTGACTACTTTCTCTCAGCAACACCACTTTCTCTGAAGTTTTCCAGATAATGCTCTCCTCGCTGAATTTTATTTTAAGTGTTTTAAGTGAAACAGTGGGACTGAAATGGTTGATTTGATACAGCATAATATATACAGCACAATACACCAGGTCATTAACTCTTCCTGTATGTGTGTTTCTGTGGACATTGTTTCTCAGTCCTTCTTCTCCAACACAAACATTTTGGAGGGCAAACAGTGCTGGCATAATCTATGGCATTTGGTAATGAACTACTTTCATGCTATCAATTCTAGCCGTTCATCTTGTCAATGATAAAGTTTTCACAGTGAAGTTTTGGTACTGCCCAGCATTGAAAAGAACGGTCTCTGAAGAACACCAAAGAAGGAGACAGACGTCACAGAAGATTTTGCTGCATCTGCCACAACCAGGTTAAGGCTGTGACTGCTGCATGAGACATACATTGCCTTGTCTTTCAGTTGCGAGATGTAACTCCATTTTGATGTGGGTGATGCTGTTGCTAAAGGCAGTGAGTGGTGCATCTGTGTCCTCACTATGGGAAGCTGGTGGTGTTGATGTGATATCGCTGGTTGAGTGAGTAAGTGAGTGAGTGAGTGGTGCTGGTGTTTCCTTTTCCTCATAGACAGGTGATCATGCTGCTATGCTTAAAATGCAGGAGATGATGTAAGATATAGAAATAACAGGAAATTATACTGTCAGGATGACATTTTAGAGAGCATGTCATATAAAAATATCACTTTTAGGATATTCAACTTAAAATTATCAGTATCGGTAGGCCTACTTGTAGAACGTACTTCAATTTCTGCTGCTGAAAGATACTTTAAAAATGCTCCTACAGAATTTAAAGAAATGTATATGGTAGTGTTATGCTTTAATTAATTTTATAACGTAAAAATACATATATGGCAATTATTATAGGAAATACATGTATTTTAATTTATATCTAGTCAGGGATTATACAAGGGGCAATACCAAGACATCTGCTTTTCATTTAAAGAAATAATCATTTACCCAATTCAAACTGTATAGGTTTATATTATGCTTCAATACGATAAGCCAGCTATAGGGTAAAAGTCTATAGCATGCTTTAATACTCTGTATAAACTTTAAAAGACCAAACTATTGAGACTAGCCTTTCTCCAGTTTGCTAGAAGAGTAAGTAAGTATTCTTCTATTTGATGAACATCATGTACAGTCTTCTTTGACTGTAAAATACTACCACTGGGCCTCGTTTATCAAGCTGAATACAAATGGATTTATGCGTAAATCGTTAGTCGGAGCATTTATACAAGAGATTTGGTATTCATGAAAATCCTGCAAATTCAGAAAAATGTATCCTACTAGTGCTCCTGAGTGTTTGTAAAATTAAGCATAAGATGACAAACTAATGGAAACCTCAACTTGATCGCCTTCAAATCATATAAATTGCATGGATACTGTATATGGAATATGCTGTCGAGGTTAAATTGCTTTATTTTTATTACGTTTATAGAATTTAGCAGATGTGCTAAATATAGAAGTGTGAAAAAATCAGTGTTTCCCAAACCATTGTAAATCTGGCAGAGATGTTTGGTTTGTTTTGATTTGATTTACAGAAACATTTATATACAAATTTACTTAAAGATTGATAAATGAGGTACACTGGGAGTGTAGTGAAAGAACCAGGAGCAGTAATAAGAAGAACGCAGAAGTGTGCGATGAGCCCATTCAAAATAAAGTCACGCATACTAGGGAGTTCTTTAGGGGGGTTCCTGGTGTAGCATTGTACATTATCCATTGGAGGTTTTGGGGAAGTTCTGCACTGTTCTGAAATGTGACATTTTCATGGACTTAGTGTCAGGCTTCAGGGGACCCCTCAATAGTCAGGGCTCCAAGGAATTGCCTGCCTTGCCTGTCCTATAGCTACGCCTCTGCTACAACCTCAGATGCATTAGGAGACTCTGTCTGAGCCCGAGACTCTTCAATTTGTTCGAGAGGATCCTATCAGGTAGCATTACCTTCGCAACACTGGAGGTGAGCTTCCCTCCCCCAGCTTCCTAAGCAACAACTTGTTCACACTGCTACCTTCTGCCAGATGGTTCTGTATTGGGACATACAGTACATGAACAGACTCAGAGACAGCACTAGCCATTAGTTAGTTGTACTAATTAGTTGTACTTTGCACATTATCTCATGTACTCTACTGTACAGATTTTTTTTGCACTACTGCACTCCACACTTGACTTACCCTCCCAACTGTTTATATACAGTATACTACTATGCATTTTCATATTACTGTTATTCATATATCACTACTCACTACTATAGACCAGAATTATTATATCATACTGGTACATATCATGTTGTATTTTACTCTCTCTACTTCCTATCTACCTGCTTTTCACTGGAGTCCTGCAACTTCAGAATTTCACTTGCATTTTATACTTTTTATGTTTGTGTAAACTGTGCAAACAGTGATGTGACAATAAATCTAAATTTATATAAATCTGGGAGGAAATCAGAGAATCCGGAGGAAACCCCTGCACACAGTGTCTGTGTAGGTTTCCTGTAGGCTTGCTTGCTTATTTATTTATTTATTTATTTATTAATTATTTTTTTTAAATCCTGAGTGGTTCAACAGAAAAGTGTTCTCCCTATCATTGGTAGGTTGGTAGCGAGCTCGAATATTGACGATGCCACAGCCATCCATAGGCCAGTCTCAGAGGAAACACACCCCGGTGGGTAGCTGTTATATGCAAGGAGACAGCTGGTTGGTGGGTGGGGTCTGGTGACATTGGCCACGTAACGGCTTAACCGAGTCTGGTTGCATTCGCTTCGATCTTGTTTTTAAAATTCTGTGGCCCAACCTCTGCTGGTTTGGTTACCCCTCACCAACATGGTTATAGTTTTCAGAATGGAGTTTGCTATTGGGATTTGCAGTTGGCGTTGTTGCCATGGCAGTTCTGAAGGTCCCACTGAGTCCAATTTTACATGGCGCAGAGGACGTCTGAAGCTGTAAAGCAGAAGTTACTTTGCCCTTGTAGTGAGCATGCATTATATCCATCACACATCAACTGCTTTCCCTCTTGTCCTCTTTTCTCCTCCAGCGGCACACTTGCTGCAGGATGAGACAGGTGTCAAGCTGGAAATAAGTCTACAAGCAGGCACAGAGATTTTTGCATCATCACAGTGGAAGCACTTTTGCTGAAGAGCTAGGATGACAAGATTCATGGAAGCACTTGGAAGAGTCGAGATTGTATTGTAAAGAATTTCTGTAATTTACAAATAAGAAAATAAAGTGTCCAAAGCAGTATGGTACTTTAAATGTGTTTTACAGTTTGATACTGTAACCTGCCTGGTGTTCTGGGAAAATATTTACTGTATTGGCAGATTACACAGCAACTGAAAGACTTTATAGCTTTATACATAGTATATTATAGCTACTTCATAGCTACATTTCCTTAAATGTATTATAATAAAAATTAAAAAAATAAATAAATACATACAGCATCATTAACTACTCTAAAGCTACTTTCTACATATGACACATTTGACATTGAACTAAAACTAAATGACTGCTTTAATTAAAAACATTTGGTCAGATTCTTTTATTCGGATTTTTTTATCTTTAGTTATGTAAGCTGTAATTTTGGCAATAAAAGAGTTAAAGCAGTGGTATAACTGTAAAACTGTTTTGTTGTGTCTCAGCCTTTCTTTGTTTTGTGCGTTTGTGAAGACTTGCTAGCATTTTTGTCATATGGCAGTATTGTTAGAGATGTGATAACACAGCTGTTAAGACTTGTTTTTTTTACTGGAAGTGTGTGTTGTCAAGTCCCAAGACAGCCACTTAACACAAATGCACTACTCTTTGCTTGGGTTTGATTCTCCCTCGTCACAAATGAATAAAGGTAAATTCTCAGTCTGGTTTACTAGTATTGAATATGGATGCACTTCTGTTAAACATGATTACCAGTTTCCAGAGTGGTGCAACAGTGAAGTGTTCATGCTATCCCTGGGAGATTGAGAATTTAAGCCCAAGACAACATAACTGGCCCTACTCTCTAGGTATTAAGTATGGGATTCCTCTCGCCTCTGTTAATCAGAATGACACTAGCCAGTTATGCCTGTCTTTGAGCTCATGTATACGGAACGGGGCAGTTATTAGTGACTCAGTGGTTAAGGCATTTGGTAGCTCTCATAATGGTTGGAATAGGCAGAGACTAAATCGAGAGAAAAATAAGGTAGAAAAAAAAAAACAGACTTTGTTGTGCTATAAAAATTTTGAAAATATAGCTGTTTATGTAGGTCCTACTCTGATGTTCAAAGGCACACAGGTATAACAGATGTATTCATAATGTAATTCTAATTATATGTAACAATATTGCAAATAAGCACTAGATAATTGAATTTCTTCCCTGATTCACCCAAAGTTCACATTTCCTCGCATAAAAAGACAGATAAGATGACCGGTTCTAAAACATGTTTACTGCTTGGTGTCATTAGTACCTTTTACAGTGTTTTCTTTTCAGAAAAAAAACATGTTTCTTATTTTCTGCAACATCCCATCACTACTCTAATTAGCTGCCATAATTAGAGTCTGCATAAACTGTGTAATTTGTTGATTACTCTGGTACATTTTAATGAGGAATTTTAGTTACGAACCACCCTAAATTATAATAATAATAATAATAATAATAATAATAATAATAATAATGACTGAATAAATGATAAACTGATTCAGGCTGTTCCTGTCCCTCAACAAACTCAGACACAAATCTTTAAGAACGTTGGTATGCCAACAAATGAAGAATAGTAATTTGCCTTAAAGATAAATGGGATCTGTTACTCACAAATGTGTTAAATTGCCAACATCAGCTTACATCAAGATAAGTGTCTGCTGATGACCCTCAGAAGCTACTAAAGAAAATAGCTGCCACCATCAACATATCTGCAGCATGCTGATGAGCTGAAAAGCCCAAAATGAAATATTTTACTGCATCTTCATTCTGAATGCTCAGAATGCTCATTGTGGCTTAACGCAAATTATCTGATTTTTCATTACATCCAACTAAGGGCCATAGGCTTCAGAGTGAGCCTAGACCCAAGCAATAAACAAAACCCTTAAAACTAAAAAGAAATATTTAAATGAAGCAAGATACTAGTGAAAACTCCAAACCTATCTAACTTACTTACCACGACAGATGAAAGAGCGCCGCCCAAAAGCAATTGGAAGATCACTCCTACAAACAAGCAAACGTAAGCATAGCCTTCTGAGAAACAGAAAATGGAATGGTGTAGCTGTTCACAGAACTGACTAACACGGTTCAGGTTGTTAATATCAAGAGTTTGGGACAAAAACACTTCCTTAAGGATCCTGAATGGGCCCAAAGACCTTCTGCAAATACAGAAAAAAGGAACTTGATTGTCCAAATTTCTTCCTGACTTAAAGCAGTACTTATAGAGGATTAAACATTACAGCATAGGATTCAGGGTGGTAAGGACAAAATACTTTTTTGGCTATTTTTACCGGATATAGCCCACAGTGATGCTTTATTTTCAGCGTGAAAATACTCTGTTTACACCATATGCATGACTTTTTATATTTACACAATTATTAAAATAGGATAATGAACAATTTATTTTCATAGAGTCAAGGCCAAAGTAATTTTAAAAAACCTCACAAAAAAAGAACGATTAAGATAAAGAAAAGAGCACCTCACCCTTACAAACAACCAACTGAAAGGGACCAAATACATAAAACACACAGCTATAAATAACCTGCTTACAAGGAAGAGCACTACACAATCAACAAGTGAGCAAGTCTAAGGCCTGGTCTATACATCCATGCCTGCATATTTGCATTGGCATTGTGTGCAAGAGGTTAGCCTTAAAAAGAATGAATCCACTGAAGAGCATAAAAAAAAGAAATGGAAGTCTTGCTGAAGAATGACTGGAGATAAAGCAGCAGTAAAACAATGGGGTCACCGGGTATGCAACCGAACACACCCCTTGCTTCAAGCAAACAGCGCTCATCTGAAGGCTGGTTGACGCACAGCACTGTAGGTATGCAAGATTTGCATGTCAGTTTGCCAATGTGACTCTGCCATGCTTACCCATAAACCCCTGAGTTGTGAAGATTCATTACAGAAATACACACCAGCATTCATGCTTACTACCATGGACAAGTCTACTTGGATTTTTTTAGAGGGTTGGTGAGCTCTAATTAGTCATCCTCTAATGCACCATAGCAATTGTAGCCGTCTGTAAAGGAGTGACACAGACACAAACCTACACACACAGCTACAACCCCTACTGACTCGCACAAGCAGCAAAGTCTTCACTAAGGATCATACTGAGAGATGGCAACTTAAGTCCAAAAGTTACATCAGTAATTATGTGAGCAAATTTGGTCATATTCAGAATAAAAAAAAGACTCCTATATAATGATATATGAATGAATTGTGCTCCTTGCTCGAGCTAATATTATGTAAGAAAAATGAGCTTCAGTTCAAGGTCAGAATCATGTATAAGACATAATCCTGTATTAGGCAAATTCAGTCCCAGATACGTAAGTCTCGTGAAACTCTGCATAGCGCTCGAGTCCATAGATTTGAGGTCTGAAAATCCTCATTACATTGCTTAACTCAACTCTGAATACGGACCCAAGTGTGTATGTGTGTATGTGAGTCATTTGGGGGGTGGCTTCTAAAGAGAGAGCAATTTTGTACCAAAAAAAAAAAATCTGTTGACGCATAGCACCGTTTGTGTGAAAGTGAACATTTACCAGCCTAATTGAAGAAAAGTCAACACATCAAGCCAGGAGTGAAACACTAAACCCTTAGAGTTGACTCTTCAAACAGAGCCGGACCTTTTTGACAAACAGCACCATGGTATGTACCCCACACAGACCTGGCCCTCTCACAGCCCATCAGACTGAACAGGAGGAGAAACAGAGCAGAGCAGCTACAATCTGCATAAACAACCTGAACATCTCGCTCATCTCCAGCCAATTTAACCAGCAATTAGTGTTGCTATTGAGCGAGGGTCATGCACTTCAGAGAAGAGAGGTGAGAAAAAAAATAATAACTATAAAAAAAAGAGCACAGCATCCAAATTATCCAGCTATCTGTAGCTGGTGTCTGTTACTGCTTGTCCCTTTGTTCCTCTGCACAACATCCAGATGCATTTGTCTTTAATTGACTCAACCTTACTAACATTATTCTGCCTGTTCGTTCCAGAAAATTTGCCTTGAAATTCGTCTTTTTTTATGTGAGTACAGGAGGATCTATATGAATTTCATGTAAATAAAATCTATTCGTATATCCTGTTCAATTCCTAACGTTTTAACCCATTGTGTTTTATAAATCACATCATATTAACAGTTAATATGGATCTGTATGCATCTTTCATTGTTTTTATTGCTTTCAATCAGTAAGAACAAACTTATTTAATTATTGACTCAGGGCCATATTCAGAGATGGAGATTTAGGTTGGCAACTTTAAGACTTTAAGATATATGTCAATATTTATGCAGGGGTCCGAAATTGACTTACATGGGTGCTTTTTCATTTTTCACTTGTATCTAGACCACTGCTTTTACAGACAAGCCCAAAAAAATTACGGGATAGAAAATATGGACTTACTGTCAATTGCAATATGAATATGAATAGAATAAGAAGATAATTTACATACATCAAGCAGGCAATGATTCAAATAATATTCAAATAACTATTCAAATCTTATAGTACTTGTCTAAAATATTCCAAAAATATTAAACCTGAACAGGATACAGGATTCTAGTTGTGATAATTGTGTAATTCAAAAATCACTGCAAATTTCTGAATTTAACAACACATACACTATTGTATTAGCTGCCAGCCTACAAAATAACATTAGCTATAGCGCATTTGGTTTTAAAATGTGTTAGAAATAGCTCCAAATATTGTAATATAGGAGCAGAAATGAAAACACAGAAGTGACTGAACTGGCCATGGAAACAATTATTCTTTTTTTTTTTCTTCTATTAATTCTATGTCCTGACATTTTTGTTAATTCGTGCTATTCTTCAAAGAAAACAAGCCCAGGGTTTAATGGATATGTTTAACAAGAGGACATAGGCTGTGGTTAAACTTCATAGGTTGGTGGAGTTCCTAATTTAATAGAAATAATCAGTGTGGTGCTTTAAATTGTGCTCTCTACATAGGTATCGTCTTCAATTGAGATAATTAAGTTACCTCCTCCAGTTCTGTGTGCGCACCAAAATAAAAGGATCGAACTCACAGGAAAATGCATACCACATCAAATTCATGCGCTATTTAAAGGTTACATATTCCACTAAAGGCGTTACAATGTGAGAGGTATCACTGAATCTATACCATATTTGCCATGCAACTCATTCCCTCACATCACCTAACATTAATGAAGCCTGCCACTTTTAGTCCACCTCGCACCTGCCGTTCTCTATCTCGCGCCTCTCTTCCTCAGCAACGTTATGAACCTTAATGCTAGTATATCCCAAGAGATTATCACTGCATTACTGATGGAGAGATGTGCAGTATCTCCGCAGGCAATGCCACTGTCACATACGGATAGTGCTCCACACATGACGCCACTAAACTATCTCCATCACTTTCATTTTGTTGCTATTTCTGTTTAAGGACACTATTAATCTGTTGAGTGGGATGAACAGACAAGTACCATCTACACAGTAGCTCAAGCACTAGCATCTGATGAAATTTTAATTTGATACAACTTAAAAGAATGTGTTATTTGGAATAATGAAAATTTGTACTGTATTAGAAGAAAGATTGACTGGAAAAAGTGAGCGGAAAACTTTAAGCTAATACGTTTATTTTAGTAGCAATCTTATAATATGATTAGCTCGCAGACTGTAAACTTGCTACTAAATGAATTGCATTTCATTCAGCGTGTAGCTATGTAGAAGTCATATTTGCACTGGATTTGTGTCGTGTGATAGCACTTTACACAAATCAGCATACTACTCTCAACATACACAGAAGTAAAAACATTTCTCTAGGCTAGGGTCGGCCTTCTGAGCTTAAATGGGTTGATTACGATTAACAGGTAGCTCAGAAAACTTAGCGTCCGTAGGATGTTTACACTGTCCAGACTGCTCCGGTTCCAAGGAACAGGCAGGGGTAGGAGACAAAACACCAGGCTCTACTACAACATCTTCAGTGAGAAAGAAATCGATCAAGGATCAAGGACAGATCAACCACATCTTCCAAAAGACAAGCTTTACCACGCATCACAACACACGCAGGGAAAACTGTGGAGTGATCACGAGAAAGTTCGTCTGGTAAGGGACAGTCAGCAGAGCTCTAGATTTCCTTTACTAAAAAAAAAAAAAGGATACGTCCTAAATATCAATTAAAGTATACAAAGACTAGAAACTCTAAATCAGTGGTCATCAGTTAGGCCAAATTCTGGAACAAATAGTGTTTGGACCAGAATCACTAACCACTCACCAGCCTGACAAAAACAAATCTGTGGAAGGGTATTATATTATATTATATTATATGGTAGTCTTTTTTCACACACCATTTAATGCATTAATGTTAATGCTAAAATCTTTCTTTATATATTTACTCAAAAATCAGATTGATGTTCTTTTAAACCTATAGTACCAATTCCTCCTCTTTTACATTCTTACTCTTTCACTTCTTTTCCCAGGTTCTTTCCCCAAAACTCAGCTTAACAGCACTCATCTATTGAGTCTAACTTCTATCAACACTATTTTTGGAATTTGCTCTGCTCGCACACACACACACGAGAGCATATTGTCTATATTAAGTTTCATTTCAGGTTTGATGGTAGATCAGTACCATGCTTCTAAACAGATTCTACATAATTTTAATGTAACTAGGAAAATGTGTTGGATGATGAGTTGAGAGAAAAAAAAAAAAAAATCAGATCCAGCCTTCAGGCCACCATTTGGGGATCCCAGCTCTAAATGAATAGACATTAAAGGATATGGAGACATGTATTCAGGGACATGTGCGTCTTTTACAGTAATGAATGGTGCTCATAAGTGAACATATTCAACATAAAATGAGTCAAAATGATCTATGCACAGATACTAAATGCTGTAACTGTTCCTTTGTATTATTCTTTTGTTAAACATTTTTGTGCCTGTAGACACTCCATGATGGCATAGTTGTTTTTTTGCCACATTTCATTCTGTATACACAAACTTCAAAGTGCCCTGGCATCAAACGAGTGTCAGTGATGCTACATGGCATTGCAGACCATTCTTCATCATCACTGTCAGTCCTGCATGTGAGCCCATGGAATATTTTTTAATAAAGTTAATAGATTAATATTTTAGCCTCTCTGTGCATTAATTCCATTTAGGACCCATCAGAATAAAATGATGTTCTGATAAAGCGATCTCACTCGTTCATCATGACTCAGTCTGTAGCTGTATCTTGGTGGAAATAAAGACACACAAGGTCACATGTCCGTACTTTGCAACAAGTAAGGATTTGTATTAAGGTACCTTGAAGAACCTGCAGTATCTCATCAGTGTTGTACCTTTGACTTTAGACACTGTACCCAAGTGCTAGATGTGGCTGGGATTTATACACTGAGGAAAAAAGGCATGATTTTAATTAATATTGCACAAGCCTTGACTTCTTATGTATCCATTATTATGTTTAGCATGTAGTATAGAATAACTTTGCTTAATGGTGATGCCATGAGAGAAATGTAAAAAAAAAAAAATAATAATTATAAATTTGCATACTAATTGAAGCAGCATGTAATTAAGAGACTCGAGTGCTCTCTCCTCAGTGGGATGCTGAGGATTAAAAACATGGGAAGGGAACTAGAGTCAGCATCCCAATTCACAGCTGTAGTGCCTATTCCCTGTGCACTAACTTCAACATTCAACCTGCATGCTGCCAGGGGAAGTTTCATTTCTTATATCGCACCCCAACAGAACCTTATTCATGGATTGCGGTGCTCTGTAGTATCTGACTAAGAGGAGATCTGAGACTTCAGCATGCTAGCATTTTAGGACCCAGTGTAACCGTAGAGCCAACATGCTGTCTCCAAGTAAGACATCTAAAATGCCAAATAATGTCTTACCTCTCATTTAAAAGAGTAACGTCAGCTGGATTGGTAACAATATAGGGGATTTATAGAACACCTGAGGAAACCCAGAATCCTCCTCGGAGATTTCCACATTGTGTTCAGCACCCGCAGGGCCAGATTACTGAAAAGCCTCTCAGTAAGAATTGAGAGGAATATGGAAGCTGCTCTTCCTTTTTTCTTCCTTCTTGATAATTACTGGCATCCGTACTGGCTCACTGTACAAGGAGAAGAGATAATTTTGTTGTGATATCCTTTTGGGAGATTAATTCATTTGACTAAAGTGACTTAGTAATTACAGTGACATCAAGGTTAATTGCCAAACCCGCACTTCCGTGCCAGTGTCCTGTCAAAAATCCCCACGCAATCTGTTCCGGAAATGGCAGCCAGAAGCTACACACGGGTATGGGAAATATCTGACCTATGTGAAGTTCCCTCAGCATTGCTTTGTTATAAAAGCTTTTGAGGAACAGCATTATCCAGAGACTTGTTAGTAATGATGCTATGATTTCTAAAGATAAAAAAGATCTTTTTCCCCAAGTGGAATAAAAGAAAGTGTGGTTACCAAATTATGAAATGGGAGCATAGGCGGCATGGTGGTGCAGTTGGTAGCTTTGTGACTTCACGGCTCCAGTGTCTCCGATTCGGTCCTAAGCTCAGGTTGCTGTCTTCACCTATTCTCCTCGTGTCCATGTGGGTTTCCTCTGGGTTCTCCAGGTTCCTTGCATGAGTAGGTGGATTGATTATTAGAATGAGTGCGTGAATGTGTGTGCATGATGCCCTGTGATGGACTGGCGTCCCATCCAGGGTGTATTCCCTTCTTATTCCTACTGTTTCCAGGATAAGCTCCAAATCCACTGCAACCCTAAGCAGGATCAGATGCTTACTGAAGATGAATGAATAAAAAAAGGAACACTGTTTCTCAAAAATGTCAGTGTAATTCAGACTGGCGTCGTTATCTCCTGACACGATCCTGACCGAAACCACTAATAATAAGAATAACTAATAGAACTAATAAATATCATACTACAACATACTAACAATATAATAATAATATACTACTACAACTAATATCACACCATATCATAATCGTAGCAGAAGGTCATATGCAGTGTTGGAGGAGTTACCAGCTACGTATTGATGCTACTAGCTTAATTAAATTTTGAGTAGTGTGGCAGTAGCTAAGGTATGTTCAAAACAATGTAGCTCTTCTAGCAATACAAGCTACTTTTTCGCCAAATTTTGTCGGACTACACCACTATGATTTTCCCTTTCACATAACCAGTTCAATTCGCAAACTACTGTACCCATCCAGAACCAAGTGCAATACTTTTGTAGAACTCAGATGCCCGTGTCACTTGAACAAAGCTTACTAAAGATGTTATTTTGCAGTTAAGTAATGTTAACTGCTTCTTACTAAGAGAGGTTTACAAATAGAAAAGCCTCTACAAAGCATGTACATTTTATTTTGTGCAATGAATTGGCACAAATGAAAATGTCACAATTGTTTTCCTCCGTTTGACAAAGTATCTTGGGTAAAAAAAAAAATTATCTTGTAGCGTAACTAGCTACTTTATCAAAAGGCTAGCTAAGCTTGTAGCTTAACAAGTTGCAGTTGCAAAGTATCGTCCCCAACACTGGCCAAATGTACTTTTCTTTATATGATGCTATGATCAACAACACTGGTTTATTATAAGGTCTCTAACTACAATAAAATCTCAGGAAATACAAAAGCTGATTAATAAACTATTTTTCTTTCATCCTTGAAAAATGTAAATACAGCCTGGGCCACCACACTGCTCTGAGCTCTTTAGTAAACAGCACACACTTTGATGTCTCTGTCTTCATTTGCACTTGTTTTTTGCATTCTTTTCATATCATGTTACTTGGGAGAAAAGTTGTTAACCAAGAAACAAAAATCGGGAAAGAGTTGCATACATTCATATTTACTGGGAAAGTAAGTCTGAGATGAGTCTGAGTTAATACTGTTCCATTTAGGAAGGTTTTACCAGGGTTAATCAGGAAAATGTTTAATCGACCACAAAATCTGAAAGTCAAATGCATTCACACTTATTGCTAAAGAAGCAGTCCCGAATCAGAAAGCTGTGTAAGGAATTAATTGCATACACGCATGCAGCCGTGCACGCTCATGCACGCGCACACATTTATATTCACCCCCACACACTATACCTAAAGATGTAGCTAAGAAGGGCTTAACAAAATCAAATCAAAAAGTTCTAAGACTCTAATCTCTTTCAGAAACACACACACACGCATATAGGCTAGCAGATGATCAATGGTCATGTCACAGTGTGAGATTTCTACCCTGTTGGCCAGGCTGGGGTCCTGAATCCTGAGCTGCAGCAGAGGCTGGCATTAGCAAACGTAAGGCGAGGGATGTCAGCGTACATCCCAGGAGGCCTTGGGGCCACAGCCAGGAGCTCACAGCGAAAGGTCAGTGCTCAGCCACGGGTGATTAATAAGGCCCAGCCGTGCGGCACCGGCATCATCAATAGCCTGAATTAAGCAGATGTCCTGTCCCCGAGTGAGCCACACACAAGAGGAGACTAACTAATCAGACGCACAGCGAGCCGTTACAGCCACACTGGCAGGTTGGCGAGGGTCAGAGAGCAGCACAACATACACAGGTAACAGGTGGCAATACTGCATCAGAGTCACTACTCAATCCACGCACACTGCTGCGCCTCTGTCCAAGTTGTGTACAAATCCAAATGTGGCATTTAAAGCTCCAGTTTGTAATGCTGAAAATGTTTCTAGACTTTAATGAAATAATAATTATAAAATATTATACTGTATATTAGAAAAATATTGCTACACATGGAATCTTTTTGTTTTGTATGTCTGTCTCCTGTTTACATAAATTAGCTCTACACCTACTGTAGAACAATCATAAGAGGGTTATTAGGTCTACAGTTTGCCTGTGGAATTGAGATACTCTTGGCTTGCTGGTGTAGGATAATTTTGGGGAGGTTTGGACATTGTGTCCACATTAGTTTAATCATAATAAATGTTTTGCAAGCCAAATTGGTGATCTGTAGGTTGTTTTTTTTTTAAATGGTAAATGCATAATCTATTATATATATATATATATATATATACAGTGGATATAAAAAGTCTACACACCCCTGTTAAAATAGCATGTTTTTGTGATGAAAAAAATTTCAACCAAGATAAATCACGTCAGAACTTTCCCCACTCTCAGTGTGAAATTACAACGTGTAAAAATTAAGTGAAAAACAATCAGAAACATTTTAGGGAGAAAAAATTACAATAATGCTGTTGCATAAGTGTGCACACCCTTTTATAATTGGGAATGTGGCTGTGTTGCGAATCAACCAATCACATTCAATCTCATGTTCAAAAGTAATTATCACACAGCTGTCATCAATGAAATTATTCTGATTAACCCCAAATAAAGACCAGCTGTTTCTGTAGGATTTTCTTGACCTTTTCTTGGTTTCATCTGACTGCTGAAGCCATGCTCTGCAAAAAGCTGACAAAGCCTGTACAGGGTCTCACTGTCGAAAGAAATCAATCAGGAGAAGTACAAAAAAAAAATTCCAAAACATTAGATGTACCATGGAACACCTTGAAGGCCATCATCAACAAGTGGAGAAAATGGAGCACCATAGTGACATCACCAAGAACAGGACGTCAGTCCAAAATTTATAAAAGGACGAGACAAAAACGTAACGGGGAGGTTGCCAACGGCAACATTATAGGAGCTGCAGGAATATCTTAATAATAAGTACTGATTACTCTCCGCATGTCTGGGCTATGGGGTAGGGTGGCTAGACGGAAGCCCTTTCTCACAAAAAACGTCCAAGCACAACTAAATCACCCCAAAGCATGTGGCAAACTGCTCTTTGGTCTGATGATACTAATTCCAAAAGGTATGTTTGGTGAAAAAAAAAAAGCACATCACCAAAAGAACACCATACCCACGGTGAAGCATGGTGGTGGCAGCATCATGCTTTAGGGCTGCTTTTCTTTAGTCAGAATTTTGTTTTTTTTTTTTTTTTTTATCAAAGTGGAGGGAATCATGAATAGCTACAAATAGCAGTCAATTTTAGTGCATAACCTTCAGGTACCTGCTAGTAAGCTGAAGATGAAACGGAATTTCATCTTTCAGCACGACAATGACCCAAAGCATACATCCAAATCAACAAAGGAATGGCTTAACCAAAAGAAGTTTTTGGATGACCTAACCAGAGCCCAGATCTGAATCTAACTAAAACTCTGTGGGGTGACCTGAAGCAGGCTGTGCACAGGAGATGCCCTTGCAACTTGATGGATCTAGAATGTTTCTGCAAGAAAGAGTGAGAAACTTTTGCCAAGTCATGATGTGCCACGCTGATAGACTCTTAGCCAAAAAGACTGAGTGGTGTAATATAATCAAAAGGTGCTTCAACAATGTATTAGTTTAGGGGTGTGCACACTTATGCAACCAGGTTATTGTTTGTAAGTTTTTTATTTTTCACTTTATTTGTATAATTTATTGGTATAATTGCATATTAAAGGTGAGAAAAGACCTGACATGATTTATTTTAGTGTCACTCTTTTACTTCACAAAAATCTGCCATTTTAACAAGAGTGTGTAAACATTTTATATCCATTGTATATTAGGGATGTAATCAAATACACTATCTGGAATGAACAGATAACGTGCTTTAAATGGATACAAATGCAGAAACGAATTGGAGGTGCACTATTCTTTTTTTGCTTGTTTTCCTTGTTTTGTTTTTTAAAGCTTACCAGAGCAGTTCACAGTGCATCTGGTTGAGACTAGAGATGTGCTTCAGAACCAAGATCCCATGGGGTTTTTACTTTCATGCAGGCACGAAAAAAAAATGGATAAATATGAAGCTTATTGGACAAAGAAATTAACATGAATATACACACTCATTCATTGTTCATTCATCCTTAGTAATTGCCTGGTCAGGGTCACAGTGGTTTAAATTAGGCTGCTAATTTATTTATATTTTGGGAAATAGAACCTAATAAATTCATTAGAAAATAATGGTACAAACAGATATGGATAACTGGAGCACTAAACAGATACAGATACACATAGTGGCATTACATTACTCACCTAATATACTATACACTAAATGTTGGCTTTTTAGAATCTCATCCGTGATTTCATTGCAAGTGCAATTCCCTTCACATATAGCAGACGGCTCTAAAAATCACAAACTGCTCCTTTAAGTTCCCCTAACCATTCATTGCTTATACTAAAAACCCTGAAGCAACAACTGCTACCACATAAACTGGATTCAGCAAAATAGTTTATGTTCCTTTAAGTGCTCACTTTTCCCCAGAGACATAGGAATAGCTTAAACTGAATTGAGTTTCAAAATGTGGAGCCTCTCCAGATTCCCTGAGACAAAATAGCCCATCTGTTATCCTTAAGTATTTATCACTTGCAGGGAAGTAAACTGGAATAAAAAATACCATCCATCTTCAATCAGTTAGGCGGGAATCTTAAGTGTAACTAATAGTCCCTGAATTAGTGATTGAATATTTGATGCACACGAGGCAAGACGTGTGATAGATTAAAGATAATGAGGCAAGATAAATTGTTGAGCAAGGGAAAAGGCAAGAAGATGATGAGGTAGAAGGAGGGGGATCAAGAAAGAAAGAAAGGGTGATTCAGTATTAAGCAGAGACGGAGTAGTATGGTGGGACAAGAGAAAGAAATGTGTAAATTGACAGAGGCAGAAACAGACACACGGAGTGAGAGTCACATACAAAGTGAGAGTAATAGGAAGACAGAGAAAATAATTGAGAGACAACAGCAAATGCAAGATGAAAATACAAGATGCAGGGAAAGTGAAGGCAAGAGCCTGGGATAATGCAGCCCAGCTGGCACTGCTCATCTCCAATACATAATAAACACTCAATTAGTATTGCTTATGTGCTATGCATTATTGTTCCTACAGCTTTCGGGCAATAAAGACAAACTTTTATTGGAAGTTTTGTCCTTGATTCTTTGTTTTAAATGAATAAAAACAATTCCCGCTAGTGGATTCAGATCTTTAGACCTTACTTAAAGTTATTGATTAGGAAGATGCTGGCACCCCAAACTAATCACAGAACACGCTCATTTAAATTTTTTTTTTTAATTCTGTGCAGCAGGGAGAACAGCTTGGTCCTTAAAGGAGTAGAGCACCTATGAGCTAAGGGTTATATATTTCTGCAGACACAAGCATAATTAATTGGTTTGGTGTAAGATAATTCAATTGTTTGTGCCAAAACACCATTTTCCTGGCTTAATTTAAGTGAGGCTTTAAAACTGCTGCTCTATTACTTACAACCTGTTTCGGAGATGTTCACTAGTCATATCGTCCCACTTCAGTACCCAAGTACTAACCAAGTCGAACAATAAATTGTCTTATTTATAATCAATTATAAACTCAGTTCTGGCTACAGAATGCGAATCGGACGCAGCATATACTGTAGGCAACACCATATATTTAATCAAACAAATAAAGGCTTAAATATTTCAGACTTTAGTCATTTTTTTCCAAATTTATCGACAATATTGAGCAGACGAATTAGCTGATATAAACTGTTTGGCTTAGGGGCTCACAAAAAGCACATAATCATACAAAAGCCACATTTGTGGTAATATATCATAGATGGCATTTCTTACCACCATTTTTAGATGTAGTATCAACGTGAAATCATTAATTATCATTATTTACTTGACGTCACTATATTGAGCCATCAGTACACAGTGTTGGTAACTAAGACTTCCTTGTCTTGGAAAACGTAAACTTACAGCTTTACTTCTAACTGTTACAAGTCACAGACGCTGGAGACTCCTTCCAAAAATGTCCCCAAATCAACAATTACACATGTTTGTATTCTTTCTGTGGAGTGCCCACTGTATAAATCCCTGTGTAACATGTTACTATAAAAATAATAAGGTACTGGAAGAGGGCATTAATATAAACCTGCGGTTTGAATTACAGCCGGCATTACTGTCAGAGCAGCTGTATGGTAAGTTGATAAAAAAAAATTAATCAATACTTTCTGACAAGTCAAAATTGAACATTCAACAGCACTGTGGTATAAACATATTTTAAGATGTGTTCATTCAACTCCAGTGCTTTTGCTGCCTGGGCTAATGTTCTGAAAATAAGAATATGTCCATCACACCCACACGCGCCAACGCTGTAACCTTGCAAATTGATCTCACGAGAAATTCACCTGAATTTGAAGAAGCGGGTGCAGTGTGGTCTGATTTTGTTTGTTTTCATAGGAAGAGGTAGACATGTTATAGGAAGAGGTACAAATATTGGCCCCACCCCTAACCATAACCCGAACCTTTATAGCTTTCTTCCAAAGTAGGTTGTGTGAATTATTACAAATATCCAAGTGAGAGACACAGATGGATTTGGTGCCTTAATTCTGTGCTTGTTTTACCTCTATTTAGTTTTGTACAGAGGAGCTCAAACATCTCTAGGGCTTTAACATCATATGTACATGTACAGATCACATCAACATTAAGCCTTGAGATAAATAGTAATGTGTATATCTAAAATCTGAATGGCTGATCTATTAACTGTAAGAAATCATGGATAAACATCCTCTACAGCTCCACTTTAATCATAACTCAATGCTAAAATGACAGCTAGCTGCTAACATGACAATGACCAGGCCTGATCCATGGGGAGAGGACATGTGTATGTTTCCTATACATATGGAGATAGCTCATTCATCACACTTTAACGAATGACAGGAGCACAACCTCATCAGTGGATCCACGACACCTCATCAAGGTGAGAGGTTTCCTCCAAATGACATCTCTCTTCCACCTGTGTGTGGTGCTAGAGTTTACTTTTACATTTATTGGTTTGTCAGTGGGTTGTGACTGATGCTTATTTGTGATGCGTAAAGTCTTAGTTAATGGCATATTGAAAAGTTATACACTGTATATGGATATGGCGCTTTGAGATGGACAGGTGTGCCATTCAGGTTGTGATCCCGCCTCGCCCCCACTGTTCCTGTGATAGATGATTCCAGATGTATTTGTTTTAAGCCTTCCTTCCTGCCTTTACTAAGATCAGTTTAGCTGGAATTTAAAGATCTACTATTCAAAAAGTATTATTTCTAATATTGTTTAAAAATATTTTCACCCCCAAAATAGTTAATAATAAATTGTGATCCACAGAAAATCTTACAGCGGGTTGGGTTTGTTATTTACTTGGAAAGTCCTTAACAATTGTGCTCTTTTTAACATCTCATGACAGCAAGGGTGCAAATGCCTAAGTGAGAAAATTAATCTGATTTCTCTTGGATGCAATGCCGGGTACGAGCTGTCAGAAAAAATAAGGAAAGAAAGAAGAAAGCACGCAGAGATACTTTCACAAAAGGTCAGGTTCTCATGGACAGCTAAAAATGAGCTGTATAAGTGCCGTTGACAATCAATTACAAGTCAGTTTCCCTTTATGAATTCGCTATGCTTTTAGGCTGCCTTGTTTTAATAACTTTATGTGGCCCTTAACCCACGTTCTAAATCTCATTTCAGTCTTCCTCCCCTTTTCTGATATGGCAAACACAAGTTCACGTACAGTCACGGCTTAAGCAGGTTGTCATGCACATCGCAGATCATTCTTGTTGATATGTTTAGTAGGCTGATTTCCCCGTCTCTGTTTCAGTGCAAGTCTTTACCACGGCCATTTGCTCACTCCAACAATCAAACAAGGCCTTAGAGGTGACGACAAGGACGACAGCGATGGATTATGCGTCAATTTGCTTACATAACCGAATCATGCCCACCGAAGATGGATTGCACTGCAAACCAGTCTGGACAAGCCATGTGGATATTAATTCAAAGTTTGATTCATATATTTAACAGCCAGCAGTATGTGGCCAGCAGAGTGTCGACTGGCTCTAATTTAGACGCATTATGGATTAAAGAGCTTTACAAAGCGGCTAAACTTCAGAGATCTGGCTCGCATCGACACACAATCGCATTACGGGTCTTGAAATATGGGAGCGCCTGTTTCCTAGAACTATGAGCAGGCTAAGGAAATCCCGACACTTGAGCATAGAGGGGAGCAGGGAGTACTTCAGAGGGCATTGCCATCAGCGTGCATAACCACTTATCAATTTAACACAGCCCTCTGCTCCTGTAGCCAGTTCATTCCAGCATCTGAACGCATAACCATCCCATCTCCAGGCCTAATTCAACGTATTCTTTGCTTATTGCCTTCGCTGCTCGTTCCTCTGGAACTTATTTTAAGCGTAAAAAATAGAAAACATCATTAAGCTGGAGATAAGAGGCTGTAGCATTCATTCGAGCATTTGGGACATATCAGATCTATTTAGAGGAGACAAATTGATTCAATTTTCCAATGTTTGTATCAGGCTTAATTCTGTGCACCTCGGTTAACTGTGGCGCGCTGTTATTCTAGGGCTTTTTTTTTTTTTTTTTTCATATGTCGTGATGAGAACATCAAGGGAAAATCCTCCTTCTGCACAACCTAATTTAGATGTAAGGGGTGAGATGAAGGCATGGGGAGAAAATGATTAATGATAGAACAAAACAGCAGAATAAGAAACAGAGCTTATTTCATTGATCTATGCTATCGTACGCCAAGTGTTAACTTACTAGTGAGCAATGTATTCCTTCATTTTAGAGAACAGCATCTACTTTCCATGAGAAAATGGAAATTATAGAGAATCCCATAATAAGCAGAGAGCAAAACATATTATATATTCTATTTTTTTATATTTCAGGTTATATTAAAAAAACATTAATTGACCAAATTAAACTCATTCTTCAGTTCTTCCAAAGTAAGCAGCAATATATATATATATATAGGCATGACATTAAAACCACTGAGAGGTGAAGTGAGTAACATTGATTATCTCGTTACAATGGCTCCTGTCAAGAGGTGAGATATATTAGGCAGCAACTGAACAGACAGTTCTCAAAGTTGATGTGTTGAAGGCAGGAAAAATGGGCAAGCGTAAGGATCTGAGCGACTTTGACAAGGGCCAGATTGTGATGGCTAGACGACTGGGTCAGAGCTTCTCCAAAAAGACAGGTCTTGTGGGGTGTTGCCGGTATGCAGTGGTTAGTACCTACCAAAAATGGTCCAAGGAAGGACAACCGGTGAACCAGCGACAGGGCAAGGAAGGACAACCGGTGAACCAGCGACAGGGTCATGGGCACCCAAGGCTCACTGATGCACGTAGGGAGAGAACACTAGCCCGTCTGGTTTGATCCCACAGAAGAGCTACTGTAGCACAAATTGCTGAAAACTTTAATGCTGGCTCTGATAGAAAGGTGTCAGAACACACGGTGCATCGCAGCTTGCTGCGTATGGGGCTGTGTAGCCACAGACCTGTCAGACCTTGCTGACCTCTGTCCACTGCCAAAAGTGCCTACAATGGACAGGTGGGCCTCAGAACTGGACGTGTGTGCATCGTTTAGCTGGGGAAGTGATGGCACCAGCATGCACTATGGGAAGAAGGCAAGCTGGCGGAGGCAGCGTGATGCTCTGGGCAATGTTCTACTGGGAAACTTTGGGTTCTGGCTTTGATGTGGAGGCTATTTTGACACGTACCACCTACCTAAATATTTTGCAGACCAGGTACACCCCTTCATGGCAACATTATTCCCTAATGGAAGTGACCTTTTTCGGCAGAATAATGCATCCTGCCACACTGTAAAAATTTGTTCAGGAATGGTTCGAGGAACATGACAAAGAGTTCAGGGTGTTGACTTGACCTCCAAATTCCCCTGATCTCAATCCAATCGAACATCCGTGGGGTGTGCTGGCCATGAAGTCCGATCCACGGAGGCCCCACCTCGCAACGTACAGGACTTAAAGGATCTGCTGTTAACGTCTTTGTACCAGATACCACAGCACACCTTCAGAGGTCTTGTGGGGTCCTTGCCTTGACAGGTCTGAGCTGATTTGGTGCCACAATGGGGATCTACACAATATTAGGCAGGTGGTTTTAATGTTATGCCTGATTGGTGTATATATACAGTTGAAACCAGATATTTACATACACTTCAGAAAAAAACACAAAAATTTTTTTTCCTTTACTGTCAAACATTAAATCAGAGTAAACTTTTTCTGTTTAAGGTCAATAAATATTAACATATTTTTTGCATTTGTTAAATATCAGAATCGAGTGAGGGAGAATTTTTAGGTATTTTTTTTTTATCACTTTCATCAAAGTCAGAAGTATACATACACTTCCTTAGTATTTGGTAGAACTGCCCCGAAACTGTTTCACTTGGGCCAAGCGTTTCAGGTATCCTTCCACAAGCTTTCTACAATAGTTTGCTGGAATTTTGGCCCACTCCTCTTGACAGAGAGTAACCTTTCAGCTCATGGTGGTACAGGACTCGTTTTACTGTGGATAATGACACTGTCTTACCAGTTTCAGCCAGCATCTTCACAAGGTCTTTTGTTGTTGTCCTGGGGTTGATTCGCACATTTCGCACCAAAAAACGTTCCTCTCTGGGACTCAGAATCCGTCTCCTTCCTGAGCGGTATGATGGTTGTACATTCCCATGTTTTTTATACTTGCGTATTATTGTCTGAACGGATGAACGTGGGACCTTCAGGCATCTGGAAATTGCACCTAAGGATGAGCCACACTTGTGGAGGTCCACAATTCTTTTCCTGATGTCTTGGTTGATTTCTC
Source organism: Pangasius djambal (assembly GCA_022985145.1). Taxonomy (NCBI): domain Eukaryota; kingdom Metazoa; phylum Chordata; class Actinopteri; order Siluriformes; family Pangasiidae; genus Pangasius; species Pangasius djambal. Next base: position 14,662,206 of record CM040992.1, read on the forward strand.
TTGATTTTCCCCTGATGCCAAAGAAAGAGGCTCTGTGTTTGAGGTGTGCCTTTATCTGCATCCACAGGCGTGCCACCAATTAACTCAAATGGAACCAATTAACCTATCAGAAGCTTCTTAAGCTCAGAATGGAATCATCTGGAGTTTTCTTTTCGTTTAAAGACACAATAAACTTAGTGTATGTATACTTCTGACTTTGACGAAAGTGATAAAAAAATACATTAAAATTCTCCCTCGCTCGATTCGATTTAACAAATGCAAAAAATGTTAATATTTATTGATCTAAAACAGAAAAAGTTTACTCTGATTTAATGTTTGACAGTAAAGAAAAAAAAGTTTTTGTGTTTTTTTTCTGAAGTGTATGTAAATATCTGGTTTCAACTGTATATATATTAAAAATTCTATTTGGAGTATTTGGAATATTTTTTGCACCTTTGCTTTGTTTTTGTTTTTTTTTTCAAAATAAGATCCGGAGCAGCATGACTGGAAGCATGTTATTCCAATATGTGCTGCCCAACCATATCAAATCAACTCCATCATATTCAAGTATATATATATATATATATATATTTTTTGGTCAAGCATTTTTGGGTTTTTGACAGGAAGGCTGAAAAAAACCTCCTTAAGTTCTGTTTGGTTCTGAATCTCATGCTCTGTTAACCATAACCTCAATGTTGAAAAGAAAATTTAGCTTTTTCAAATAATGTGAAATATTCATAAGTCTCAGGCAGAGACGTACTTTACATGTGTGTCTTGAATAACAATGCTTTTATTTTTACCGCTCCTTCATAAATACAGTCTGGTCTCAATGTGCAGAGGAGTAACATGCTACACCAGCAGTGCTTCGGATCTTCAGTACTTCACTATGGGCCGTATTCAGAGTTGGTGAATAGTTATGACAGTACTTACACAGGGAAAGTTACTCATATTCAGAGACAGGTTATGCAGTTGATTTTTCTGGCCCCAATCAGATATGCAAATGATCTGCATGTAGTTCAGGCGTCTGAGGTTGCCAGATCTTTCTTGAGTAGAAGTATCTGAAACAGGATTTTTCAACAGCACCATTAAACACAAGCATTTTAAACCTGAAAAATTTAGGGAAAGGAAATGTGGCACTAACATAAAAGCAGGAGACAATTTAAAAATGAAAAAATAAAAAGACAAACATGATGAGATATGAATGAGAAGATGGCAAGCATTGAAATAAACATTTAATAGGAGTCTAGGTGATTGTCAGTATACTGCTGCATAAATAGTCCTAACTGGAATTCTCCCATTAAATCACTGCAACTTTTGGTTTACTGTAATTAATATGGCTTCAAATCAGCACAGTTTGAACTGAGCAAACATTAATCTGTTATACTCACTTCACATAAGTATTGTTCATAATTTATCCATAGAAATCTGGTCCTCAAGATTGTAAGTAATGTCTCCAATTAAGATGTAATCTTCTCTGATGTCCTCTGTGCGGAAAAATCCTTTTCATGAATTTTAAACAGAGATTAATTCATTAATTGTGTCATATTTGTATACTTAATATTGGCCTCAAATGGCATTCCACAGTTATTTGAATGTATTTACAGCCCAAAATATGAATTTCAATGTCACATATTGTCACATATTGACATATATTAAACTGTCATTTAATGTCTCACAAGAATATCAGGCTTAAGTTCAAGGTGAGAAACAGATTCCCCTGTTTTGGGCAAACTCAGAGTAGCCCTTAAATCCGTAGTTATGTCTGAGATATGAATACCGATGTGCATAATTCATTATATATCTCTTAATTCAACTCTCAACACAGGCATATTTCAGTAGTAAAGACCACAGTAGATTTACTCTATAGTATTTCTTATTATTTACTGCATATCTTCCTGTTTAAACTTAACGCGTAAGATCAGTGATCTGAACTTTACACCACTGCAAACCCATAATCCCACTTTCACAGAACTTACCAAACAAGCCAAAATAGAGCCTAAATGCAGATGGCGTGTTAATTTCCCCACGTTTTGGCCACATCCCCAGAAACATTTGGTGAGGTGTGGAAGGAATCAGAAGCAATACTGCTCAGGTTAATGGCACTGGTGTTTTTGTAAGCCACCATATCAACTATTAATTACGTGGTGATTAGAGTCAGCTGGTGAGTATTAATCACAGCCTGAGGAACTTATTGTCCTTGTGCTCGATGAGGACACAGCCGGCCCTTAGGCATGAAGGGGAGCGCGTTCCAACAAAGCAGAGTGAGACAGAGGGAGAGAGAAAAGACAGAGATAGAGAATAAGAAAGACAACAAAAGACAGCAGAAATGAGTTATGATCGAGACAGGGAGCCATCGTAGCAAGCTGAGCAAAATGTGGCAGAGATTTGGAGTGAACGAAAAGGATAGTGCATCAGAGACAAGAACAGAGCCTCTAAGAAAAAAAAAAATATCAGACTAAATCAGATGAAGAAAAAAGACTACACATTTCAAATGAGCCCATATCCTGCAAATATCACATTACAATCCATTTCACAGGGTTTAATAAGGTTATCTCTCCCTGCTACTGTGTGTAATAAGGTAATATCTACCTGCTAAGTTTTTGTGTTATATATATCATGTTCTTTATATATGTGCTGCTGAATATTTCCCCTTAAACATAAAGTGTGTCTGTCCATCTCTGCAGCTCTTTATACATTTCCTGAAACACACCACCAGGAATCTCATTTTAATAGTCTTCCTCCCCACCAGCCCTGTTCAAATATTGGGATTTAATGCAGTTGTATTCTTTGGAGAGGATATTCTAAGAAATCCATTTCTCTTTTTAAGGTCTTATCTTTTCTGATGTTTGCTATTTATTCTTCATATGTGGTAATTGAGACTTGCACCTTCAGCACTGTGGCATTTCAAAGTACATGGCCTGAGCAAAAATATCTGATTACAATTCAATTGCCGAGGGTGGGTCAGCGATTTCTGGAAAAGAACATTTTCAAGTTATCTCACACCATAAATGTATTTTACTTAAGATTATCTAATAACACAACATGATTCGAAGCAACCACAATGATTAAGCATGCAGTTTGCACGATGCGGTGCGGTAATACTTTGCTGCGCAACACTGAACGGATGTAATCCCTTTATGACAACTGACATCAAACTATGCTAATATTTATAAAGCTTCAAATAGGCATCATCTGACATAATGACTGTTTCTTGTCAAGTTTGATGTCAATTAATTGCGTGAAGTGACAGATTTTTGTTGATATAAAGTGTGTTATGACACTTTTCCAGGATGATTTACGCTACATTGTCATGACAGCTGAGTTTGTAGCTCAGTGTACTTATTATATGTCACATAATGGTAATGAAGTGACATAACTTACTTAAGGCTTATTGGAAAACCTGAACAAAGTTGGGAATTTCCAAACAAAGTTTTGTGGCGTCTCCTGTACTCAAGCATTTGGTAGAAACATCATGAAAACCTGCTCTGTAACAGTGAATCTTTAAACCAGAGGTGCCAAACCTATAGGCCACAGGCCAATTGAATTTATATTCATGTTCTAAATTAAAATGGTCTTGTGGACCCTAATTGAATTGAAAGATTCAAAAGAGCTAGGCTCAGTTATTCCATTAGAGAGCAAAATAGAGCAATAAACTCAGGGCCATAAACTCAGCTACAGACAAAATGTGCTAATGGTGTAATTGTTCATTCGCAAACTAGAAAGTTGATGCTGTAACCATGTCTCTTTCTAAAAGAATTCATTTAGAGCTAAACAGTGACCATTATTACACTGTGACCACAGAAGTTTGTGTAGTTAAGCGTGTTTCTCATTTCTGTAGAACAAATCCAAATAATTCTACTAATTTTAATTTGTGTTTTGACAGAAATGGTAGACATATTTAACAAGTTCTGTAAATAAATGCTTTTTGTTTTGCCACTTTTTTACTTTTCCCCTATGATATAACTGATGGGACACCCTGTATATTTTCTCTGACAAGAAATTACAGTCAGTTAGTTTGTGATGTTGTGAAGTCAGGGGGTATGACAATCTTACATCAACAGAAATCTTTGTCACTTTACTCAGGCGTTACGTCCACATCGGTTACAAAAGCAGTCTTTATGTCAGCTGATGCTTGTTTGAATAAGGCTTTTGAAATATTTCTGTAGTGTCAGTTGTCATTAAAGGTCTGATGAAGGTGTCATTGATGCTAACTGATGGTTATGACCTTCCATTAATTGTTAGATGTGTTATCCAAAATTAGCTCCAATGCAAAACTGAAAATGGTCAATTTGGACACTGTTTGAATTGGTTACATTTGATTTAATTAGATGTTTAATTTTTTTTTCTCCCATAGTATCCCTTAAGCTGGAGCAAGGCACTAGATAAAAAATCAGAAATAGCTCTTAACTCCACTGGGCAGCTATGTAATATTTGGTATATAAGGTAACAAAATGGGGAGAATGAAACAGCCAACCCAAGTGGTGATTTGCCAAGCTTTATCAATCTGGCAATCACCACCTACATGAACAGCACATCAATACCTCAATATTTAATAATGTTCAACCTACACATTAATGCCAGGTCCACTGCTCATGTCTCCCTTGCAATTTTTGCTGTTCAGTATCTTTCACATTCTAGAATTTTCCTCCCTGTTGTCTTTGTCATCTCTTATCATATATTTTCTCTTTTTTAAATATCTTTTTCTTTCTCTCATGTATTCTGTATCCTGTTTTGCTGTCAAACTGTGTTTTGCTTTTGATTTGCTGATGGACAGATGCACTAGTGCATAAATATTTCTTTCTCTTTTCTCTCAATTTTATTTTTTTTTCTTCTGTTTTTTTTTTATTATTTATTTATTTTTGTCTCTCTTCCACTTATTTCCTTCCCTTTTTCTCCCCTCTCTTAGGAGTTGGTTTAGTATTTGATGTAAAAAAAAAAAAAATATATATATATATATATATTGCCTTCCATAGTAGTGTCACGGTGGTGGGTTAAGAACAACAACAACAACAACAACAACAAAAAATCACCATTTACACAAATGATAACACTAACCCAAACATGTTCTCATACTAAGGCCAGAGAAAACACTTTCTTTTGAAAGATATAAAAGCGGATTTCTCTTTGAACCCCAGCCTGATCCATTTACATAAGTTGTTTGAAGGACATTCCAAATCATTCCTCCTCACAAAATTGACAAATCTAAAGCTGACAGTGCGCATAGAAAATGACACAAATAAGGAGAGAAAATTAGGGTGCTGAAAGATTTTTTCACATAAATATATCCATCAACAATCACTTTGGTTTGAGGCTGACTCCGAGACAGTTGCCAAAAGCTCATCATTACCATAGACATTACTGGAAGCCATAGATATCTAGGCCATCAAAGATGATCATCTCATAAATTCCATACACCACATAATGGGCTTGTCACTCTGGAAGATGGGGGAAAAAATGCTCGGCGGATTTTTATCTTTCATAGTGTTTATGCTTATTAGGGCTCAGTGGGCCTCCTCGTGTTTATTTAATGAGCCCAAGGATTTCCAGCTCAAAGATTTTCACAGACTTAAGAAACACAATTTCCCTCACGTAAGAGATTACTTCTCTATTGCACACCTCCACCCGTTAAAAACAATTAATGATACAATTAATTGTTTGACTATGCATTAAGTGGAGAATAACTGCTTATGAAATGGCTATATTTTGAAATGTGCTTTGCAGCCGACAAAAGTTCATTGTGAGGCAACTTCTTCGGGGAAGAGTGGTTCAGGGTTATAAAAGTCCACCCACCTACCATGTTAATTGATCGGCTATTCCTGTTAAGCATAAATCAGAGACAGCAATACGCTCCCGCTAATTGCAGCTTTGAGAAAAATGTATTTGTGTTTATTAATAATGCATGCATCTGTTGGAAATGTGCACAGGGCAAGAGCTCTTCACACAGTGTAACTGCTCAAAACACAACTGCACAAGAAACCAAGGTATGAAGGCTTTTAGTAATAAAACGATAACAAAGAACTAGATACTGGGAAAACACGCTCGACATAACTAGGATGACAAGAAAGAAGAACATGCCATGATCAAGAGCATAAACCAGCTACAAAAATAAGACACAGCTGAAATAGATAATAGACTGAACGCACAAAAAGCCAGTGAACTATGAGGGAAGGAGAAAATGTATCCAAAACAGTAACAAAAGCACATAGGGAGCTATGAACAAAACATGTATAGGCAGGGCTCACAGACTGGGAACTGTGGCCCCGAACCATGAGGACAGGGACAGGAAGGATGTTCTGGACCACTAAGCATAATGTCCAGAGGTGGCAGAAGCGCTGGAGGCTGGGACTGCCCAGGTGGAGTGATGATGTCCTAGCTTAGTAGGCAGCAGAGTGACAATGTCCTCTGTGAAGTCGGCTGGCAGAGCGATGGCGTACTCAGCAGGGCCAGGTGGCGTAGCGATGACGTCCATCGCAAAGGCTATAGGCAGAGTGATGACAACTCCACCAGAGTCAGGTGATGGAGAGGTGGCATCCTCAGGCTGGAGGCGGAGTGATGACATCCTTGCCAGGGCAAAGAGGTGAAGCAACAATGCTGGCGCACAGGTAGGCAGAGAAACGATATCACCTGCAAAAGCAATAGGTGGAGACATGGTGCCCACGCCAGGGGCAGGAGGCAGAGTGATGACATCCTCACTAAGGCATCAACGTCCTTGCTGGAGGCAGGTGGCAGAGTGACAATGTCCTCACTGGATTCAGTCTGTGATCTTCAGTGGTGTCCAAGATTTATTTTTTGTTTAAAATTCTTTTACAAACAAGTTGTTCTCATTTTTTACATTAAGCTGTTCAGCTATATGCTGATAGTAGCGTCAGTGGGATTTCATCCCTGCTTCATCTCTACCTAAAGAGTCTGATGCAGCAGTGCTTTAGTCTTTTAGTCTGTCCAGCTCTCTCACCTCCTTATCTGTACACTCTGCTCAAACAGATCAATTTCCAAAGCTTCAACTTTCATGCTAATACCACTGGCAACACCATCAAGCTTGTCATCTAGTAGATCACTAACTAGTCAAGCTGAGTATCTGCTGGAATTCGGTGTAACCGTGTCATATGGCTGCACTGCATTCTGGAACTTTGAGTCCAATGTTTGGTGTCTCCAATCAATCTATGTTGAATTTGTCATAAATGTGACATTGAACATCGCTGGATAATGGTGACTGAGAAAAGAAGCTCTTGCTCTTTTGTTTTTAGGAGCAAAAAGTGAAACCTGAATATTATCCCTAATGTCGGAGATCATTGAATTTTTTTTTCCTATAAAACACCACTGTAACTGCACTAGCCATGTGATGTCAGTGTGGCAGACAATCTCACTAACGTCTCACAGGAATAACATAAATGCAACACCAACCAACAAATTGCTAAGTTCTCCTTTAATCTATAATTCATAGAGGCCAATTCATCATTTCTGTTCAATTACATGTCTTAAATAATGTCTTAATTAACCCTGCTGTGCTACCAGGCCATGCTTCTGTAGCACTGGACGTAGGTTTCAGTCATCTGTTGGCCTGAATGATATGTTGGAAAGGTTTCTGAGATAAACAGCGTAAGTGTGGGAGTAGAACCGAGTGAGAGCTGGAACCCAGCTCTTCTAGGAGCAGTGGTTAATGAGCATCAAGAAGGAAGAGGGCAGAACCCGGCTATAGCCGCACAATGCTGATTACTCGTCATCTAACACAAAAGCATTGTGCACACCACTTCTTCATTACATGGAGCTGAATACACTAGTACTGTGAACAGTAGATTCTTTCTTCTTAATTCATTTCATACAGGAAAAAAAAAAAACGACAGACTTTTGGACCCTGGACCTGATCTGTAAATAAAAGAAGTTCTACATAACTTTATGGCTTTCAGAGAAGAGAGAAAATAAGAAAGAAATGACTATGCCAAAAACAACAACACATGAAGCATGTCTACTAAATGTAGTGCAGAGAGAGAGAGAGAGAGAGAGAGAGAGAGAGAGAGACGGAGAGACGGAGTAGAAAGAGGTCATTTAGCTTGTGAATTAGCTTGCTTGTTAGTTAGTGGAACAAGTCTGAGAAAGCGTGGGAAGAGAAGGGGTGCTTTGAGTTGTCTCTTTTATTTAGCTCCAGCGTGGCATGTTGAATTGTTTCCTATGACTAAGCGGCTGTAACTCTGTTTACCTGCTATTATGACAAATGAGCGCTGATTAATACCCAGAGTGCTGTGGGACTCTGGCCAGGCTCGCAACACTCATTACCGTGCCTGTATTAAAAATGGCCAACAATTAGCCATTGTCCGTTAGGCCATTTCAAACACCTGTGCGGCCGCAGCCTCACACAGGCTTTGGACAAATGGAGATGTTTTAAAAACAAATAACGTGAAAGAACAGAAGATTACTCTGATTAGGACAGTGGTTCAATCAGAGAGAAAGAGAATGTGAAAAAAATATCCTCACATTTTTGTGCTGGTTTTTAAAAAAAAACAAACAAACAAAAAAAGACTTTTAAAGACAAGACACTATGTAAATATATTTTTTTTAATTATGCTCATAATCAGTCTTCTACAGTTGACTGCTGATATTCTTGAGGTTTTTTTTTTCCCCGAAATGTACATTAATTAATGTGTGCAAATGTGGCTTTGTCTAATTAAATATGTGTACATTTGCATACTCCGTAAAACAAAAAAATCTAGTCTTTTGATTTAATATTTATTTCACTGCGAATACACTCTCAAAAGTGAATTTTACAGAAGAATTTGATGGAAAATCATTTCTTTATTTTTAATTTTAAAAAAGCCATTAGATACCGTTCTAGAGAAAAAAAAGATCTTAAAACATAAAGTGGTTTTATTGTGTTTCCATCTTAGTTAATGTGTTTTATAAAAGAAATTGGCATGTACGTCATGATGACACATAAATCGAAATATATATCCAGGAAACAAGCTTTTTACCGATATGTCACGATGTGATTATGCCAAGTGGGTGGAGCTTAAAGCTTTCATCAACATTGTTAATTTTCAGATAAAGATATGGTCAGAAATAGTGGACAGAAATAGTGAAGAAAGATGTTATAGATGCATGTTTACAATTTAGGAGATGCTTAAGGAACGTTTAAGAGACTTCTACAGTTTAAGAGAAGATGTTATAGATGCAGTTTGTCCCAAAAACTTGAAAAAGATTGACCAAACTTGATGTTTCTACCTGAAGTGTCTTGCCATCTGCCTTTTTTGAGCTACCAAGGCATGACAGAGAGAGAGAGAGAGAGAGAGAGAGAGAGAGAGAGAGAGAGAAGATGCATCCTCACAAAGGATGGTTTATGACCCAGCATCTGGTGTGTATTGTTAGTCTTTAGCAAAACTCCAATCATCCACTCCTCATCGCTCACAGCCTGAGTAGGGAGGAGGGAAAGACAGGCTCCATCAAAATGTTATTCATCATAACAATGCAGCGCCAGCACTCCAGATATACATGGGGGGAAATGACAAGCTGAAATCCTTACACATCTCCAGTTAAATCCCATTAGGAACAGAGAAAGATCGACTGGGGTCAGACATACAAGGGCACTCATGGATGCTTTGACGCTGTAAAAAGATAAGTGTTAAGATATAGTATCCCTCATCATCAGAATTGCACTTTCAGGTCCTGCTAGACTGGGCAAATTGTGATACCCCCTTCTCATATTACTGCACCTCTCTGGAAGGACGCTGGCTCTATACGGAATTTACAGTGCTACATATGCAGTGGCTGTGGGCCAAGATATGAATGATGAAGTAGTTTCTTCTAAAGAAGCATAAGTAAGATTTATTTTAGGATCATGAATAGCTTATCTTGCACGGTACTCTTCAAAGAGAAGAAACAAAAGTACACAATGCAGGTCAACATTATTTGAATATCAGCTATGCAGTATGTCTGGTATGCTGTGTTCTTATCGTTATTGATTTTAATCACTACTGCCATCTAGTGTTATAAATCACATGATAACAGAGAGGTCGTGCCACTGCAGCATTTCTCATCCCGCCTCTCTCTTTCTCTCTCTCTCTCTCTCTCTTGCTCTCTCTCTCTCTTTCTGTTTGCCTATAAACCCTTTTTATGAGCACAGGTGGTTTCAGTACTAATGAATACCACATCCTTAAACCAGCTTTGCCTGCTATTGTGTGTGATGTGGAGAGAAGGTCACTAATTAGCGTCGGTCTGAATGGAGAAACACAGAGGACAAAACAGACACAGAATCCTTGCCGCGAGCAGAGGATTGTGAGATAGAGCTATATGTGTGTGTTTCTTCTTGTGTGAGAAACGAGAGAAATACACTGAAAGGGTGGTAGTGAGGAAAAAAGAGAAAAGACTGATTAGGAGGGGGAAAAGGGAGAGTGGAACCAACTGCATGTGTGTTTATGAAGGGGAAAGAGTAAGCGATTGTATGCACCACTGAGCTGTAGCTAGGTTAAAGAGGGGAAATGTGCTCCCCTTTCTGTGTGTGTGTGTGTGTGTGTGTGTGTGTGTGTGTGTGTGTGCTGGTTACAGGGATTGCTGGCAGAGGTGGCTGGAAACTGGGTGAGCAGCTGAAAGTGGATGATAAATGCCTCCTATCGGAAAAGATGACGAGAACCTGTCAGTCAGTGGGAAGAAGTATGAAACTGAGAGGCTGAACACACTTTCATGTCAGTTCACACACAGACAAAAACTATCCTGTTGAAAAATGAGATCCATTACAGAGATGATACACAGTGCTCAGAGTGCAGACCTTAGTCTTTGATTGGGGTGATCACACTCATCCATAAACGCTCAAAGGTTCCTTCCACCCTCATTCCCAAGTGGGACAGATTCCCCTAATTCCAAGCCAAGCTCACCACAAATGGGTATTGACTTGGTTGAACATTCATTGATTTTTTTTTTTCTGTTTATCTGTTTTATTATATTTTATATTATATCTGTCCTACAATTCCATATTCTTTTAACCCTTTTTTATTATGGAAAATTGCATGTCGTATAAATTGCCTGTCATATAAATAATTAAATAATTATGAGAATTTTTGCTAGAAAACATTTTTTTTTTTTTTAGTTTTTTGGATGAAGAATCATCCTCCTACCTCAGAAAAACATGCTGGGAGGTGGATTAAATAGTCTGTTTGCCCGTGGGTGTGAATGAGTGCATGCATGGTGCCCTGTGATGGACTGGTGTCCTGTCCAGGGTGTGTTACTGCCATGCACCCTGTGCTCCAGGGACAGGCCCCGGATCTACTGCGACCCTGACCAGGATAAAGCACTTACTGGAGATGAATGAATTAATTCATTTTGGCAAAAGGTCGCCAATAAGTCAGTTGACTGTTGAAGTTTAGTTTAGTTGAAGCAATATATAGCCCAGGCTATCTCTGTAAAATATCTTAAAAATCCAATGTATCTAATTTTCTAATATAAACTGTATATCTGAACATAAACACACATTGTGTTTTGTGTTCAATATTTCGTGCGATATTCTTCTCTGTGCAATATTCTTTCTCCATGCAGCATACTTCTTTTTAATTCACTTCTGTTCGTAACAATTGCCCAGGTCAGAGCTAAAGACTGCATTTGCTAGTGAATTGAACACAACACTTACATTCTGTTAAAACGAAGGTTGCCGATAACAGCATTAGTTCACTCTGATCAGGACACACTGAAACATAAGGTAGAAATGGAAGGCTTTTTCTGCCTGTAGGGTTAGGTTCTGTACACATGCTTGAATCAGAATTTGCTGGAAAATGGGCATGGATAAGGAAGTTCTGATTAACAAGTCATAATGCACTTTCCAACTAATGAGTCCTGAAGGTAAGCCCACATATGCCACATACGCACATATTGCCAAGGTTCTTCACTTGCTCAAGATCTTAATTGGTTAACAGCTTCTTCACTTTTTTAACATCATTGGTTTTTTAGTTTCTCAATATATTCAATTGTTCTTCACTTTTTTTTTTAAATCTTTGCTGCTCTTTTTGGTTTTTCAAGATCTTTACTGGTTCTTCATTTTCACAAAACATCTTCACTGGTTCTTCACTTTCTCAACATCTTCACTGGCACTTCATTTTCTCAAGAAAATCACTGGCTCTTCACTTTCACTTTGTGGGTGTCACAAAATTTGTCAGATGCTGTTAGAATTTGGAAAATCACAAAAATATGTTTAAAAAAATGGGTTCACTGGTTCTTTCTCACAGTCTCCATGATATCTTAGCAAGTAAAATATCTTCAATATAGACAAATTCAACTAGCGTTTCTCTTTATTAGATTGTTTTAAAACAAATATAAGATTATTAAGCCTTTTACTAGATATTTTTACTCATTTTAAGTATGAAATCGTCTTATTCTGTTGGCAGATAATTTTGCTTATTTCAAGCATTTACTTCTAGAAAGAAGCACAATCATTTGTCAATAAAATAATTTTAAGCTAGAAAATAATGAATCTCTCAAGGAATTGGCTTCATGTGCTTATATTTGTTGTATAATAGTGTCATAATGAGAAATGTTAAATAACTTTTCCTTTATTCAAGAACCCTTTACTTGTTAAGATATCATTTTTTGCAGTGCAAAGTCTTCCCTGGTTCTTCATTTTCTGAATATTTCCACTGGTTATTAACTTCCTCAAGAAAACTGACAATTGACAGATGGTGTTCTAGTTGGGAAAGTCACAAAACTATGTGCAAAAATTGGACAAAGTTGTAAAAACAAAATGATTGCAACATGCAGGTTCACTAATAACCACTAATAGCCACTGTTCAAAAGCTTCCTTGCTACCGCTTGTAACTGTCTAGAGCTCAGCAGACAGCTGAAGACTTACTTCTGAAAAGAAACTTTGCTCTTAATCATTGTGTGTGTGTGTGTGTGTGTGTGTGTGTGTTTATCATTTTGAATGCACTTTCGGTACATTAAAGTTCTGAAAACTTTTTTCTAAATGCATGTGTGTACCTGTCACAGTTAACAGGAAAATACAATGATATGTGGTAGTGGTGTTAGACAGGCTGCTCCTTATCGGCACTTTCATTTACTTTGGCAATTGAATTGCTAGCAGCAGCACTGCATAATGAGACCATTAAAGACATAAAGTTGGCACAGAGCATAAAGATTCTTTGTACAATAATGATATGCTCTTATACTTGGCAGAGCCTTTAATTAGATTACCAAAATGTCTGGTTTGTTTGATACCTTTGGTAGAATATCTGCACATAATGGTAACTTCTGAAAAAGTAAAGCCCCATGAGCTTTTTCACTGAATGATTTATGAAAAGAAATATATTTATCTTTTTCATTACTGATGATGCCTTCAAAATCTGAGTTGAGAATGAACTTACCGTGTTTAAGGACCTGAATAATAATTGTATATCTTGTGTTACACTCATAACAGCGCTTTAGTCTGTAATCAGTTCTGATGTCTGAATGCAGATTTGTATGATTTTTGGTCAGTTTTATTTATTTTTTTTTTTTTTTTCCAGTCTGGCTTAGTGTGGCTAGAAATTACATATCACACAAGTACATATTTTGACATTTTGCATAATAGTAAAATTTGTAACAGGCAAAAAAGGGAAAATACTGATATTCTAAATGTGAAAACATGCTAAAGTAAAACAATACAACTACCTCCTACTGACACCCTTGCTATGATTTTTTTTTTTTTTTTTAAACCAGATTTTGTCAAACTTCCAGTTAAGTGTTTGGCTTTCATAATATTTTATTCTTCCATTCCTGTTCAGAGAAAAAAAAAAAAGCCTTTGAATAAAGCAGGTACTAAATCCACCTATTAGCATGGAAACCCATGTGGAAATTGGGAGGTGGGGGGAAAGCAAAACTCTGCACAGACAGTAACCAGAGCTCAGGATTCAACTGGGGACCCTTGAACTTTGAGGCAGCACCGCCAAACACTGCATCACCATATATGTGTTTTTTTGTTTGTTCTTTTGTTTGTTTTTTTAATAATCACTTTTAGTACACATATAAAATGGGTCATTTTGTTGCAAACAGAACATAAAGTTCCATGTTAGGTAGGTGGCCCTTCACTGCAGTGTAAATGAATGGGAAACTAATGAAGCGGCTGCACGGTAATGGCTTCAGACAGTGTACTCACGGGGGGAAGGGGATAATCACAGAGCCCTGACTAAACTATGATAAATAGAGAACTACATTAGGGGATTAGCTTTAATTTTCTTTGTGAGTTTATAAATTCACAGTGTATAGGCCTGAGTTTACCACTCATACAATTTAATTGTGGAGGTAAATATTGCAATTGCTTCACTTTTTAGGTAAGAGATTAGATATTAAACATAATATCTTAGTCTTCAGTGTTAACAAATTAGTAAATACCTCAAGTTTGCAGATTTGTGACAATGACTGGGAAAGCCAGGTCATATGGGCTGTATTCTGATTTTATTATTACTTCAATGCTTGTCATCTTCTCAGTCATACATCATCATATCTCATGTTACATCATATTACATCTAGCAGCAAAGAAAAGGATAATATTTGCAATATAGCCCTCTTCAGTCTGCATGTTGTATCCCTGATTTTTTCCCCACCTTAAGGGCAAGACGCTTCTACTAATGAAAAATCTGCCACCCTCAAAGGCGTGAACTACACACAGGTCATTTGTTTGATGTGAATGGTACACCTAGAAAATCAACTTAAGCAGCTGTGTAACTAGTCTCCGAATACATACAGTTAGATCTGGAAGTATTTGGACAATGACAGAGTTTTTGTGATTTTGCCTTTATACACCACCACAATGGATTTGAAATAAAACAATCAAGATGTGATCGAAGTGTAGACTTTCAGCTTTATTTTAAGAGGTTCCACAAAAATATGGCATTTACCATTTAGGAATTACAGCCATTTTCAGCAAAGTACCTCCATTTTCAAGGGCTCAAAGGTATTTGGACAAAGTGACATAATTGTAAATATAACCATAATTTTAATACTTGGATGAAAATCCTTTGCAGTCAATGACCGCCTGAAGTCTGGAGCTCATGTTCTCAAAACTCAAATTCTGAGTTTCCTCCCTGGAGATGCTTTCACTTCATTGCAGCCACCTTCAGTTGCTGCTTGTTTGTGGGTCTTTCTGCCTTCAGTCTTGTCTTCAGTAAGTGAAAAGCAGCTCTATTGGGTTGAGATCAGGCGACTGACTTGGCCATTGAAGAATATTCCATTTCTTTGCCTTCAAAAGGTCTTGAGTTGCTTTCGCAGTATGTTTAGGGTCATTATCCACCTTCACTGTGAAGCGGCGTCCTATCAGTTTTGTAGCATTTGGCTGAATGTGAGCAGAGAGTGTAGCCCTATACACCTCAGAATTCATCTTGCTACTTCTGTCAGCAGTCACATCATCAATAAACACCAGTGAGCCCGTTCCATTGGCAGCCATACATGCCCATGCCATAACACTGCCTCCACCATGTTTGACACATGATGTG
>CM040992.1:14677721-14707057 GCA_022985145.1 Pangasius djambal
TAGAAAAAGGGAGGCTTTTTAGACGTTTTCTGGCAAAGTCTAATCTGGCTTTCCTGTTCTTGAATGTTACCAGTGGTTTGCACCTTGTTGTAAACCCTCTATATTTACATTCATGAAGGTGTCTCTTGATTGTAGATTTTGACAATGATACGCCTACCTTCTCCAGAGTATTCTTGACTTCTGTTGATGTTGTGAAGGGGTTTTTCTTCACCAAGGAAAGGGTTCTGCGATCCACCATTTTAGTTGTCTTTCGTGGTCTTCCAGGCCTTTCGATGTTGTTGAACTCATCAGTGCTCTTTCTTTTTAGGGAATGTACCCAACTGTTGATTTGGCCACACCTAAGGATTTTGCTATCTCTCTTATAGATTTATGTTGTTTTTTCAGCCTAATGATGGCCTCCTTCACTTGCATTGAGATCTCCTTGGACTTCATATTGGTAGCTCCAGTCAAACAGCTGCCAAATGCCAACTCAATACCTGATATCAACTCCAGACCTTTTATCTGCTTTATTTGTCTTGAAGTAACGAGAGAATGGACCGCACCTGGCCAATTAACTTCTTGTCAGACGATTGTCCAAATACCTTTGAGCCCCTGAAAATGGAGGTACTTTGCTTAAAATGGCTGTAATTCCTAAATGGTAAATACCATATTTTTGTGGAACCTCTTAAAATAAAGTTGAAAGCCTACACTTCGATCACATCTTGATTGTTTTACTTCAAATCCATTGTGGTGGTGTATAAAGGCAAAATCACAAAAACTCTGTCATTGTCCAAATACTTCCGTACCTGACTATATATACGTATATATGCATACATATTGATGCAAAGTTTGGGCTTAGTAAGTCGCAAAATCTGAATATGGCCCACTGTTTTTATCTGACATATTTTGCTTTACATGCAAGCACGCACACACACCCACACCCACACACACACACACACACACACACACACACACACACACAAATACACACACACACAGAGCAGTATTAATATTGCAATTTACCCAGCTCCAAGAACAATTCCTTTGGGAGGAGGTGTGTTTCTTCTATTCCAGATTATTTACATGATGAATTATACAATTTTAATTCAATAATACAAAAAAATGAAGTCTTCATGTCTCTAACAATGAGGCCTTAGGGGCACGGGAGTGACAGTCGACATCATTTACTCTGAATATTAAAGGACGTGCTGCTTTTTCCCAGTTTAGTCTCAATTTCACAGTCTGTCTAAAAACACTTCACTTTGTGCTCTGCTGCACATATTAACATGGACATTTCCACCTTCTTTTTCTTGACCCTTGCGGTCTGAGAAAATACATTAGGGATTTGTTGCAGCTCATGCTAGATGCAATGGGGATGAATGCATTTAATGCAATTGTACGGTAGCAGCCAATGATGGCCTGTCTTACTCACAGTAAGAGCTGGGACAAGCACAGCTTAGCTTGTATAGCTCTTGTCTAGCATGTGTGCCATAGTACAAAAAAAGACAGGGCCAACATGAAAGGGAAAGAGTGCTGTCTGAGTGCGGAAGCGTGTGACAGGCTCTTTTCTCATCCCTCCCTATTCCTGTCTCTAGCTCACCAGGATGGGTTCGCCGTGACACTTCGCTGTACTCTCAGAATCTCCGAGTTCCCTGAGGAGCACATAACGCCTCATTCTGAGTGGTGGAAACATGTAGCAGGGGAGAATATTTAACACACATTAGCACACGCACGTACAGAGGCGCTTGCCATTTGTGGATACACAGAAAAACAAACCCAACCACAGGGACACATCAGCCAATCTCAGCGCATACTGCCAACCCCCTGCTGAAGGAAAAAATGTAATCAGAGAAGCGATGTTTTCTGGTCTCACCGCTGAAATGGGCTGGATATAATTGGCAGGTTGTCAGGAGATAAGAAAAAAAAGAGATGGCTGAGCAAGGTTGGGTGAGGGAGAGAAAGAGAGAACTAGAGAGAATATTTACCACCGATGTATTCTAAATATCTCCAATGCTCTGCTGTCAGACTCATTCTCTATTACCTCTATTATCGAAAAGTGGCAGAGCGGTATGAAAACAAGACAAAGAGCTACAAGTCTCTGAGGTTAGCAAAGGTAAATAGCAATAACTTGCCTCTATAGGTAGCGCTGACATGTAGAAGAGAAGCCTCTGATGCATTTCTTTAGGCACAAGGAAGCCCCATAGACATGCAGGAGATATGCTACATGAATGCGCACCACTGGTCACCACCCATGGAGCAAAATATTCCAGAAATTCATGAGTGGAAATGGTGAGCTGTATCACTTATTGCTTTGACAGAACTAATCTCAGGTCTCAGCGGGGTGTCATTTACTGAGGAGCCATGCTAAGAACGCACATGCAATTAAAGTGATCAAAAAAGCACAAATGTCCCAAGAAACAGACGAAACTACTGAATAAGAAATTGAATTTTCTGCACATTGCTTTCCTTTTACTTGTTGTGATACAGGCTGAGTTTTGAATCTTTTAACCTTTTTCGATGTGTGGCAGGATCATCCCAACGACCAGATTAGACACTGACACATTTGTCAAGTGATGACAAATTAGCTGTCCTTACAGATGCCTGATTGCTTGACCTTTATTCCACCAGGGGTAAAAGGCAAGCTGACAGCCCTAAGTGGAGCTGTTCCCGAATAAAACCAAGGCACAATTCGCAATGTCTGTAATAATTTGATGCAATTCATTTGCTTGGAGCTCAGACAAAGCAAGATGAGGTTATTTAGATTACCTGTTGTCTCCTCCAAGTAATTGAAAAATGTTGCTATCTCCTGGAGCACATAAAACTAAGCTGAGCACATTCCATTTGGGCCACAAAAGTGTAATAAGCATTAAACATTATCACCCATGGAAATAAATGGCTCATTTAGATGCTTCAGATTGAGTTCATTACATCTGGGAACTTCTGGATACTACTTTATTTCTTCTCATCGTCACACACACACACAGCGATTCCATGATTTCTATGATTTCCCCTTATCACAAGTGGATGTTATGTATGCAGGCAGTTGAAATATTCTTGGTAGGAAGCACATGTCTCCCATTATCAGCACCAGAGTCATCTGCACATGCTTACAGAAGCCACAACATGATGCTGTCTCGCATTCCCACTTGACTATTTGATTGACAAATGGCATCCTTTGAAGATACCTTTAGGCATAAGAACTGATTCAAACTGCATAACAGAGATGGACACATTTGTGCAATGACTCTCTAAAAATAGCATATTAAAATGTACCATAAAGCCTTTGGAAAGAAAGGTAATAAAAAGATATATGAAGGGAAGACAGAACATGTTCTGCTGTGCATGGGAGGGGACTAGCAGTGTGGTCGAAAAACTTGACACAGTTCCAACAAGTCAGAAAGACTCCTCCTTTAGCCAGTTTTCCTTTCCTCTATGTCGTCCCGAACAATTCCATTCGTTTGGAGTGCAGCGTGAAAGTAAATCACTTTTAATTAAACTGAATCCCAGATTAGATTTCCTCCTTCTTCCCTGTTCATTTGCATATGGGCTTTTCAATACCTGGCAGCTCATTAGTTGTCCTCGTGGGCTAATGAGGCCAGAGCTTCTCTCTTGGTAATTAACGCAGAAGGCTAAACCGCAGCTGATCCAGTTTATATGTCACTGTGACCCTAGGGTAGAGGGTTTGTGGGATTGTGTGTTGATTGAGAGACATGTTGAAGACTAGTACGGAGTTATTCGCGAGGAAGAAAATGGTGCTTCAGGGTGAGGGACAGAGCCTGATTCCGTCCACTCACATGTGTCGCACCATCCATCTTGGCCTCCCAAGGCCTGCAAGGGGATCAATGGCTGCTGAGGTGGCCAAACAAGCTATCTGCATCTGCATTAGTATTCCTGGGTGGCACGTTGTGTTTATTGGCCTCCTGGCACACATGCCATGTCGATAGATTGATAAGACATGGGAGACACAGCCTTGAGGGGCTACGGGCTTCCAGTGATTTAACCTGCCTCAGCCCCCTCTCTCTCCCTCTCTCTCTCTATCTCTCTTTCTCAAGAATTCAGAATGTTTTATAGTGAGCATCATCATGACTGAGTCGTTTCCATTATAAATCACACTCGAGTGGGCCGGTATTTTTTTAACGACAATGCCTGGCTGACATTTTTCAGGTTTGTTCCACTCACCCAATGAAAAGGGTTCACAACGAAGCAAGGCATAAATCATGTCCATGCTTTTGACACCTAATGTCATTATTACAATCTCATGCACAGGCAGTGCGCCTTTATAGGACATAGAATAGCATGTGAGCAATATACACACACACACACACACACACACACATTGCTCGCATGTAAGCTTAGTAAAAGTCCGAAATGAAATTTTAGAAACAAGCTTCAAAATGCATGGCTGTCAAAGAGCATGGCATCAAAATATCACCAGTAAACAGTCAAGTCTATAAAAGGACCACATTAATTTCAGTGATGGGCCTTCATTCAGAAAGCCTGAGCAGAGTTTTTTTTTTTTCTTATTAACTTCAAGACAGAAGGAGAAAAAAAGAGGCAGGTGAAAGAACGACTGTTTATAGCCACTATAGCATAAGTGATAACAGGTACTAATTTGTATAATGGACGTTCCACAATATTAAATTTACCTTCAGACCACATCATACAACCCTGTTGTTGATTATTTTTCTAAAACAACATGCCCCGTCATGTTTTATTTCTTATTTGCTTCACTTATGAATTTGTTAATGATAATGCTAGTTAGCTAAATTATTGTGAAGTAATGCAGTAAATAATGCTAGCTTAGTGTACTTTAATGTAAAGTATGTGCCAACATTTTACTAATTTAACTGTTTTCATGGTTACAGAAAGCCTACTTTTACTATGCACTAAAAGTATGTACTCTTTTTGTGAAAAAAGTACATACTTTTGAGTGTGTAGTAAAAGAGTATGCAAGTACTGGGACATACTAACACGTCATGTAACGGAAGAGAACGTTGTTGACTAGTTACGCACACTGTCACCAGAAACAAACTCCTCTTTGCATTTCAGCTTTTCTTCATTTATTATTCCTTATATAATTTATACTACACTATATGCCCAAAAGTTTGTGGACACCTGACCATCACGCCCATATATGTTCCTTCTGTTGCTACAAAGTTGTAAACTCACAATTGTAAACTAGATTGCCTTTGTATGCAGTAGCATTAAGATTTTACTTCACTGGAACTAGAGGGCCCAAACTTGTTCCAGTATGACAATGCACCTGTGTACAAAGCAAGCACCATAGCAACATGGTTTGCCAAGGTTGGTGTGCAAGACCTTGAGTGGGCTGCACAGAACCCTGACCTCAACACTTTTGGGATTAATTGGAACGCTGACTGCACTCCAGGCCTCCTCGCCCAACATCAGTGCCTGCTGTTACTAATGCTCTTGTGGCTGAATGGGCAAATCCCCACAGCCATGCTCCAACATCTAGTGGAAAGCCTTCCCAGAAGACTGGAAGTTATTATAACAGTAAAAGGGGGACCAACTTCATGCTAATGCCCATGGTTTTTGGAATGGGCACATATGGGTATGGTGGTCAAGTGTCCACATATTTTTGGCCATATAGTGTATATAATTTAACACACCATTCTCTTGATTTATTTACACCTCTCTAAAATGCATCCTTGAATTCAGCAAAGTAAATCGTCACAAAATACCTCCTACCTCGCACAAGGAGTTGAAGGTAATATTAGCTGAAAAAGTGTTCACAGATCCACACTTCAAAAAACTACCGGAAATAGTAAACCATCTGTGTACCTCTGGGATACTCATTTCAACATACTACAATTAGGGACACACTAATTCTAATCGCGGATACTATTTAGGATGGATAGTAGGTAAATTGAGACGCAGCAATCATCAGTGTGTAGTCATTTAATAGTTGTACCTTAATGTAATATTTGCCAGTTCTGTTTAGATATCAGTGCTTTCTGTCTGAAAGGCAGGATCAATACAGGTGTATTCACTGAATAACCATTAAACAACATTCTATTAACATCATCAGAGACCACCAAACTGGTTTAAATTAAATTAATCTATAATCAGTCATATATCACCTGTGAAACCATTAGGACCATTTACACTGTATTATCAACCCATACTGTATGGAAAATGCAAAATGGCATTACCAAGCATTAAGAAACCAACACAAAACAAACATCAACAAACTATGGGACACTTTGAAGGAAAAATCCACCATGAACTTGCATATTAATATTTATAATTAACTTGTGCTCTACAATGGCATCCAAAATTAATTTTGTGATGAACTCTTGACATTTTGTCAGTTTAAACTTCTTTCATTGACAAGTTTCACTATGGTTAACAGTTTCCTACATTACCCACAATGCTGTTTGACTACCTGCTGATAGTGGGGCAGTGACACTTAGCCCTTTCTTCATCTCTACATAAAGAGTGTGTTGCAAAAGTGCTTTATTCTGTCCAGCTCTCTCATCTCCTCATCTGTATTCTCTGCTCAAACAGATAAGGTCCAGAGTTTTGATTTTCATGCTAATATCACAATCAACGCCATCAATGCTCAGGTCAGCTAGTTAGCGATCTACAAGGTGACGATCATAACTTGTAACTGTGTTGAAAGGCTGCAGTGCATTCTGGAACTTTGTGTCCAACTTTTGCTGTCTCCACTACTACTGAACATCGCTGAAAAACATTGAGTGGGAAAATCTCTAGGAGCGAACCCAACTGTTATACATTATGTTTGAGATCGAAGATATGTTTGAATTTTTTCTCTAATAAAAAGTTTAACGGAGATGTTCTCCATCTCTATTAAACTCCATTGTAACTGTACTAGCAATGTCCCCCAGTGATGTCAGAGCAGCACACAACCAATAACTTCTCCTTACAAATTAGCCCCAGAATCACTAAGCACATGACAAATGTTTGAATATAAACATATTTAATGTGCTTTAGGGTGGAGTTTTCCTTTAACAAACACATACTCTGTATGTTCTCGATCGGCTGTTAGTGAAGAAAAACTGAATGCTGTTATCTGAAGATCATCTGCTAGGTCTCATGAAACAAACTGCAAAACCTTATTAAGGAGACAAGATGATTATACTGGACATTACAAGCATTTTTGGTAATGTTCAGTATGGCTTGCAAGCCCAGAGACTATATTTAAAAAAAAATGTTTTTAAAAAATCCCCAACAAATCAAATCCACAACAAATCAAGTGAAATCAATAAGAAGGAATGATTGTGAGATCAAAGGAACAACTAAGATGACAAGGCATCAGGCAGCAGAATATAGACTTTGTAATAAGTCATCAGGAAATGCAGACTTGGTTGAAAATCTAATCAGACAAAATGCTACAAAATCATAAAATGATAGCTGTCTATTTGTCTCCCTGAGGATCAAAGCAGAGAAATGTCTTCACAGAGAAAAAAGGGCAGCTTTGTGTTTTGACATGGCGAGAGGCAGAAAAAAGTAGTATACAGCATTCTCACACTTGCTGCCTTTACAATCAAACCAAGCAGACAGGGGGTACAGCTGCATGTCTGATGAGGGCATCATGGGTAAAAGCATGGCATTCTGGTACAGCGCTCTCTGATATGCTTGGAAAGCAGATTCCTCTGGAATTAATACCCAAGCTGGCTGTCAATATTCGCAAAAGCGTGGCATGCGGCGTTCTGCCACTGTACGCCATTAAGCTTTCATGAAAGTAAAACTTAATTAGATATGATGACTAAACTCAAGGGATTGTAATTAGCCGAACTGTGTGGCTGCTCACCAGTAATTAAATGTCAGATTCCCTCAGTTCACTGGGCCTGAAAAAGTGTCTTGGAAAATGTCAAATGCGACAAATTCACCTGTGCCTCCGGGGCGATCTCTGGCCAAAAAGGAAGCAACCAAAATAGAGATGAGGGAAGAGAGAGAGAGAGAGAGAGAGAGAGAGAGACACTACCTTGCAATTTTGTTCAGTATTAATTGACATTTTGCTTTTTTGTTTAATGTCATTAAAGGATGTGGTCCTGCTCATTTGCCATGTGTTGGAGGCCGAGGTCACACGATGGGGTGAGAACAGGATGGCGCTCTCCTCTGCTACATGTCTGTCCACTGATGAGTGTGCATGACCTACAATGGTCAGGTTGGGGGCACGGCGCCAGTGGAGAGACAGAAGGGTATGTCTGATTCATATCACATGCAAATACACCCCCCCCCCCCTTCCCGACACACACACACACACACCCCTGCGTTAGGCAATGTATCAGCTGTCATAAGAAGTCAGTGTGAGTTTGACAGCCAGAGGACATGAGGGAGTGGGAGTGGGGGGACTGCCCTTATTGTGCCATCGCAGAGGAACAGCTTCACAATGTTCCCCAGTGAAAACCCTAAGGTGACACTACAGATGAGCAGAAAAATGCTTTTAAAAATCAACTTAACCATAGCTAGTGGACATACTTTTATAGTATATTGTGTAAATGTACCATTGACTTAGTGTGGAACTTCTGCCAATTTCCCTTTCAATAAAACAAAAAGCGCTTTATACAGTAGTGCTTGAAAGTTTGTGAAACCTTGAGAATTTTCTATAATTCTTCAAAAATATGATCTAAAACATCATCAGATTTTCACACAAGTCCTAAAAATATACAAAGAGAACTCAATTAAACAAAATAGACAAAAATATTATACCTGGTGATTTATTCGTTGAGGGAAATGATTCCATTATTACATATCTGTGAGTGGTATGTGAACCTCTAGGATTAGCAGTTAATTTGGAGGTGAAATTCAGGAGTCAGGTGTTTTCAGTCAATGGGATGACAATCAAGTCAAGTCAAGTGGAGTTTATTGTCATTTCAGCCATATACAAGTACATAGTGAAACGAAACAATGTTTCTCCAAGACCAAGTTGCTACATAAGACAAACACAGAACAACACAGAACTGCAGGGACTACATAATGTATACATAAAGTGCACAATTGCAACCATGTGCAGACAGCACAAGACAGAACAAGACAGTACAATAACTACAGAGCTGACCAGTACGCAGTTCTGTTTAAAAGTGACCTAGGGACAATAGTGCAAATATTACAGAGTACGATATAAATAGCTGAAATTGTGTAAACATAAGAGTAGCAGCAGCATAAACATGTACAAAAAATTGCGGAGAGGATGGAGGATGCTCAGTTGTGTGTGTGCGTATATATGTATGTGTGTGTGTGTTCCTTCAGTCCAGTTTCTAAGTATTGAGGAGTCTGATGGCATGAGGGAAGAAACTATTTCACAGTCTGGTTGTGAGGGCCCGAATGCTTCGGTACCGTTTGCCAGAAGGCAGGAGGGTGAAGAGTGTGTGAGAGGGGTGTGTGGGGTCATCCACAATGCTGGTGGCTGTAAATGTCCATGATGGAGGGAAGAGAGACCCCGATGATCTTCTCAGCTGTCCTCACTATCCGCTGCAGAGTCTTGCGATCTGAGACAGTGCAATTGCCAAACCAGGCAGTGATGCAGCTGCACAGGATGCTCTCGATAGTCCCTCTGTAGAACATGGTGAGGATGGAGGGTGGGAGAAGTTCTTTCCTCAGCCTTCGCAGAAAGTACAGGGGCTGCTGGGCTTTCTTTGTTATGGAGCTGGTGTTGAGCGACCAGGTGAGGTACTCCGCCAGGTGAACATCAAGAAACTTGGTGCTCTTGTCGATCTCCACGGAGGAGCCGCCGACGTTCAGCAGAGAGTGGTCACTCTGTGCTCTTCTGAAGTCAACAACCATCTCTTTAGTTTTGTCCATGTTCAGGGACAGGTTGGTTGCTCTGCACCAGTCCGTTAGCCGCTGCACCTCCTCTCTGTATGCTGACTCATCGTTCTTGCTGATGAGACCCACCACGGTTGTGTCATCGGCGAACTTGATGATGTGATTCGAGCTGTGCATTGCTACACAGTCGTGAGTCAGCAGAGTGAACAGCAGTGGACTGAGCACACAGCCCTGTGGGGGTCTCCCAGTCAGGAAGTCCAGGATCCAGTTACAGAGGGAGGTGTTCAGACCCAGTAGGTTCAGCTTTCCAATCAGGTGCTGAGGAATGATTGTATTGAATGCTGAACTGAAGTCTATGAACAGCATTCGAACATATGTGTCTTTATTGTCCAGGTGGGTGAGGGCCAGATGGAGGGTGGTGGTGATGGCGTCATCTGTTGAGTGGTTGGGGCGGTAAGCGAATTGCAGTGGGTCCAGTGAGGGAGGCAGCAGGGTCTTGATGTGCCTCATGACGAGCCTCTCGAAACACTTCATGATGATGGGTGTAAGTGCAACGGGACGGTAGTCATTGAGGCAGGACACTGAAGACTTCGTTGGCACGCGGACGATGGTGGTGGCCTTGAAGCACGTCGGAACAATGGAGGTGTTGAAGATGTCCATGAAAACATCTGCCAACTGATCTGCACATCCCCTGAGCACCCTGCCAGGAATGTTATCTGGTCCAGGAGCCTTCCGTGGGTTGACCCTGTGTAGAGTCTTCCTCACGTCGGCCATGGTTAGACACAGCACCTGGTCATTGGGAGAAGGTGTGGCCTTCCTCACTGTCACGCCGTTCTGTGCCTCGAACCGGGCGTAGAAGTTGTTCAGCTCATCTGGGAGGGAGGCATCACTGTCACAGGCAGATGGTGATGTCCTGTAGTTGGTGATGGTCTGGATGCCCTGCCACATGCGCCACATGTCTCTGCTGGCCTTGAAGTGGTTGTGAGTGAGCACCCTGTTTAATTTAAAGAACAGGGATCTATCAAAGTCTGATCTTCACAACACCTGTTTGTGGAAGTATATCATGGCATGAACAAAGGAGATTTCTGAGGACCTCCAAAAGAGTTTTAATATAAGATAAAGAGAGTTGTTGATGTTCCTTAGGCTGAAAAGGGTTAAAAAATCATCACTAAAGAGTTTGGACCCAACCAATCCACAGTCATTTGTACACAGATTGTGTACATATGGAGGAAATTCAAGACCATTATTACCTTTATTATAGTCTTGCTCTTGGCTTAATCCTTGTAATAGTCCGCAAGGTCACAAAGGAACCCAGCGAGCCATGAGTCCACCATCAGGAGAACACTGAACAACAATGGTGCACATGGCAGCGTTGCAAGGAGAAAGCCACTGCTCTCCAAAAAGAACATTACTGTCCATCTGCAGTTTGATCACGTGGACAAGCCAGAAGTCTATTGGAAAAACGTTTTGTGGAAGGATGAAACCAAAAAAGAACTTTTTGGTTTAAATGAGAAGAGTTATGTTTGGAGAAAGGAAAACACTGTATTCCAGCATAAGAACCTTATCCCATCTGTGGAACATGGTGGTGGTAGTATCATGTTTTGGGCCTGTTTTGCTGCATCATGCTAGGATGGCTTGTCATCATTTATGGAACAATGAATTCTGAATTGTACCAGCAAATTATAAAGGAAAATGTCAGGACATCTGTCTGTGAACTGAATTTCAACAGAAAGTGGGTCATGCAGCAAGAAAATGACCCTAAGCACACAAGTCGTTCCACCAAAGAATGGTTAAAGAAGAATAAATTAATGTTTTGGAATGGCCAACTCAAAGTCCTGACCTTAATCCAAAAGAATTGTTGTGGAAGGACCTGAAGCAAGCAGTTCATGTGAGGAAACCCACTAACATCCCAGAGTTGAAGCTGTTCTGTAATGAGAATTGGGCTAAAATTTCTCCAAGCCGATGTTCAGGACTGATCAACAGTTACCAGAAACGTTTAGTTGCTGTTACTGCTGCACACGGGGATAACACCAGATACTGAAATCAAAGGTTCACATACTTTTGCCGCTCACAGATATGTAATATCTGATCATTTTCCTCAATAAATAAATGACCAACTGCAATATTTTTGTCTCATTTGTTTAATTGGTTAGGACTTGTTTGTGAAAATGATGATTTAGGTCATATAGAAATATAGAAAATTCTAAAGGTTTCGCAAACTTTCAAACCCCATTGTAAACCTTACCTATGATGCCGTATGCCTTTAACTATTGTAAGCATTTAATGCACATAATGGACCACATAATGGCCATTTTATACTAAACACAAGACATCCTGTCACTGTGTGTGCAAACTATGGAAAAGGGTTATTTACCTAAAAATTTCAGTACCAGCTTTATCCCGTACAGGGTCGCTGTGCCTATCTGACACCTATCCCAGGAATACTGGGCGTGAGGCAAGAATACATCCTGGACAGAATGCCAATCAATCAAACAGGGCACCATGCGCACACACATTTACACACTCATTCACACCTAGGGGCAATGAACCTCATCTAATCTTATTAGTATGCTTATGGCAGGAGGGAGGAAACCAGATAACCTGGAGAAAACCCACATGGACACTGGGAGAACAGTAACATGAGATCAGGATCAAACCAGGGACCGTGGAGCAGTGAGGGGGCAACGCTAAACACTGCGCCCAACAGTTACCTTTTATTGCTTAACCATTAATGATTAGCATGTGGCTATAATTAAAGCACATCAACTCAAAGTAGTTATGTTTTGTTTCGTAGTTGCGCTTCATATTAAAACTGTCAACCAACAGATGAAGAGATGAATCACATCTGTTTTGAATTTGACTTGGGGAGAATAAATGAATATATCTTTGTCCGTTCATCTTTAAACTTTGAGTTTAACTTTTTAAACTTTTTAAAGTTAAACTAAACAAGTCATGTCACCTAATCAGACTGGAGAGGATAAATAAAAATAAACATCGATGAAAATTCTCCCATTTCTGACCTATAACCTCTCACCCTGTAGCTAGTCTCTACTAGACTAGATGAATGGACAAAGATATGTTCATTTATTCTCCCCAAGCCAAATTCAAAACAGCTAGTCTCTGCAGACTAGCTGCCTTCAGTTAAATAACTTACATAAATGCATGTGATTGGACAACCTGCCACAGAGGATCTGCTACTGAAACCGTAGTGGTTCATGTTTAGAAAACTGGAGTCACTGAACATATGTTTATCAGCTTTTATTTTTATTTATTTACAGTATTTGTCAATTCGTTCATTCGGTCTGCTGAAATATTTTGCTGGAGCCGCATATGGACTGTGGCCCACCAGTTCATGACCCCTTCTATTCTGTGAAATGCACACATTTTTAGATGTGTTGATATCTAATACATCATTCCTATTATAAACATGCCTATTAATTAAATTGTATGCAACATGTAAAAAAATATAATGTGACACAAAAAAAATAAAAAATATCTTTCCCAGCTCAGTTTTAACTCATGAAGTCTATTTCAGGCTACAGCAGAGATTATTAAACAATGTATGTCATTTATGAAACTATGTTTCCAGTTTATTATGTTGATTAGCGTAAGTAGATACTGCAGATGCAAGAAAATAGCAGTATGGAACAGAAGTGTGCGTGTGTGTGTGTGTGTGTGTGGGTGTATGAAAAGAGAAAATGTTACATATTACAATATAGGTTACATAACATAATGCTACTTCCTATAATTATTTTTGTTGGGTTTTTTTTTCCTTGGAGGATTTTAAAAAGTCATTGTGAGGATGATTTTAACTGCATATGCTCTACACACAGAAACTGGTCACTTCATTTCAAAATGGCTTAAATTTATTTCTTGCTGAAATGCCTACAGCCTCCTGCTGAGGACTGAATTAGAGACACTACAGGTAGTCACCCAGAAAGCTGAGCGAATCTTAAATAGAGACATTATTTCTAGTTGTCTTTTTCTGCTGCTCAAATAAGTGAAGCCCTGTAATTAGGCACACATAAAGATCTGGAAAATAAATGGCAACCAATAGAGAAAAAAAGAGCATATCAGAAAGAAAAAAATATAAAAAGATCACACACTGAACGAAGTAATAATATATATATATAATTGCAAGCTATAGACGAAAGGATGCTTGGTCTAAATAGACCACAATGTGCTATTACAAATTGCTCTTTGAAACATGTTAATAGCCCATCGACCCTTTTCTACCCTCGCACCAGTATAACACAAAATAGGGGCAGCCTGGAGGTACCCAAGGTGTCGGCATCTAATTCCACCTGAGCCCATAATTACCTAATTAATTTAGTCTGACAGGATAGGTTAAAGCCCTCTCGCTGATCTTCAAGTACCGCTGAGAGATCTGCCTAAACCCTCACCACTGGTGCCTCCCTTTACCATTTGGGATGGTCCATCTGATTCCATTTAAGATTTTACAGATACCAAAAAACACCTAGTCAGATATAGATTGTTTTGAAGCATCCAGCAGTTGAGTATTAATTTGGCCTTTTGTGGAAATAGGAGGAAGAACAAAGATAATGCATACACAAGGATACGCCTATCAGGTTTGTTTTGAGGCTGATGCCGGCCTGTTCGATAGGAGGCTAACACAAAACACACGACAGAGGTGTGAGAGGCAGACAGTGGAGAGCGTAGAAGGGTGAAATGACTTTTCAGTCTGGATAAGGGTGTTGACGCTGGAGGCTCACGGCGAAGCAGAGCGGCAGCGAAGATTGATCGCTGGCACGTCTTCACTTGCCGATTTCCCATCTCTCCAGAGCCCCAGCACACAGGAGCCAGCATGGCCAAGATAAATCGACAGATGGTGGAGGAGAAAAGCTTGAGAAAAGTAGGGGGGAAAAAAATAAAGTTGTTGGAGAGGAAAAAGAGAGAAGGTGTATGAAAGAATGTTGAGGGATTGAGGTAAAGGGGTAAGAAAGAAAGCACTCTGTTGGGGAGCTGAGAAATAAACGAATACCTTCCATTTGCAGTTTACACAGAGTCAGGTTTGGAGAGTAACACGTTCCAGATACAACATCTGCTCCCACATCAACAGCTAAATGAGAAAGCAGTTTAACTTCACACACAAGGATGGATTGGAAACATAAGCCAGAGTACAGGAGTGGAATTGCATTGTTCATCTAAAGAATTGAACGTGTAAAGTCAATAGGTACACACTCTAGGGACAAATTAAAGAGCATTCTGCATGTGAATATTGATTGTGTTTGCATATATAAGGGATTGCTCCAGTTACAATATCACATACTGGCATGAAATAAAGTCCATTGACTATCTGTCAGGTGCCATACACACACATTAGCACAACTAGCAAACCTAATTGGTGCAACCCTGGTGTGATTGGTTACTTTATCAAGTGGAGTAATGGGAGATAGTGAGCTGCAGTAGTAGAAAAAAATGAGATTGGAGTTTGTAAATCCAGGATTAAGCACCCAAAAACCGAAACACATCAAACTGAAACAGTGCGGTGATGTTACTGTAACGCAACAGTGTGCTACAGGACAAACACACTGTACACCAACAGTGCATACTCGTGTGTACAGCATAATCACTACCTGTTCTTTGGTTTAAAAAGCTAAGTAAAAAAAAAAAAAACACTATTTAAAATATTAGTTACTATTTAAGTAACTAAATAGTACTAGCTAAGCGTAAGCTAGCTAAGGGTAATCAGGTAAACCACCAAACCCCTAAATCTCAACAGAGATGTATGATGGTGCCAGAGCTAGTGTGAAAAATCTAAAATGTAATTAAATGTAAAAAAAAAAATAAATAAATAAAATAAAATGTAGTTATTCTCATACACTATATGGCCAAAAGTTTGTGGACACCTGACCATCACACCCATATGTGCCCATTCCAAAACCATAGGTATTAACACAGAGTTGGTCAGCCTTTTGCTGTTATAATAACCTCCACTCTTCTGGGAAGGCTTTCCACTAGATTTTGGAGCGTGGCTGTGGGAATTTGTGTTCATTCAGCCACAAGAGCATTAGTGAGGTCAGGCACTGATGTTGGGTGAGGAGGTCTGAGGTGCAGTTTGCGTTCCAGTTCATCCCAAAGGTGTTCAGTGGGGTTGAGGTCAGGGCTTTGTGCAGGACACTCGAGTTCTTCCACTCCAACCTTCTCAAACCATGTCTTCATGGAGCTCGCTTTGTGCACAGGGGCATCGTCATGCTCGAACAGGTTCGAGTTCCAGTGAAGGGAAACTGTAATGTTACAGCATATAAAGACAGTCTTGACAATTGTGTGCTTCCAATTGTGCTTTGTAGCAACAGTTTGGTGAAGAACCACATATGGGGGAGACGACAGTCACATGTCCACAAACCTTTGGCCATATAGTGTATATCTCCCAGGTGGGAAAATACTGTATAACTCATTTGTAAGATTTCTTGCTAATCCCTGATAGTTTATAATGTGTTCAAGGCTTTAACAGGGAGTAAGACTGATTTATGTTAGCTTGAATAAGATCATCACTGTCTGTTAGGAACATATAATATCTACTAAGTAGTTAGCTTGTATGAGCAAGCATAGTCGTTGCTTGAATGTAAAAAGTTAACATTTGCCTAAAAGTAAATGTATGTGCCAGAGGTAGTATGAAAAATCATTAACATCATGCTAAAAATGTATTTCCTAGGTGAGAAAATATGCCTTGCCTTTATGATTTCCTGCTAATCTCTCCTAGTGTTTGAAAGACTTTAACAAGGAGTAATACTGAAACTCTGATATATGTTAGCTTGAATAATATCACCAACATGCTATAACTGTGTTTACTGTCTAGCCAGCTAGTGATTAATGTCCAAACAAAAGGTAGGTAGTGACAAATTGTCATTCTCGGATGTCATCTAACTGTAAAAATATTTGCTTGTTAAATGACTGGTGGGATAACAAATGGTCTGTCTTTATTTGAACAAGCCATTTCTACCTGTTTTTACCGTGACAATCATGTTTAAGTCAATGCATTGTGAAACACAGACCCTGCAGGGTGTCAAATGTTCGCTCACTCCATTATCAATCAAATGAAAAGCTTAATTGTTTGCCGCTGGTCTTTTGAAGCATTGGAAATTATTCACATTTTGACACTGAAAAAAGAGAAGACCTGCTTGTTATTTCACTTCCTGTTTTGGCTAGACCGTATAACATGATGGTCAAATATAATGAAGACTAAATTAAGTCACTATTTTTGCCCACACTATTTTGTGAGTTTAGCTTAGCTTAGCAATCCTATAAGAAGTGTAAGAAGAAGCTTCCTGAAAGGAAAGGTAAAAGTGCCCCAGAGGACTGCATCAGCAGAAGGAAGCTGACTGCCATTTGCACCTTTAGACCTCCTTGCCCTGGAACGACTCAATCATAATACTCTAAATCAATTCTGTGCTTTAGAGCTCCATTAAATCAGACAGTGAACTGGTGAGTGTGTGGGTATGTCATGTACAGCATGTCCCTGGTCCAGCTATAGAATGTGGTTAAATAAATAAATAAATAAATAAAATTCGAGTTAGAGAAATTCAACACAAATCCACCAAATGGAGCTGTCTGAGAGAGTGAAGATGTCATAGCCGTGTCCTGTCTGATAAGAGAGTTTTCTCGTCCTCCCTGCGCCCATCCCAGTGTAATGAGAGTTGACACCTATTTGTGACATATGACTGTATAGCAGATTGCTTTAAGCATGATAGCATCTCCTATCCTCTTGCTGGTTGAACTGGCTACACTGAGGAGGTGTGTGTGTGTGTGTGTGTGTGTGTGTGTGTGTGTGTGTGTGTGTGTGTGTGCGTATTTAGCTCTGTTAGGGAGGTCCTCATGACTATTCAAACACATGATATTTTGGACATTATGAAGACATCTGGCTTCACAATGTATAATGACCTATGCATGTTATAATGCATCCATGTCACATTATACTGTACATTTTGTTATAATTATTTATAAAAAAAAAAAAAAGCTATAATAATGTTTAGAATGCATTCATAAATGCTTAAAAGAACACATTATAAGCAGTGTTTATAATGCGTTATATCACAGAATACCAAAGCATTATGTGTAGTCATAGACATACTGACAAGTATGAGAACACTTTCTATGAAATGTATGTGAATAATGGCCTATGAATACATTCATCACATGTTATAATGCATTCATAAGGCATTATACACATTGTTTTAATCATTTGTGACAGGGCATTACAGGTTATGCAATTGTTTGCAATACATTTATAAATTGATAACGCTTTAAAGGTATTGCTTATAACACTGTATATCACCAATACTAAAGAAACTAATATCCAGTTTCTCTTAATCTATTATGTTTGGTCGTGTATTTACTTTATTTTTTTTTTTTTCTTCAAACATTGTGGTTTTGTAGTGTGAGCTGGTTTTGGCAATATAATGTGTTATAAACACTATTTATAATGTATCACGCTATAATGTAACACTACTTATAATGTATCACATTAACAATTCATAATGCATAGCTATAACATGTAATGTGTTATAACATGGTGTATAATAACCTATGCCTTATAACATGATATGAATCTGTTCATAGGTCAATATACTGTATATATAGATGTTACTGGAAGTGCAATTTTTTTGTTTTGTTTTATTTTCTTACAACTTTCATTTGTAAAAAAAAAAAAAAAAAAAAAGACAAAATATTTCCTGTTGGATGTTGGGGTTAAGGTTGAGGTTGAGGTTAGACGAAGGCATAGTATTATTTAGTAGTATACAAGTCAGTTGACGCACCTCACAAAGATAGTAATACCAACGTGTGTGTGTGTGAGTGTGTGTCAAGAAAGAGTTAGACATGAATGATATGCAGCTCAAATGTGTGTCCTTGGCTATGGCATTGTTGCCAGTGGTCCTTTTCAGGGGGCTTAATGATGTCATTTAAATACCACAGCGAGCCACAGGCAGTCAGTCCGTCTGCAGCCGAGCATAACGCATTAAGTCCTGCAAAGCATGCTAGCATGCGCGCTTTAGAGTATATCTATTATCTCCTCTCCACTGCTATCTGTCGGTTATTAGAGCTCTAATGATCTTGATGAGATGCACTGAATCATAGCGAGACAGAGAGGGTGTAAACAGCAATGTGTATGGGGGCCATTAGGATGCTGTGCTCCATGGCATTCAAAGCAACATGAGGTAATTGGACGTTATAAACATAGAGATGCCATTTATGTCACTGGCTTTATTAAATGCCCAATGGGTTAAGCCTTTAGGTCTTGTGTGTTGAGCATGCACATTTGCACGTCACTTCGTATATGTAAAAAGTCTTTTATTTGGTAAGCAGCTAAAATGTCTAGTGTCCATATAGGGTCATTCCTTGTAGAGCTCTATTTGTATGATGTGACCGCTCTGTAAAAGCAGACATGCTGAATATTATTTGGTTGCTATGTAAGTGAAATTTTAGTTAATGTTGTAGCATTTGTCAAACTGGAAATGTGAATATTTACCGAAGATAAAGTCCAGCAAAAATGAATCTCCAACTTTTCAAATATAACAGACTGAATGAATCCGTGGCTTGGATAAAGTGTCAAATGTATCTCCTGCTCATTTCCAATTCATCTTGATCAAATCACTTTTCTATCACAGGGAATATTCCACTAATCAGATTTATGATTTATCCCATTTAAATTCATTCAACTTCTCAGATGGAGCCTGCACATTGTGTGGGAAAGAAAATATTGAAGTGAAAGGAGCCTCCGAGCAATTTATAATCTAGAGAGGGAGAGAGAGAGAGAGAGAGAGAGAGAGAGAGAGAGAGACAGAGAGACACCTGAGAGAATGACCTCCATTTAGATGAATAAAGATGAGCTCCTTATATATCCCACTATTATCCCTCCACTAATGAGCATCAATTATTAAGAGGCTGAGTTTGTGCTGGAATAATATAGTCATTTTAGTAGACCGGCCTTGTATTTAGAGCACCTGTTTCTCCATAATATTAACAGGGGTAAAAGATCGTAGTATATATTTTATCTGATTATTTGCTGGTTAAGGTGTCTGAGGTTAACACCGCTTGAAGAGGTACAGCACACATAATTGAACACTGCTATTATCCAGAAGCAATTACCATATTGTTATTCTGTTTCATCAATTCACACATAAAGGATTTTCTTTCCTTTCACTGCCAGGCAGAGGATCGTTATTTTGCGAAAATGCATGATGAGTTTTTATCTAGTCTTCATTCACAAGAGGAGCATGGCTCATAATTGGCATTCCATAGGACAACGATTATTAAATATACCGTGGACACAAACAATAAATGTCCTCATGTGTATCATGAAATTAGCATATACAGTCATATATTCACCCCCTTTTGTGAGCTTAACAGAGATCTGAAAACAATATTCTTTCTAGAAAGTAGTTTTAAAATACTGCCCTGATTAGCTAGTGTATTTGAGTTTGAAGAAGTAGCCATTTAGCATGTTATGACTGACATTTTAGTTCTTTTTTCTTTTTAATATTTTTAGCATTCACTTATAATCTTTTCATAAGCAAGCGATATTAAAACCTGCTCCCTCCTATTTTCCAATTGCTATAAATACATGTAACATGACGGAAACTTGTGCACTGTTTCATAAATTGGATTAGCAAACAGTCACCCAGCAGGTGTGAAGAAATGGGCAGAAAATGCTATTCCAGAGAGGAGCTTTAGCGACACAAACCAATCTGAGAGGCGTAACAAGCCTATAGCATGGGGATACAGCCATGACAAGACAGGCGGAGTAAACTAGACTCTCCACAGCACGCAGAGGTGTGAAATGAGCCCTGGGTCTTCAAGCACAGCAGGGCTTTACACCAGGACTGGAGTTCTACTGTGAGGCCAGAGACACACGCTGAGACTGCGGGACTGTTCATGCGGGTTAGTGTGTGTATGAGATTCTTTTTAATCGCCAAAGTGATCGAGGGATCTCAATGGTGATGGGAGGGGACAGTTTTTCATCAAGACCAAGCGGTTTGAGTACTTGTAATGTTTTGTGTACATACCATAACAGCATTCAAGCTGACGCAGTGTATAGGCATACAGTAAGATAGAAAGAATTCTATGAGGCTGCTTAGATGAAGTGTCATGAAGTGTCACTGCTAGCAAAACAGTATAACAGTATTCAATTCCCTTTTATTTGTATAGCACCTGAGGTATAATCGCCTTATTCTCTGTAAAAACAATTAGTGCATTTATATTCGCAGGTAGAACAGGAATAAAATTTGTCTCCATAGTCATTATTTACGATGTGTGATAACCAGAGCAGATGTCACAGGAGAGATTTTCTTCTCTTCTACTTTCCAGCATACTACCAGGATATATTCACTGATTCAAATCAAAAGTTGTCTGTCGTTCAACAGATGCATAATTGTGCGTTCAAATAAAACAAAAATAATTCATCCACATAAAAAAAGGTATTTGGAATAAATGTCAGAAATGTCAAGTTGTACACAGAATGTACATGTTCATATGAAGCTTTATTAACTAACCACCTTGATTATATATTGTGACACACTTGTGCTAATTAGCATCTGGGTTGAGAGTTCAAGAGCAAAGAGAAATGAGAAAATATTCACTACACCAGGCCCAGCATTCATTAAAACATAGGTGTCATGAACTACAGTATTTCAAGAAATATCAGTTGTAGTTATAAAATTTACCAGATCCTACCAATTTCTACCAAATGTAGGATTGTAACACAATGCCATTATCTGTATCTATATCTATTTAGTGTTCCATAATTTCTATATCTGCACCTGTATTCAGTCCCTATTCCCTTGGAAGCTACACTAGGGAAAAACCAAGGAGTAGAAATGCCAGCACTGTCAGCACAGTCTGTGCAACCTGGCTCTGACAGTTCCTCAACCTCAGCTACATCACTCGAGTTCATAATTGGTCTTAACAATAAATAGGCGCAGGACTGTTTTCGAATCCTGCTCATGCACTTATTATTTGGGTTTATACCTGCCTGCAATATTTTCTGACCTGCCTGCAATTAATTGATTGCAGGCAGGCAATAGCTACAGGCTATTTCTCTAGCTTGTAGCCTAATTTAAACCACAATGATCCTGAGCAGGCAGCTACTAAGGATGCTGTAAATACATCAGGCAGTGCTGCATACTACTTGTATCTGTATTTGTATCAGTTTAGAAGACATTATCTTTTCATTGTGAGTAATGTGTTCATATTTGGTTTTAACTGTAGATATTGTAGATAGACAGACATTGCATCCAAGTCACACATAGCTCCCCGGTTCGAACCTGAGCTCAGGTTACTGTCTACATGGAGTTTTGCATGTTCTCCTTGTGGATATGTGGGTTTTCTCTGGGTTCTTCTGTTTCTTCCCACCACTGAAAAACATGCTAGTAGGTGGATTGGCTACACTAAATTGCCTCTAGTTGTGAATGGGTGTTTGATTGTGTGCGTGCATGGTGCCCTCTGATGCACTGGATACATTCTCATTCAGGGTGTATTCCTACCTCTCTCCTAGTGTTCGTGCCATTTCATTCTTCATCTTCAGTGCATATCATTATCCCTCACTTCTTGCTATGAATCCTGTAATAAATCAAAACATTCCAGTTAGATTTGTGTTCTGGGATATTAAAGGCATGCAGAGAGCAAGGGGTTTCACTTATCCGATTATATAAACCCTGACCAAGCGCTGATACATTTATTACCTTTACCTTTCATATCCATAATCCATGTTTACAATTATACGGCTCATATAATAGCTTCTTAAAGTTATTTGACACCTGAAGGTATTTCTCTACTGTGAAATACTGCGAACAATGCTCAATATTAAACTGAATATATTTAAATCTATTATAGAGCTTGATAGGCAATTTACAGTCAGTCCCACCTTTAATATTCATAAGAAATTATTCTATTTAAAAGCTGAATTTTTATCAATAATGAATAGCTGATTCTTCAAGCACCAAATCATATGAGAGCACAGAGGCAAATGTTGTCAGCTTTCTCTCTAGTTAAAGCTTCTCAAATAATTCTTCATATCAGAGACTAATCTATCAAACTTACCTCTAGCCAAAAATAAATTATTAAGGCATTTTAATACATAATATTAACTGTATTAATCTAAACCACTTGGGGATAAGAGCTGTAAAAACTTCCAACCATAGATCTAGACTTGGCAAAGGAGCCAAATACAGGGAACGATCAAGGCTATAAAAGTAATTTGAGGTTATACTCCCACATTGAGGAGTGACACATTGGCCGTCACTCTTTTTCTAACATCAGACGATAACTAAATATGATCAACTCTTCTGAACTTCTCTCCTCCTGAAACTGTTATCTCTCTGGATAAATAAAAAGACAATGCCAGCTGTCATGAAGTGTCACTGCTAGCAAAACAGTATAACAGTATTCAATTCCCTTTTATTTGTATAGCACCTGAGGTATAATCGCCTTATTCTCTGTAAAAACAATTAGTGCATTTATGTCCGCAGGTAGAACAGGAATAAAATTTGTCTCCATAGTCATTATTTATGATGTGTGATAACCAGAGCAGATGTCACAGGAGAGATTTTCTTCTCTTCTTCTTTCCAGCATACTACCAGGATATATTCACTGATTCAAATCAAAACTTGTCTATTGTTCAACAGATGCATAATTGTGCGTTCAAATAGAACAAAACAATTCCTACACCTAAAAAAAGGTGGCTGAACTATTTGGAATAAATGTCAGAAATGTCAAGTTGTACACAGAATGTACTCGTTCATATGAAGCTTTATTAACTAGCCACCTTGATATATGTTGTGACACACGTGTGCTAATTAGCATCTGGGTTAAGAGCAAAGAGAAATGAGAAAATATTCACTACAATAATTTTAGAGCTGTAAAACATTTCCACCATAGATCTAGACTGCCAAATACAGGGAACGATCAAGGCTATAAAAGTAATTTGAGGTTGTACTCCCACACTGAGTAGTGACACCTTGGCTGTCACTCTTTTTCTAACGTTACATGATAACTAAATATGATCAACTCTTCTGAACTTCTCTCCTCCTGAAACTGTTATCTCTCTGGATAAAGAGAAAGACACGGACTGCTTAGAATGAGATTATTCCATTACACTTCAGGCAGGTTTAAGTTTGATGAGTTCATGGGTCACTCTGGTCATTCCTGAGCACCTGTCTGAGCACAAATTCATTGCATTCTCTCGAGAGGGATGCACCAGGGCTGACCACTAGCCCCTTTGCTCTTTATCATAGTGATTGAAACCTCTCTCTATCTATTTTATTGAAGACCTTTCCTCTACTTTGTCAGATTGGATGTGGTCAAATAGAACACAGAATATATGATCCATTGTCTTTTAAAAAAAAAAAAAAAACTAGTTTTCTAGTTAATAAACAGGATTTGTCACCAAACAATCCCTTTTGTGCTACGTGACCATGTAAATACATTATCTTGTCATTAATATCACTGGATCCTTATCCACTGTTCAAAAAACAAATATAAAATATACAATCCAAAATACAGTCTAGTATTGGTCATATTGTCGTATATTGTCATATGTTTTTTTTTTCATAAGGGTAAGTTGGAGAGTATAGGGAGAATGAATGAATGAATGAATGAATGAATGAATGAATGAATGAAATTCAAACAGTTCAAGTCTACGGTATTTAACACATTTTCCTAGGTTTTTACCTTCACCGTTATCCCATGTCGACTGCTGTCAATCTTCTGTGTGCCAGCTGATCCTATCCCCTGCAGGTTATGAGAATTACATGATTGCCTTTACTTTGCTTTTAGCCAAGCGAGAACATTCTTAGCCTGGAAAACTCCTGCCCCTCCTTCACATTCTAGCTGGCTGAAAGATGATATGATTTATATTAATCTCCAAAAGATTAATGATTCACTCCAAGGAACTAGTGAGCTTTTTTGGCACATAGTGGAAAACTTTTCTGGCTTGTTTTGAATAAAATCCAACATACATATGCAAGCTTGGTCAAAGACCAAACAATAGATTGTTTAAATCACATACTGTATTTATGTGTCATCACTCTTTACAACCATGGTGAGCAGAAAAGCATCTCATAAATACACAACACGTCAGAATGGTGGATTGGGTACAGCGGGACACTGTTGAGGTGAAACTCAAGCAAACACTGCAAGAGCTATTTAAACATGGGACATTCTGTTGCTTATTGGATGAGCATAAGGTTCAAAATCTGAGTCTGTGGGTCTGACATTTAGTAGATATCTTATAAAAATAACCAGGTCACTGATGAATAGATTATCTCACACCCAAATGCTGTAGCAATGAGTTCTCTTATTTAATGACAGATAAGGGTTGTGTGATTTTACCTGAGACATCTAACTCATAAATATGCTCATAAATATGTATTATAAATACACTGTTAACCTTTTGTCCCACAAGAGTAGTAGAACATTAGACCAAGTAATATTAAAGTAGGAGTTGGAAATCTAATAATTTTTGTTAATAATATACGTAGGCTTAAATGGACAAGCTGAACATTATCATATTATCAATTTAAATTACCTCTCTCTCTCTCTCTCTCTCTCTCTCGCTGTCTCTCTCTCATAGAAACTTTAAACCAAACCTGACCAATGAACACCAATTAACATTTTCAAGACATAGCATTCATTTGTTTTTCCTGCAGTCCACTTCAGCGTGTAGCCTGCTAAAAATTATACTAAATACTTAAATGCTTTTTATACTACTACACTAACCAGTGTGCAGAAATACATGAAATAGTAACATGGCAGAATGGATGTGCAGTCTATTCCACGTACACTCATCAGTTTAACTTTAACTACGCA
Source organism: Pangasius djambal (assembly GCA_022985145.1). NCBI lineage: Eukaryota > Metazoa > Chordata > Actinopteri > Siluriformes > Pangasiidae > Pangasius > Pangasius djambal. The sequence goes on from CM040992.1 coordinate 14,703,276, forward strand.
TAGCATGACTGGCTTGTTAATTAACAACTTAGGATACCTGCTATCTCCCTAGCTTATGTTTTGTGGAAAGAAAACCATACAACAACTGAACAAAACATTCGAAATTGATCGTTTAAATGTCACTGCACACTAGGAATGTTACCATTTGTGTTTTTGGATAATCTCATCTTTCGGTTTTGCTATCATGTGACCACAGTTAGCTGTGACTAATCGACAGAGGGAGTGATAAACCTTAGGCTAGCTGGGAATGTGTGATAATTTCAGCTAATGTCAGCTTTAGATCAAATGGTCATAGTCAAATTATATATATATATATATCCATAAAAGCATCATGGCACTGATTTACCTTTTGTCTGGTCTGTAGAAGTTGCAAAAGATAATTCCTCCCACTCACACATATGTATTGTAATCCTAAATAGTTTAGTCCAAATGATAGCGAATATAAAACTAACTACAAATATCATTTATATGGACACTCATAACTTAAAATCCAAGATCTAGCCTCTAAAGGCTATACGTATGTGTGAGTGGGAGGAATTATCTTTTGCAACTTCTACAGACCAGACAAAAGGTAACTCAGTGCCATGATGCTTTTATGGATATATATATATATGTAATTTGACTATGACCATTTGATCTAAAGCTGACATTAGCTGAAATTATCACACATTCCCAGCTAGCCTAAGGTTTATCACTCCCTCTGTCGCTATGAGACTGTGTATAAAGTCACTGTCATGATTCGTCTCTACCGTTCTACCTATCACCTGCCTGAAATCCTTAGATCCTTTATACTCAAACAGGGGAGCAGAGGTTAATCTAAGGGGAGCACACTTGAGCAGACTCACTGGCTAATTCCAATATCAATATGAAGCATTTTCCTTGTAGAAATTCTATCACTATCTCAGACTGCAGAGAATGCAGTCTAGGACACTCTGCTTTAGGAGTATAATATGAAGTTATACAGAATGCAGTGGTCCAATGCACTAGAATTTTGTGTTGAATGGTGTGTGGAATGTTGAATGTCCTAATGCAAGAGCATGACTGTGCAAATGCAAATTAGACGCCACCTGAGATGCTGAACCCCACACACACACTCATACACACACTCACACACACCTCCCCCCTCCACAAAACAAGGAGAAAGATCTGGCTAACAGACAGATGGATTGGAAAGAAAATATCTTCCATCAAAAAATGATTACCAGAGCCCTTATCAAACAAGCAAGCCATAGGGACACTTGAGTGAGGGCACAGCCTTCCAAATACTTAGGACAAAATTAAGAACATTTAGAACATTACAATTGCATTCGAAACCTCCTCCACCCAAAATGAAAGTGACATTGGATCATGGCTTGCTTTCATTAACTGTAGATTTGTTTTTCATTCATAAATCTCAGAATTCAGATTCATCTCCACTGTCAAGACTTAAGACCTCGAAATGTCAAGATGGGAAAATGGAAAGCAACAGATTTGTAATATGCAAAATAAATAAATCTACATGGATTAGGTGATAGATATGCTTGTGCACGTAAAATAATATGATTCCGGGAGAAAACAATACGTGAGGAAAAATTTCTCGCAGCTAAATGAGATCAGTTTGTGTGCTGCCGGGTCTAATTATAGGTACTGTGTGTCATTATAGAAATTGCACTAATGCAAAATATTACAAATGTCAATGCGACCTACTTAATGATTAATAGATACTTTTATATATGGACAGGGTCTTCTGGCTGGTTTAAAACCAGCTTAATATTTACCTGACTGTTGCCTCTGTTGACCTGTGCCTCTTAGGCTCATACTGCGTGTGTCTTGAATGATCGAATCACAAATGGTCAGCACTAAGCTCAAGTGTAAGCAGCATCATATGTGTCTCAGAGACACAACGTGAGATTTACTCAAGGCCACATTGCACTTCAAGTACCTAGTCACCAGTGCTTCAAAGTTTTCACCTGAAATCGAGCTACTTTTGAAAAACTCAGACATGCTGTCATGTCTGATACACATGATGTGTCCTCTCATCCTCAGCCTCCTCCTTCTCCTCTTTATTTCCATTCTTTTCCATTTGCTCATTACTGTGTAAGTGTATTTGTGGCAGTGAAACTGTCTACTTACATATAAACTGTTTACTGACAATACAGTATATAAAATGTAGGATAACAGGGTGACTGTGTGTTTTTATTACAACTTCATTAAAAAACACTGTATGACATCTTGTATGACTTTATGACACTTATGAATATTACATTTGCAACAATGGTATTGATGTTTAAATAGTATATTGGGTTTGGATATGGCAGAGGTTCAGTTCCTTAGTGTATATTCAGCATTGTCATAGGTATGTTATCATACCATTGGATTATTGCTAAGGGAAAGTAAGTTATATTAAAGACAGTGAGTGCACTAAGTGGTCACAAAGCCCAAAAATAATTATTACACATGTGTTTGAAACTCCTGTCTGCTGGATATTGTTTAGAAACCGTATACAGTTTTTCTCGACTGCTAACACACAATTCATGAAACAGTTCACCATGTTCTCGCAACTATAAACACAATCTTAAAACTAAACACCAACTTGCACAAACCTCAATCTTCCAGGTCAAAACCAAATATTCTAGTCAAAAACATATTCTCTTCAGTCAAAATCAAACTTTGGTCCTCTGTCAGAAGACGTTGTCTGCCTCCCCCAGACAGTCGCCTCTCAGTTCTGCAAAAATACAGTGCATATAAGAACAACTAATACTGAGCAACAAATCAATTTGACAGTTTAAGGATGTATAGCATGTGATACAGTACTGTACACAGAAGAACAATGAAGGTTCTCTCATCTAAATTTTAACTGTATATCTAAATAGTATAAGAACCCTGTAGATTACTGTGCAGTGTCTTTGGCAAATATCAGGTACCTGTTTTCTTCTCTAAATGTTCGGATGATAGACGCGACTGTGAATCTGCTCACATTCGGCTGAACTCGTTGGCCAGCTTCCCTCATGATCATCCCATGCACAAGAACACGGTCAACTATTGTTGCCCGTATTTCGTCAGGAACAAATGTTCTTTGGCCCCTTCCTCTTCCTCTTCCTCTCTGTCTCCCACCTCTTTCTGCTCTTTCACCGTTAGGGTCCATTTTCCAAAGCAAATAATCACCTGTGGCCCTTTTTATATTACCTGAGATTCTGATGGGTGTGTCATCAATTTTGCTACTTAGTGTTAACGAAGTGAATAATTGTGTGTTGCTTGTGTTCAGCTTGTGACAGCTTGCGTTAATTATATTATGTGCTTGTGTTTTCTGAATGAGAACATGGTTAAACCTGTGCAAAATGAGGACATTTTGTATAGAGTTTTGCAGAAGACATTGAGAAAATTGGAACTTGTGTGAAAACAGGTGAATTATGTTTAGAGTTTTGAGAAATGTGTCAATGTTTTGAGAACTGAATTATTGGTTTGGGAAATTAGGCCAACTGAATCAGTAATAGTGTGTTAGCAATCAAGAAAAACTGTAATAGGCAAGCTCCAGTACAGGGACGTTATCATTATATTTAAAGTTTTTAAAAAGGGGATCTACCTACAGATTATACAAAATGTGAAATATTGTCTACAGCTTACATCTCTGCAAAAATGTGACAGATTCATAAAAAACAAATAAAAATTTTAAAGCAATTATTAGTGCATTAGAGTTACGTGTGCAAGAAATGTATGTGGGAGAGCTGTGTGTGTTAAAGCTGTATGTGTGAGAGTAGTGTGTGTATGTGTGTGTGTGTGAGTTAGTGTGAGAGAGAGAGAGA
>CM040992.1:14707157-14726923 GCA_022985145.1 Pangasius djambal
AGCTGCACAAAATGCCATACAGTCTGGTATTGATAGCACATGAAAAAAGCCTTCACTGAACAATCTGAGCACCTTTCTCTGGTTTCATTCGAGTTTATTTGAGGCTAATAATGCTGGGGCTGCGTTTGGAAGTGACGTGTTGTTTTCTGAAGATGCTCTAGAACCCTCTCTAGCCACAAAATGCAATCACAAATGGTCAGTGAGGACACTAGACGAGGCGTGAACGGCTGCTGGTCTCGACTGGCCACTTACGATCCACTTCTGATAGGTTAATACAAATATAGCCGCTTAAAATATAAATAATCACTAATGCTGTTAGCTATTACAATTTTTATGTTACAAATTTTGTGAAAAACAGTTTTCCCCCCAAAAAAGGAGTAATAGTGGAAAGAAATCAATTTAATATTAAATATGTGAGGCTATTCCACACCATGGCTCATGAATTAACCGAAAGCATTGGTGGGTGACATTTGACATAAAAGTCGAAGCAACATCCAATCTGAACTGAGAGTCAAGGTACTGGAGCTTTCAGCATTTAGGTCTACGGGCTGTGGGGATTCGCTCTTCTGTGCATGACTGGAGCTGAATTCTAAACACACCTCACAAGATCAAAGTTTGTGTTCCCTTATGAATTAAATAGTATGACCCATCTGTGCAGTCTTAATAAGACAGGTTCTACATGGTAAAGGGGACTAGGTGCTAGCCTTCTCCCCTGCACAAAGCAGACTTTTAAGTGGATGTGAATAAAGTTTCCTTATTTAATAAGGTCATTACTTTTATATTCATTACTAAGCATCACATCATGTCTTTTAGCCATTTATAGTTACATTTAATGTTGTGGAACGTCTGCGAGACAAGTTAGTTCCTATTATCACGTACATTAAACCGACTATAAACGGTCGTTCTCTCGCCAGCCTCTGTTTGTTTTCACTTTCTTGAAGTTAATAAGTCATTTTATTGAGAAAAGTGCAAAGTCTTCTGTCCTGAGGACTTTAGGTGGAAGTCAGGTGGAAGATTTCCCACGGTGGAAATCTTACTGACCGTTACAAAGTGCTGACACTGTCACTGCTTCCATAAATATTAAATAAACAACCCCTTAAGCTAAAAAAAAAAACAAAAAAAAAACAAAAAAAACTTTTAAATAAATCTTTCTTAAATATCATTTTGAATCAGTTTCTGTGTCAGCCCTGTGACTGAGCTGTTACTATAGAAATGACAGCATATTATAATTATAATGAGTGCGTTTATATAAACCTATCATTTGAATTACAGCTGGTACTATTGTCAGAGCTGCTCTTATAGAAAATCAATCAACACCCTGACCTATCAGATTTGAGAATTAACAGCATGTGGTATATATATATATATATATAACAGCCAGCTGAAAGATGGTATTGTTTTATTGTTGTTATATTAAGTCCCCTATAGACTACCAGGATAAAAAGGAGCTTTTCCAGTGCATTAATGATCACAAGGCTATCATTTCCGTTTCCTTTATCTACACAAGGTTTAGGGGCTTAATTTCATTTGTGCACATTGATTTTAATTCTCACTGCAAGGATGAGGAGGTGACCATTCAATAACTGGTATTGATTTGTTTCACGTGACCTTGTGGACACAAAGACCACACTGTAGAAAATCCTTGTAACCGTGACACGGGTGGAAAAGCTATACACCTTTCATATGCTAATAGAAAATCATGCAAACAACACACACTGGGTTAGAGCATTTGGACATTGAAGTCTCAAGAGTGGCTCTAGACAGATGGACCCAATTCCTTAATAAAAGGACACAGACCCAGGGAGGACATAATTAATCTTTGCACTCATATTCACAGTTTCTGGACTCCCACTGAGCTGTGGAACCACTGCCTGCCTTACGACAATACTGCAGCTATGGTATGCTGTTAATAATGAACATTTTGCGACCTTTAACCCTCAATGTTGGTGCTACTCCCACTGATGCTGGTATATCAAAAAGTAAACTGGAGCTCGGGGGCTGTATCGTAATCCACAGAGAACATCCATGAATGCATAAGAAAGTGTGATACACTAGCTAAGGGATATAAACTCACAATGAGATTTAAGCTTACACTGCAGGGGGTATAAACTCCCAACGCACAATGAACAGAGAGAAGCTCTGTGGCAAAGTAATGAAGTAATGGGATAATTACACCATGAGCCAGGTCTGGAATTAATAACACCCAATTAGCATTTTGTTAGATGTTTGATTGCCTTGGCGTCTGTTGTACATAACTCTGACCATTTGCAAACTGTTTAGTTTGTAATTGTAACCCTGAGCTAATAAAATATGAATGAAATGCCTTCTCTTTGAAGGGATGCAGTGGAAATCACGATTCATATTTAATTAACACAGATACAGTGAGGGTTGACGCTCTTTATTTATTTAGGCTGTATGTCAAGGTATTTGATTTTAACTTGGCCCGTTTTTTGCAATGTTCTCCCAAATTGTGGGGAAAAAAACAAGCAATAAAATCATGTTAGTCAGTTCATTTGTCACGCCATACATCCCCCAATGGCAAGTTTTATGCCAACTGTGTTAGCATAATCGGCCAGTCATTAAGAGTGCTGCCACAAGTCACAGCATCATAAAACAGGGGTCATGGCAGATTATGGTCCAGATGCAGACCCAGAAAGGTATTCCGGAGAATCAAGCCGATTGATTGAAAAATAGAGCAAAGTAGATAAACGTATGTTTAAAAAAAAAAAAAAAAGGATGGGAAAATATCTGGCCATAGTTTTACTCCAGTTTTCAAAACATGAACCAACATGGCTTCTGTAGCAGATCATCTTTTACAGACTACAGTATATACTGGTATACTGTATATAATGTAAATATACTATACCATATACTATACCATATATAGGGGTTTATTGAGCAATAACAAAGGACTTCTACCTCAATATTTAATTTATTAACGTTTAATTTCTGCCTTAATCTCTGTACATTTCTGCTTTACTGCACTTTATCACTTTACCATTTGTTCATATCTGTTGGCATTGTTTGCTGTAAATGCCTTGCACTATTTGCTGTACATATTCTTTACTTATTGCACTGTTTTGATGTGTGTGCACGTGTGCACTTTTTGTACTGGGAGCCAAAGAATTTCGTTGTACATCTGTACAATGACAATAAAGACATTCTAATCTAATCTAATCTAATCATATGTGTTCTTATTCACGTCTTATTCATATTATTTTCCAGCATTATGTAGCATTTCTGTCACTGAGCACGTTGTGGCCTTACACTCTGTTGTGATTCTGTACACACTTGCCACTTTAAACCACTCAACCCATTACTATCATCCAACACCTAAACATCTGGAACTGTGCAATTATCTTGATACTGTGGCACTCATCACTCATGCCATAACCGTGCAATTGTCTTAAACTGTGCATTTATGTAGATAATGTTCAGTATGTTTGTGTCTGTTGTTGTGGTGTTGTTGCAGGAGAACATGCAAGTAAAAATTTCACTGCATATTGTACACTGTACTTTCAATTCGAATCTGGTTGGAGATAAATGGACAGAGAAGTATGCATTATTTCCTCTACTTCGAGTTCAAAACAGGCGTCTCATCTGTTCAGAGTGGAGGTGTGCATTGGAGGTATGACGGTTTCAGGACAAAGAAAGGCCATATTTATTAACGTGGGAATGTAGGCTCTTCAGTAACAGCTTTGTCCTGGTCAGAGTCATGGTGGTTTTAATTACTAATTTGTTGATACTGTGAGAAATAGAATCAACTATGTTTGTTAGAAAATATCATGGAAAGTTACAAACACTATAGGAGCAGGAGGTATTGGTCCAAAACAATTCTGGCACCAACCACACCAGCCTATACACAAGTATTTAGCAAGTAAACAAAAAAAACTAAGAACTTAAATAGCGACACTATTCAAGGGGAAACACAAAATAAGTGAGTGCAATCAGGAGGGCATGTGACAGGGTCATGTGATTTGTAATCGTCGGATGGGGCGGATGGGTAATGTAGTCCAGGTCACACCATACCACGGTCAAAACCAGCACTGATGTTACAGTAAACAAAGGTTTTTATTTAACAGGACCGTTACAAATTTTACTTCAATACTCAATACCGGTCTAATATGAGGAAGAAGTACAAAATGAAAAAAAGAAAAGAAAAAGAAAAATGAAGCAAAAAAGAAAAAAAAAAAATCTTGTCAAGGCAAATTTAATTTCAGAATGTTATGCGCTGACTTCTATGTGCTTGTTTTGAAGAACATACCACTGCTGATACGGGTAAATAGGAAAAAGTACAACTGGAAGAAACATTAGTGGTGAGTCTAGTGGAATGTTGCCCTTAAATGTGTGTTGGGGCATAGAGATATCCAGATGTGGCATGTTGAAAAGGTGGCAATGCTTGATCAGCCCTAGACCTAGTCCACTTATTAATAACCACCAATGGGAATTTGGAATTATCTTCAAAGAAAAACAATATGGAACAAAGTCCTGACAGCTTGCAAGTACTTAAAGGGTCAAAATATGAGTAATGGAGGCCCATAACTTTGTAATGATTAACCATACACCACTTATGGACATGACTCTTTCCTTACAATGCAATGTGGGACTGAGAGCACCGGCACAAGTATTATGGAAGATACATATTGTATGCCAAAAATTATTTCGATTGCACTTTGACAGATCAGTCATAGCAGCTCAGACATAAATGTGTATCATCCCAGGCCATGGAGAGAGATGCTTGGTACAGAGACAGCTCCTTGTCTTGTCACAGTGGCTTTGGGGATACGACGAAGGCTGAGGCTATGAGATTACTCCCCATCCCCACCTCCTGGCAGCTCATAGAGGCCATCAGCTGCCACTCAAGCCTGGCACAGTCGCGTATGGGTGACAAGTCGAGCTTTCAATTGCACAGTCTTGTCTCGCCATTTCACATCTCACACTGGCCAGACGGGTTAGCTTCTCAAGACACAGGCTGGAGGTGTCAAATGGCCACCACTGTGATATCAACGGGAACTTCAGCACTTCCAGTGTTTGACAAAAACAGTTTGGCAGTTAGTGGGGAGGAACGTTTTTCACTGTGTGAAAATCGTGTCCTCACAAAACTTCCTTAAATAGCAATTTTCTCAATTAGGTCTTACCTAAGAGCTATTAATATGCCAGTCACACAGTGAGTTACAAAGGGTGGACTATGGAGTAGAAGCACTAGTCTAAATTGCTTCTGCTTATTACATTCTCTGCGGCTGTTTTTCAATTACCTTAATACGGGTCAAGTTGAAAAGGCACCAGAAACAATGGTTACTAGGTTTAATAGCTTCTGCTCCTATAGCAATGTGCAAAAGTCTTAGGCACAATCTAACAGGGCACACCTGGGCAACAAGAAACACCTGTCAGTCATTTGTTCCAATATTTTTGATCGCTTGAAAAATGGATGGGTTCAAACAAAAGGTGCCATGTTCTAAGATGTGGTACATATCAGGAAATGAAAGCTGAAATTCTGATCTATCATCTCATATTCATCTTTTGATCTCAATGGCCTTGCCATTCCAATACTATCAGAGGGGACTGTCTGTGATTTTTGAATCGCATACCAGATTTGGTCCTCCCTTTGCTGTTATAATAACCTTCGCTCTTCTGGGAAGGCTTTCCACTAGATTTTAGAGTGTGACTGTAGAGATTTGCTCATTCAGCCACAAGAGCATTAGTGAGGTTGGGCACTATGCTTGATAATAATCCTGCTAATCATACATGTACTGCCTCGAGCCAGAATTGCCATTTAATTATGTTTAATCATAACTGCATTCATTTATTCATTTAATAGCAATTTTAAATCTAAACACTTTGTTTTGTTTTGATCTCAAGCTCTCCTTCATAAAAGACAATCAAATGGAACTGAAAAGAAAACACTGATTCTTCCCAGCTTATCTGAACTGGTCAAAGTTGCCATTGATCCTCGCACACCTCTCCCATGATTGTTGACATTGCAGATCACCAAACAATACTCATACGAGCACCTGCACCGCAGCTCTACCTTCAAGCTCTATTGATCCAGCCTGCTGCGCCCCAATCCCACAGTCTGGCTATGAGGCACAGGGATTATAGAGAGAGAGACATATCCCATTGCCAACACCAGAAGCCCAGGAGCATAGGCCAAGGCCCCAAACCCCCATATATTGGCTTGAGTGTGATTCACCCACAAGGGCTCTCTCCTGCAAGTTTCAGTTCATACCCAATGTTGTTTCACACTCAAAAATACCTGCAGAGGGTAATTACATCCATGACTATGCATAAATAACCCATGGTCACTTTAACTCAAAAGACTCAGTCACAGATAATGAGCAACACTGCAATAAACTATAATTTCCATCTCATCATTGTCAATAAGCATCTGATTATCAGGGATACAATGGCCAAAAGAACAAAACTCTTTCCAGGATATGTTTGGGGTTGATAGAAAATCTCATGGGTTAATTTATAAATCACTGTTGAGCTACAAATAAGCAATCTAAGGACATCTAAATTAGCCTCGCAAACAAAATATATTTCTGAAAACAGAAGCATTCAAAAACATCTAGCCAAATGAGCATTTATAAGCTCAACCAAATATTCACTCATTGATTTATCTTTAGTAAACTCTTTATCCAGGTCAGGGTCACTATCCCAGGAGTCTATCCCAGGATATCCAGGGTCACGCTGGAGAAACACTGATGTATTTAAGGGTTAAATATCCACGCACGGACAATTCTCACACTCTCAGGATTTACTCTGGGGTTTGTGTGATTTCTGTCCTCAACCATTGGAGTAAATTGGTCTGAAGATAAAAAGAGCTTTAAAAGATTATCCCCCTGGCTTGCATGCCATTATCATTAATCAGTGAATATTGACTGCCCTGTCCTTTTACATTTCAAGTTCAGGCCTTGGTAATCCAGATATCCTTTCTAGAACACACACACACACACACACACACACACACACGCACACACATAGAGAGAAAAGGCTTTGCACTAGGCCAACCTTGCAAGCAAAATCAATTCACAAAAAGGCTGCTTTTTTGCACCTCCTGACTAGCAGATAAACTCAGAGACCACAAAAGACTACATGGCTGTGGTTGTAAAATAAGTAAAAAAAGGCTTGCAGAGGTAATTGCACATTTAGCAGAAATGGGATTTGTCCACATCATAGTATTTTGCGGAGGGTTAGAAAGCCAAGACACGATCAACCATGGTGGTTATTTAATGTTGAAAATCTCAATTCACACACCTCTGATCATGGCTTTGAGCAACTGACCATCCAGTCATCAGACGAAGAAAGAGGCTTCATATAACACCAAAACACAAGCTTTGTTCATGACTGTGGGTTCACACTGACTTGATAGCAAGAATGCAACTTGTTAAAGACAAGAATGATGAGAAACATCTGAGGATGAATCATATCCTTTCTTACTCGATGGTTATGATTATATGCCAACAAGTTTTTGCCAATCCAAATAAATTCATTCAGGAGCTGGTTGTTGATAATAACATAAAATACACACATTATACATCAGTGTAATGCCTTTACTTATCATCTAATATTAGCAAAATTAAAAACTATTGTCTGGGAATAATCTCACAATCACAAGAAATATAGATTTTATTAAAGGTATCAATTATTTAGAAATGTCAATCTAAAAGACCCTGAAATTAAACAGAAAAGCAGGATTCACCAAATATCACGAATACACCATCAGAAACTCAGATGTTTTCAATGTCATGGTATTACATCATTCCCAGTGAATGATTTCCACTCACGAGACAATTATGTTATCAAGATGCTCTCAGCATCACTGCAGGTCTGTCCTCAAGCACATCAAGGAGAACTAGAGTAGGTGAAAGTACATATTCATCTGTAAATATGAATTGAGCTGATCAATAACCCAAAGCAAAGAAAGGCTTAAGGCTTAAACACATTTACTCAGCAGTGGCAGAATCCCTCTTGGGCAACCACGACATAGTCATGAATTATATATAACAGCAGTGTCTAGTTCAATGCACTAAATCTAAACTTGCTAAACTAGTAAGACTTACACAACGGTAACTGAAGAAATTTCAATATCTTGCTTGTTCATTCTGCACTGTAACATTTACATAAGATGCCAATGAATGGTTTATGGTATGGTAACTCATTTAATACCATTGTTCAATTAAAAAAAAGATTCAAGATTTAGAATTAGGTAGGGTAAGATGCAATGAAAGTACAACACTCCAGAAAAGGCAGAAAGCCAACACGGGATCAGAATTTTAAAGTTATTATTCTATGTAGATATTTTAGCCAATCGTGTGGAGGCCACATTGGAGCAGAGCTCTCTCTCTCTCCCTTTCACACTCTAACATGTCTCTGACATTCCTCTACAGATGAAGCATCTTTACACATTTATGTTCAGCCTACTTTCTGGAACTTCATTACTCCACACCCTATTTTCCATGTAACATGTAAAGCTATGGTGCCAAAGGCAGCCTGTCTCAGCTGCAAGACCCTGAGCCTCTTCCTAATTCCCATCATTTTTAATTGAGGCTGACAGATACTGCTAATTATGCAGAGATAATATTCTTCATCTGACTCATTATAATTCCCATTAGCTGCAGATAATGCTCATTAAATTAACTTTCTCCAGGAGAAATCGTGGATAATAGGACGAAGACGATCTCATGTACTTCTTGTGTTGTTAACATGTTAATTTTGGCAAGAGGTATAAAACGGACAGTAAGGAAATTTTCTGTACAGCTCTGCTGCAGGCGCTGCCAGTACAGTATTGAATATACGTATGGAAGCAAAAACTAGTCCAATAAAAATAGATCCAAATATACTGGTCCACCATAATCAATTACATAATATGTTAATGAACCAAGCGTGTTTGGGTCAATAAACCAAAAAGGTCAAAACATGGTTAATTCAAAACACATTGAGAAGGGCAAATCCAAGAGAGTAGGCAAGACCTCACAGTTTGAGTAAGTGTGTGTCTGAGTGTCTGGACATGATGAACATAACAGGAAGTGCATTTACAGTTCAGTATTCATGGGAAGGGGCCCTCTGCTGGCGTGGTCATAGTGACATAGCCATCATACAGCCACCATCATCAACCACCATCTAAACTATCGCCCAGTAGCATTACATTGTATCAAATCACATTCAAACATTGAAGGTAAACATAGAGTCTTTTTTTGTTCAGGTTTCTAGAAGAATCATACTCAGTATTCATGGCAGGGATCAAATCCGGTTAAAACAAGCAAATCTATAACCCTAAATGCAAATTGGCAAAATAGAATTATACCAGAAAAAGTATATAAAATATAGACTAGGAAAACTAAAATACAAGCAATGAAACAAGACTCACGATTACAGTGAAAACACAATAAGACTTCATAAAGGAGTGAGAATACCTTGGGTGGATCCCAAACTCTAGTGGTTCAGATTATTTTTGTTTGTTTGTTTGTTTAAATTCATTCAACATGTAACGTGTATGAATATTTTTATTACAGATTACAGATTCTGACTTTGGTCTTAAGTGATATCATGAGTTCAGCACCACTGTCTGACAGTTTTATGAACCATAATATGTTAAGCTAAAATGTTTGTTTTGGGCTGTAAATTCATTTTAAAAAAGCAATTCCAAATACATAAATACTATGCTATTAATTCATCAAAAGTCCACTAAAATGGAGTTTTTTGCACAGAGATTGGAGGAGGCAGCATATTAATCAGAGAAATTGCTTATAACAATGGCTGAATTTTTAAGGATAAAATTAGTAGTGCAGCAGATGAGTACTTGGTCAGCTTATCCTTCAAACCATGGGCAGCTTTCTTTACAGGAAAGCTTATCAAAGTACCTACCATACCGGTTTTATTTTATTCATTCAACAGCTCAAAATAGTGAATTAAACCCCACATAAAATAGCATACATTCTGTACACACTTTACAATTTTAACTGTCAGAGTACAATATAAAAGAAAAATTGAACAAACTTTGTTTGTGTCCTGTCCAGTCACAGTTCTCAACAGTGGATACAGGATTTATCACCCCTGTCTAAGCTTCATGCTTTCTGCCACTCTATTTCTAGTTCATCATGTGAAAAAGAGGATAAGCTGGATAAACTTTCTCTGGCATAAATGCAAATGTTTGTGTTTAACAACAGTGGTATCGACTCTACTGAGAAACCCCATCTTGGACATCTCTACACAAGAAAAACTGGATGCCTAGAAAATCAATTTAATATGAAAAACTTTCCCTGTGTGACATACACTATATGGCCAAAGGTTTGTGGACACCTTGCCATCGCATTCATATGTGCTTTTTGAACATCCCATTTCAGATTTAGTCCCCCTTTGCTGTTGTAATAACCTCCACTCTTCTGGGAAGGCTTTCCACTAGATTTTGGAGCATGGCTGTGGGGATTTGTCCATTCAGCCACAAGAGCATTAGTGAGGTCAGGCACTGATGTCAGACAAGAAGACCTTGGGCACAGTCGGCATTCCAGTTCATCCCAAAGCTGTTCAGTGTGGTTGAGGTCAGGGCTCTATGCAGGACACTCGAGTTCCTCCACACCAAACTTGGCAAGCCATGTCTTCATGGGGCTCAGTTTGTGCACAGGGGCATTGTCATGCTGGAACATGTTTGGGCCTTTTAGTTCCAGTGAAGGTAAAATTGTAATGCTACAGCATACAGAGACATCCTATATAATTGTGTGCTTCCAACTTTGGCAACAGTTTGGGGAAGACCCACATATGGGTGTGATGGTCAGATGTCCACAAACTTTTAGCCATATAGTGTATCTTTTGACCTTAAGTTGGCCCAATTTAAACAGTCATTCGAAAGCGTACACTTTGTACACATTGTAGATATTTGTTATATTTGTAAAGCAACACTGCCATTTTGTACACATTTCTCACTCCTTCAACCACAGAGTGAATACTCAAAAATAATTACAGTCAAGAAGTCTTGTTAAAGCGTGAATTGCAGATGATGAATTGTAGATTATGGCATATGTTGTAAAACTGATAAGAGCAGGGGTGGAAAAGGAAATTATAGAATTATAGAGAATTATATAGAGTATTGATGTGTCAAAATCTTAATCAATTTAAAAAAAAAAACAAAATCCAGCCAAAAATGTACTCAAGTGAAAGTCAAAAAGTCACTACCTTTGACTGTATTAAAGTATTAAAAAGTAAAGGTTGTTTAATTGATTAACATTAAATAATGTTGTTTTTATGTGAAAAATAACTTTTATTACACATCTAAAACTACACCATTTTGCCTGTAATCATTATTCAATCTCTGTAAATGTGCTGGTCATATGCATGACTAATGCTACGGAGTTTGCTAGTGAAATAATCAGAAGTAAAATATCTTGTAAATAAACAATATTTACCATTAACTAAAATTTGGAATTGATCCTATAGTCTAACCTGGCACTAGCAAATAAAACAGGCTAATTTAGTTATAGCCAGTGAATATTAGCAAATTAGCAAAACTTACCTCAACATGCTTTTTTTTTTTTTAAATTAGAAATAGTTCGTTCCTTCTATGGAGGCAAAAGAAACACCTCATTTTATACGAGTCTTTGCTTACTCCAGCAGATTCCAACATTTTACTGAGGTAGGGCCAGGGGTGCTCATCCTCAAGTTCAACGTTGCAGTGCCTTATCCATCAGATAGTTATAGCATTAAGTACATTATTAAGCATGAAAAGGTCACTGGAGATGACAGATTGGCATGATAGTTTTATTCTACTTTGATGAATGTAATTCAGTGCTTTAAATGGAAAGCACTGATGTGTAGCATACAGTCTTTGGCTGGATGAGAGAAGAAGAGAGAACTTTGAAGGGCTAAATAAAAATGTATGGAGTAAAAAGAATTTTCTTTTACTTCGAAATGTAATTAACAAAGATTACATGTTTTCAATTTCAATAAAACTCAAGTATAAATACCCCCCCCCAAAAGAAAAATTAAGTATAGTAATGAAGTGCAGTTAAATAATAATAATAATAATAATAATAATAATGATAATAAATCAATTAATTAATTAAATACTTTAAATATAAAAGGCTAATCTAAAAATCCACTGTCTGCCAGATGAGTTTTGTCTGAACAGCTACACCCTACAGTGGCACTGATGATCATGCAGAACCATGTTCAGTACCCACAGTGTATGGTTTAGTACCCAGAGGTGGTCTGCACTGAGAGACTTCACTTGGCACCCGAGGCATCTGAATGTAATTTGCGAGACACGTGGAGCTTCGCTTTGTGGACAATGAGAAATGAGAAAATGTGCGTGCTTCATAATTCATGTTCCCTGTGGGGACTGCTTGGTATGATGGAGAGGTGTTTGGTGTGTGTGTGAGTGAGCTGACTGCTCCAGGTAAAGGGTATAAGGGTACATGGTATGATATGACAGTAGTAGTGACAGAAGGCCTCCAAAAGCCTCAAACAAGACTTGTGAGTAATGTTCTTCCAGCTCTGTTAGTCTATATAGTTCAGAGGAAGATCTGTGCACTTACAACGTGAATACCAGCTGATAGACATGTGTAGTAAAGTGTGGTTTTGAAGTCACAGGTTTATATTAATGTGCTCATTCTAATACATTATCATTTCTATAGTAACAACAAGGAACTTGTATCAGGTATTCCACAAGTGGGGTGCCATTCTGCTGGCTGGTACAGAACTGTGTCCGCACGCGGCGTGAGGCAATCAGAAGGCTTATGAAGCGGCGTGGCCAGGTGCTGCACGTTTACGCTCATTACCTGCATGAGAGCGCTGCGTTATAAAAGCCTGTGCAGGTGGCTGCGGATTTGCCTGAGAAGGCACCCGAGGTGTTACAATCATGATAAAAGACTCTCTTGTGTTCTATCTGTAGTTATAGTCCTATCAATAAAGGTCATCGTGTAGTCATAACCTGTTTTATGCTGTTATAGTGGTTAGACGTGTAGTCATGTAGTTTGCAGTTATAGAGGTGAGTAGTGGAGCAAAGTAATATTTGGAGACATTTCAGGAATGTAAGTGAAAAAAAATTAACATTGAAATATAGATTATAAAGTAAACAACTATCTTATACGCAAATATATCGAACCTGTCTGAACCCTCATCTCATTCCCAGCAGTTTAATACAGCTCAAAGCTCTAGAGTACCAAGCATGAACAAATACCGACAAATTGCACAAAAAAGCGCACATGGACATATCAATATCCTCAAATTTGATAACCCATTTAAAACTACTAGAATTTAAGCAAAGATTGATTTGAGTCAATAATGAAACATTTTCCACGTAGCTGGCCTTTCCATAAGTTCAACCCTGCTTGTCAAACAGACCATCAAAATAAATAAATAATTTAAAATACTTACACAACCAAAACAAGCATGCAGTAGCTAATGTGAACTATCAACTATGATTAAATATTTAATTCATCTTACTCCATTTAAGGACATTTAAGGATTTGCCACTGTTGTGCTACCTCTTCTAAAATCTCTCCAAATGTTCCAGACAACTTTGTAGGCCTGATATGCTGTGACTAATTAATTTATTATGAGTAAATAAATAAATAATACTCTTTTAGTGCTGTGTTAGGTGTTTTATAGCCAGACTTACTAAAACAAAATCCACTGAATTAGCAGAAAAATTCACAAGAAAGACACTGGAGAGCTTCCAATCCCTTAACACTGAAATTAGATGCAGTTAATGACACTGTGTTTACTGTTCTTACTAACATTACAACGCCTAAATGCAGCTGTCATTTTAATGCCTCGCTAGTTTGGACATCAAGAGTTCCTTTGTGCTCTATTATTTGGAGGCTGTCAAAGCTGTAATATCACAAATGTTTCATCTCAGTGCTCTTGGCCTGATAACTGGCCAGCACAGCGGCAGTGGGGAATTCTAACAAGGTCGTTAGTAAGAGGGGGTTTTACAGTGCAATGTCGTTAGTAAGGGGTTTTACAGTCATTATCTTTTAGAAGCAGGCCGAGGCATTAACAAAGCTGTCAGCTGTGAGTTAATTCACTCAGTGATTATTTGTGTCTTTCACAGCCATATATTTGCCTCCATTTTGTGAGGTGCTTTGCTATTTATGCACAGATAAAAGCTTTGTTCAAGACAAGAGCCTTCAGCAAGACACGATGTTCCAGTGAAGCTTCAGTGAACACATATGCAGTGAGTGTAGGTTTACCCTCTCCCCTTCCATACTCCTTTCTCAACTCTCTATCACTTTAAGGCTTTTGTGCATCTCCTAATATTGTATTCTTTGCACACCTGCGGTTAGGCTGGTAATGGACCCTTTTTGTCCTATTTGAGAAACGTGAGAGACTTCTTTTTTTTTTACCTTTGTCTCATCTGTCTAAAGGACTCGTACAAGAGTGCAGGAGTTGATGTATGGAAGAGTGAGTTTGTGTGGAGCCACAGGAGCATCGCATTAGCATATGTAGACAGGAGGTTAATAGCCCAGAGGCTCTGGTCTGACAGAATCACAAAGGTTACTGAAGCGAAAGAAAAAAAAATGTCTGATATCTAGATTTCAAGCCAACTGAAAGCAAGTGCAATTAGGCTTCTGTTGATATGGCTGATTTCAGATGGGACATTGAGTCAAAGCTGAAAGATTTCCATTCTAAATATGAAGGATACAGAAATTTCACCCACTTTGACAAGAATTAACATTGGCAACAAGATTCCAATGTGCCAATTTTACAAGATATCTGAAAGAAAAGTCAACATACATCAAATAATTATTACCCATTTTGTAAACTTTTACACTAAAATAGATGCTTTTACAATAAACTCAAGCTGTATTGCGCTGAGCCTTTAGTGGAAAGGCTGTCAAATCAATACCCATCCATTCAGCCAGTTTTATACTTATTTGTAACAGCGTAGTTAAAAACAGTCCCAAGTCAGGAGTTCAAGTGACACAGCCCATTAAAGTCAAGCAGTAAAAGTCAGTTGAGTGGTCAGAGTCTTGGGAAAATCCCATCAAGGCCTTATGTCTTTTTCGGCAGGGTTATAAAGGAGGGAGTACCTCTCTGTATTCACATCTTTTATGTTCCAAGCTTCACAGTGTAAAATAACATCAACAGTAAAACTGAGTGACATAATGCAAGCACTTTTTATGGCTAAAATAAATCATATCGACTTTCAGTGATGCAACAGAAATGCACTTGCTCTAATGTCAAGAGATCGCAAGTTTGAATCCCGACAACGAGACAGGAGAGCAAGGAGATGCCAAGGGAGCAAAATTGGCTGTGCTGTCTGGGTGGGAGGGATGGCACACACTCTCTCCTCTGTCAATCACAGTGACACTAGCCGATCATGGGCCTCTGTGAGTTCACGTATGCAGAAGAGTGTGGAAAGCTCTTTACTCTGAGTGTGTTACGCTGCCCTGTGATGCTGCATGAGCAACAGTTCCGAAAGATGTGGTTGGCTGGCTTCACACATCTCGGAGGAAGCATGTGTTAGCCTTTACCCTCCCTGGTTGGTAACTGTCGTATGATAGAGCAGAGCTGGCTTGTGGGTGGGTGTGAAATATACATGTGAAATATACAGCATATATGCATGTGTGTACGCATATCTATATTATACATTATTTTTATTTAAGGGGTATGATTGAAATTTGCTTCTAAGACAAATGTAAACAGAGTTCATGTCTATGTATTAATGTGTAATATGTATTTCTTAATCAAAATTCATTCATCCATTTATCTTCATTAAATGCCTTCTGCTGGTCAGGGTCACGGTGAATCCGGACCCTGTCCCAACTACTCCCGATGAAAGGCAAGAATACAGCCCGGACGAGACACCAATCCACAACACACACACTTTTACACACTCAAGCACACACTCATTCACACCTAGGGGCAATTTCTCATACCCAATCCATCTATCAGCATGGAAGGTGGGAGGAAACCTGAAAACCTGGAGGAAACGGGGAAGGCAAGTGAAACTCCACAAAGACCCAGCTCTTACACCGAGCTCAAGATCAAACTGAACCTGAACCAAAATGTAATTTTAATAAATAGTTTTTACTTTTTAAAAAACATTACAGTGCAAATACTTTTCATTTAGATCAAAGGAGAAGCAGTGAGGAGCTATTTGGGAAACTTAAGAAAAGCTCCTCCCTGATGCAGCTGGTTGAGAAAATGCCAAGAATGTCTAAAGCTTCATCAGGAATACTGTTAAGAATTTAAAATGTAAAATACTTTAGGTAACTGGATAGAGTAATATGTTTAATTTCATGGTGTTAAAATCTTCATTATTAGTCTAAAATAGTAGAAAACATTAAAAATGAAGAAACCCTTTTGGCTGGTAGTGTACCTACTCATTATTCTTATTTTGTTGAATTTGGTGAAATTCGTTGAACAGAGGCAGAAGTTTGCCATCACCAAAGGGAGTTATCGACAGGCAGGGAATCATATAGTCTCATATTTTTGCATAATGAGGAAGTTTATTTTGGAAACATCAGGTTTCCAACCTTTTTTTCTAAATTTTATCTTACACAGGATGAGACGTGATGTTTCTATTCCCCGCTCTGCACTCCACTTCGCCACATCACACCACTGCAGGAAAAAAAAGGAGCAGTGGGAATTCATCATGAATACAGAAGCATAATTCAAAGCCGCAGATACAAAACAAGCTTGTTTGCAGTGAGGGCGACGCGAAAAGTTAAGACTCTGATTCCACACTCTTGTTCTTTAAATATGGTGGTATTTCAATTGTTTTAAATATAGATAGGTCCATAGATAGTGGAAATCCATAGCAGTAACAGAGATTTGCAGTTGGTTGCCATGTGTTTTCACAATCTCCCATTTCAGCACTACATCTTCTAGAGACACGACTGAAATAAACAAAGAGTGTGAGAGCTTTGTGAAAGAAATAATTCCCTTTTCTATCACTTTGGGTCTGCCAGTAAAAGCATCTGAAATAGTTGTGTGTCTCAGGACAGTTTAAAAACGAAGGAATATAGCAATAGTAATCCACCGGACACGACGACACATATCTTTCAAAGATATCTTTGAATCTAACGAGTATAGACGTATACAATTTACATTACTTTGAAATATTATCTTCCAGACCTGCCAGGTGTGACACTGGTTCATTAACCTTTCTGTGGCTCCTCCAATATCTTTGTAATCACTGCAAAAATATATATCTTAGCAAGTAAGTAGAGGCAAATACAGTACTGTGCAAAAGTCTTACACACAAGCAAAAGACATTCTGTAGAGCAAAGATGCCTTCAAAAATAATGAAACTAAATGTTTCTACATTTAAAAAAAAAATATCTATGAAGAGCAGTAAACAGTAATAAATGAAACAAAATTCAGTATTTGGTGTGATGATCCTTCGCTTTTAAAAAAAAATAGTAGTCTCAGGTACAATTAGTGCAGTTTTATAAGGAAATGAGCTGTAAGTGTTACTGAGCATCTTGCAGAAGCAGCCACAGTTCCTCTGGAGACTTTGTTGTCTGTCGACTCGCTTCTTATTTTTGCAGCAAAACCCAGCATTATGTTGTTTGTCTGAAAAGTGTCTCATACCTAATATGCTGCTTTCGTTATTGACATACACACAATTTTCTGTAACATTTAATTTTTTGCTGGAAATCTAATGTTTGGAAATCTAAAAAGTTTTTGTACTGAATCAATAACATGGAAGTCATAAAATAAAAATCTATAACAAAGTTTGTACTAAAAAAAAAAGGGTGCCTAAGACTTTTGCACAGTGCTGTACATCTAATATTTCTCATCATGAGCTTATTAAAAATAATTTATGCAGTCTGTTTTATACATTTTTACTACTGTCAACTTATCCAACTTATCCATAGGCAGATAATTTACACAACAATTACACAATTTGTTTATTATAAAACTTTTTGTCCACTTATAGTTACCTTTAATATAGTGAAATATCAGTGAAACAAGTTAGTTCCTCTTGTTACTTTATAACAGCTCACGACACTCGCTCTTCCCTCTCTTTTGAATTTACTACGGCAAGAAAATGTCATGTTACTCATAATCCATAAAGCACCAAGTCATCTGCCTTGAAGACTATCCATCTGTGGAAAACTTTATTTACTTTACGGTTTATCTCTCACTGTAACAAAGTGCTGAAACTGGAGACTCCTTCCATAATTGTTGAATAAATATCCTCATTCTGGCAACCTGCACCATATCAACTATTATATAGTTTTGTTTGTTCACTTGATTTTTCAAACATCGCTTTTTAAATACAATTATGTTTAGCTTAACTTATGCGAGCATACACCGTACAAGTGCTTTGGCTGTTACTATACAAAAGATTAGATAACTTATTAGAAAGGGTTCGTTAATAAATATGTGATTCGCATTGCAGCCAGAACTACTGTTATAGAAAAGTGATCAGTATCTTCTGCCCAATCAGCATCAACAATTATAGGAAGTACACTGTATCTACATTGGTCAGTATTCAAAGTTTCAGTTGCTCTCATTTTTGCAGTGCTGGATCCTTTTTCACATATAATAACTTTTATCTGGGTGCTGATATGATTATAAATCAGTGCATGCCATCAAAACCAGTTCTGTGCTATTTCCATACTGAGACCCTCACAAACAATATTCTTATTTCTAACATCCTGTATGTGTTTAATATAATCAATACTGTACCTTTCCTCTGCAGGACCCAAGTACTATTATACTGTGATTCATCAAGAACATCAAAATCCCCTCATCTGGTGTCAGCCACAAGAGGAGGGTTTCCTGTTGAGCCTTGCTTTTCTCTAGGTTTCCTTCTTGTGCTTTCTCAAGGGAGTTTTTCCTTGCCACACTCACCTCTGGCTAGCTCATTAGTGGTCTAGACTGGGATTTCTGTAAAGCTGCTTTGTGACAGTGCCTGTTGTTAAAAGTGCTATACAAATAAAATTTTAATGATTCTCTTTTTTTCCCATTTTTTTTCCCATTACCCTTTCCATACATTTCATTAAATTTAATTAAAACATGTGTGGCAGCCTGGGGGTCCCTGGAGGACTAGTGGTTACGCCTCAGCACTCTCACTGCCCCGGCCCACGTTTGATTCCCGGCCAGGGAACCAACCCCAGCCACTAGGGTTGCACACGACAGTGCGCTCCCGGTGCCGGGCCCAAGTCAGGATAAAACTGGGGAGGATTGCGTCAGGAAGGGCATGAACAATGTGTGCAAGCCTGGCCAAATTTTGAAGTTTTGTACTATACATAGACGATGTGGCCAAAAGTTTGTGGGCACGCGACCATCACACCTACATGTGCTTTTTGAACATCTCATTCCAGATTCAGTTCCCCCTTTGCTTTTATAATGACTTCCACTATTCCGGGTAGGCTTTCCATTAGATTTCGAAGAATGGATGTGGGGAGTTGTGTTCATTCAGCCACAAGAGCATTAGTGAGGTCAGACATTGTTGTCGGGTGAGGAGGCCTGAGATGCAGTCAGCGTTCCAGTTCATCCCAAAGGTGTTTAGTGTGGTTGAGGTCAGGGCTTTGTGCAGGCCACTTGAGCTCTTCAACTCCAGCTATGGCAATCCATGTCTTCATGGAGCTCGCTTTGTACACAGGGGGATTGTCCTGCTGGAAATGGTTTGGACCCCTTAGTTCCAGTGACGTAAAATTGTAATGTTACAGTGTCGTAGGGTATCCGTGACCGGAGGTCTTTTCGAGGCAGAGGACGTGAGGCAGGAACTTACTTAGGGTGAAATTTATTTTTCAATCCCAGTGGCACCCAAGTGTAATATTTACAGCATTTGATTTAAAAAAAAAAAA
>CM040992.1:14727023-14745804 GCA_022985145.1 Pangasius djambal
TTAGGGTGAAATTTATTTTTCAATCCCAGTGGCACCCAAGTGTAATATTTACAGCATTTGATTTAAAAAAAAAAAATAGAAAATAAACAATGACACAATGGTCAAACAAAACAACAAAATGCCAAAGGCAACTAAATGCTAATGATAACAAAGGCAAATTAGGACAACAACTAGCTTCAGCAGCAATAGCTTGCAAAGTAATTTGTCATACACTGAGTTTCAAGCCTACCATACATCAGGTCTGTTCACACCAAAGGCTCCACCAATACTGAAAACCATACCCTTTTTACAAGAACAAACTCCCGCGCCTCCAGTGGACCATACCACTTGCTCAGGTGAGACGGGGTAAAAACATGGTTTGCAAACTCACATATCAACCATATAAACAAATGCACCAATGTATTAATACATACATTTACTCTCCTGACACCGGAGACAATACTGCACATATTGAGCCCAAACTCAAACCACAATTGAATATGGTGCAGAAAATAATACAATTTCGCAGATTCCAATGGGTGGGACGCGCACCGCTCCGTGAACGCGAACGCGAACGCGCCCGACACAGATACACCGCATAAGCAGCAGGCAGTAAAGGTGCGCGCTCCCTTTCACTTCCTGAAATGCTGCCGGTGGAACAAGTAGGTGGTTTAACTTGTTAAGACATTGAACAATGTTTTATGCTGCTAGAAGAGAATAAACTTTAACTCTGTTGTGCCGTGATCATGCCTGAGACCTGTGTTTGTTGTTAGATGATGCCTTTTTAAAACCTAACGAACACATCGTTACGGTTTAGTGCGTGCACTCACCAAACTCCGTGACAAATGTATTCCGTACTGTTGGAGGAGATGTAGACAATGGTATGCGATGATAGACAGACATGATTCAGGATAATACCGTTTGATGCTATACTGTGGCAAACACACTCATTCATTCAGCAACCAAACATTTTGACATGGGCCACGTGATGACGTGACGTCGAGTCGCGGCATCACATACAGCATATAAAGACATCATAAACAATTATGAGCTTCCAACTTTGTGGAAATAGTTTGGTAAGCCACTCATCTCTTCACTTGACTGATCTCTGTTCACTCTAACATCAGTGGAGAAATAATCGCTGATTCGTTCAGTCAGTTCTGTTCTGTTGGTTAAATTTCTTGTTATTAATATCTTTTTATTAGGTCATTTAAACAATTTTAAAATGTGTCTTCTGTCATGTGTGCAGAGTGTGTAAGCGCTCTTCTCTGTTTTGATGATGCTGCGATGCAGAAGGAGCACCACAGACATTTTGACAGCCTGTATCTGATTACAGATTTAATTGATTAGGCTTATGTCCATTTTGCTATGACGTTACTATCCAAACACTTGATCAAATGATGAGAAATGGACACTTAGGTGGCAAGATTTAGACAGACTGACTGCAAACTGGCTCCCTACCAGATATGATCTTAGCAATCAGACAGCCAAGGACAGAAAGTAACCAAATAGGATATGCAACTTCAAGGTATTTCAAATAAAAAGCTATTTCCATTGTTAATCAATTTCCTCCTGTTTTGTTGACCGCTTGCTTATTAATGAATAGCAGCCTGTGATATATCGACATGTTTGTCAGACCGCTCTAACCGACAGCTAGACTAACCTCTTCTCCAGTTTGCTTATCTGCTCCTGCTCTCCTCTATAATGGGTCTGTTAGTGGGCTGGTACAGTGCCAGCGGTGACGGCAGAGAGATTGATGTCCACAGCCTGTATGGTGTCGACAGCAAAGCAGGGCACGGTGTTTCTAGCCGTGACAGGCCGCAGGGGGAGAATACGAGATGGAGTGGCCTGTGGAGTCCGTGATCCTGTTCTTACGCTTATGGCCCAATTTCAGGCATCAGGGTGGTCAGTGCATACTAGAGAGCTCACACAGAGTGAAAGAAAGGGATATTGAGAAAAAGCAATAAGGAAAAACATGTATAGGAAGGGGATTTAACACATTGTCTGAGTGGAGAATGGGCCAAAAATGCCCTGCATCCAAATGCAACAAAAACCTGCTACATCATTTCAGGGTATTTTGTGCAGCATATTCTACATTATTTGCACATTAATGGCAGTGTTTAAACATTTCTGCTGGCTACATCGTCTCTCTCTCGCTCTCTCTCTCTGTCTTTCTCTCCTACTCCCACAGGCAGCAGACCTCAAACCTCCAGCATATAAATTACTCTGTTTCCCACTGGAGTCCATTTCAGGCATTCGCTCGCCCACACACACTCTGGTGCCCAACCTACATCTGCTTCAAGGCTGAGGCCTGGGGTCCAGCCTGGGGGCCACTTCACACACAAGTACTGTACTGGATAAAAAAAACAAGAGCACAGACCAGGTCCTTTTCAAGAGAATTGGAGTTCGATGTTAAACAAGTACCCCCTGTCATTTTTTTCCAGTGTACTAACCTCACTCCTTGTCCTCTACTCCTCCCAGTGCTTCTTTGCTTCTCTCCTTTGTCTAGGACATATTGATAATGCTAAATGAACCCTTAAATTTATCATCTCACAATGAATACTGAACTGAGCTACCATGCAATATGCATGCAAGATCATCCTTTCTCTAAATTGTATCCATGAGCTCCAACTTGTTTCAAATATTCATTTTATATTACTATCAATTTTACAAGGATTTCTACTGAATGTTAAGAGTTGAAATCTCAGCACATTAAAGTTACTACTGCTGGGTAAATGGGCAAGGCCCTTAACCTTTTCTGCTTCAGGGGTCATGTCATGGCAGACTCTGTTATAGTGCCCTGACCCCAGCTTCCTTCCAAGATGGGATATTCTACATATACTCCAGTTTTCTCCTACCTCACAAAAACATGCCAGTAGGTGGATTGGCTACTCTAAATTGCCTGTAGGT
The DNA here is from genome assembly GCA_022985145.1 of Pangasius djambal. Taxonomy (NCBI): domain Eukaryota; kingdom Metazoa; phylum Chordata; class Actinopteri; order Siluriformes; family Pangasiidae; genus Pangasius; species Pangasius djambal. Next base: position 14,729,913 of record CM040992.1, read on the forward strand.
GTGAATGAGTGTGCAAATGGTGCCCTGTGATGGACAGGCATCCCATCCAGATTGTACTATCCTTCAGTGTTCCTGGGATAGACTCCGGATCTACCACAATTCTGATAAATGAATGAATTAAATAATTGAAATATAAAATAGCAGTTTGTGGTTTTTGGCAGCATGGTGCCACAGCAGGTGTTGGTGCCTCAAAGGTCAAGGGTCTTGGGTTCAATCCTGAGCTCAAGCTAAGCTGTTTGTATACTTCAAATGAAAAAGTTTGGTTTTTTTGAGGAAGAAAGACGCAGTGGTTTCAAGCTTTGTTCTAAAATCTCCCACTGTCCTCAGTTGGTCGAAATATCACGAATGTTTGCACCACTGCGTAAAGTGGCAGTGGAATTCATTGTGCTTTACTTGTCTTTTGCAGCTGGAATACATTTGAGGGAATACTTTATTATACCTTCCTTTTCTTTTTTATTTGTTAAATAAACCAACACTACATCCCCCATTCTTTATTTGCTCGCTGTTTGACAGGGTTGCCAAATACATTACAAAAATGCAAGCCAAACACAAGCCAAATCCTCAGAATAAACTCCTTTCAAACCCTTTACACTGATTACAATATAACAGAATCATGTACAAATATTTCCCTAAAGAGTTATTTTACAAAGGTCCTAAAGTGATATTGTAATCTTAGAGATACATAAAGAACAACAATCCACCAGCTATCCACCAGTTCCACTGATGTACAACACAATACACTGATACAGTCACGTGCACAGTTAATGCTGAGACAAAGCATTCAACCCATGGCAGCAGTTCAGAGTAATCTATAGATTCTGGCAGCATCATGATGTCATACATGGGCTCGGCTATCAACGCCTTGTGGCCCCTAGGGGAGCAGTGTCCTAGAAAGACATAAAACCAATTTTTAATAGCATAAAGATGACTAGATGTTGACCAAGTGGTTCTTGTTTGTCTAGTTCTTTTGACTACTTTCCTACTACGTTCCACTTTCCTTCCACCTGTAGGAGGACTGCCTATGCTAAATTGCCCCTAAGGGTTTGAATGTGTGTGACTTGTCCCAGCCAGGGAGTATTTCTGCTGTCTACTGTTCTCTGAATTGGCTCCAAATCTACCATGACCCTGACCAGGATCAATCATTTCCTGAAGCTGAACGGGTTTGTAATTTTCACATCCAACCAATTTTTAAGTCTCCGTACTGTTCTTAACATCCTCTACCCAAGAGTCTTTACGGAGCCGGGCTATCTAGTCCAAAGCAGAAGCCAACCAGCCCAAGTTCTCAGAATTCTCCCCTATTATTACAAGTGCACAATAACTCTCTGTATCATTTAGTTGAGGGTGTGAAATCTACATTCACAAATACAGGCTTGGGGGAACTCTTGCAAACATTTAAACACACACACACACACAGCCACATTTGAACAAAACTAGTGTATAGAGCAGACATGCATTAAGCCACTTTGACATGAGGAGCAGTGCAGGTGATGGTCAGATAATTACCCTGCATCCCCCTTGTAATTTGAGGGGCATTATCCCTCTTCCTTTGTCCTCAGATCAATTCTGTTGAGAATGAGCAATAGTGTTTTATTCACTAGTAATCAGTCAACACCACAGACTGAGTGATGGAGACAGACAGAGGATGACTGCACTGAAACACAGCATGTTCTCCATTCAGCGGAATAGGATAGTGGATCTAAAGCTAGCTCAAACCTGTCTGCTATCCTTCATCCAAGGTAAAACAACATGAAAGACATGCAGAAGGTCAGATCTTTTTAGTCTATCTTGGAAATTGCATTGTGACTGTCTTTTGCTACAATTTCAAAATATATCCTGCTGAAGTACCAGCCATCATACCGTCTCCACTGCAGTGACAGAGCTCTGTGACAGGGTGGATATCTTCCAAATTCAGTTCGCTCTAATGACACTCCTGCCAATTTCATCGCAGTGAGAAAGCTATCTTAAGACAGACAGAATGGGCTTTTTTGTGAACACCCAGGCAAGCATCAGGAAGACCCTGACTGAGATTGACATTTAGAGCCAGAGACATAATGCCTTCAGGGCAAATGAAGAGATTTTTACATTCATAATACAGTTTTCTTCTCTGACTGAGACAGAATAAACATTCATCAGTCCTCTTAACCTTGGCAGGAGAAGTCAGGCACTGCTAGATGGAGGAAGGTTCCAATTATGCTGGAAATATTTTAGACAGAAAAGCTGACTAAAAATTTAACTAGCTCATTTATTAAGCCCAGAATAAATATTAAAAACAGGGTTTATGTGCACTTAATCATCCATTGTCTAGTGTTGGAACGATGCAGTAGTGAATCTGCCTCTTAATTTGATACAAAACTACAGAAAAAGATTTAAGACTTGCTTTGCCTCTTCCAAGTTTTAAACAGAGAGAGAGAGAGAGAGAGAGAGAAACAAGTAAAGCTCTTGTAACTTTACCCTATTTTATTGTTAATGCATGCTCTCTCTCTCTCTCTCTCTCTCTCTCTCTCTCTCTCTCTCTCTCTCTGGCACACTGGGCACAGTCTCAAAGAAAAGTTTGATAAACCTATGCTCACTGTAGCCCCAGATTCCTGTTCTTGGCTGACAGGAAGTAGAACCAATGTGATCTTCATGAGATGGTTTTCTGCTGACCATGGTTGCAAAGAGTGGTTATTTGAGTTGCTATAGAATTCCTGTCAGCTCAAACCCATCTGGCCATTCTCCTCTGACCTCTCTCACCTACAAAGCATTTCTACCCACAGAACTGCCACTCACTGCACCGCTCTTGTTTTTCCACATCTTTCTTTGAACACTGTTGTACATGAAAATCCCAGGAAATCAGCCATTTCTGAAATACTCCAACCAGCCAACAGCTTGGCACCAATAACCATGCAAATGTCACTGAGATCACATTTATTCACATGTTTGATGTGAATATTAAGTGAAGCTCTGGACCTGTATCTGCATGATTTTATTCATTGCACTGCTGCCATATGATTGCCTACATATATACTGTATGTATATATATATATATATATATATATATATATATATATATATATAAACTCTATTATTTAACCCTTTTTATCATGTATATTACTTGGTATAAATGGCCGTTTTTATTAGAGTAAACAGAATATGCTGTACAAATCTCCTCCTCTACAATAACACATGTGCTTCCCTGTGTTCATGCTGTAATTAGGTTCTGCCCTGCAAAGAAGCATCATATACAGTCAGGAGTATGTAGTCTCTAGTCTATTTACTTTAAAGCTGGACTCAGCTAATTACCTTCACTGCACAACTAATTATGCCTCACTTCAAAGCCTCTCCTGATGTGGCTTGAGTCCCCCTGTTTCCAAGGTGGACTGAATCGTGACATTATGGAGAACCGAGTAATAACCATGTTTCCTCAGGAAGAACAGGCACACAGAGGCCCTGTGGCTTGATTACTAGATGAACACAAATCCTTTGCTCTTCATTCCTCATCTTTTGTTGTTGGAACAGAAGACAGTCATGAAAGAACCATTTCCAAAAGCAGGCCAGTTTCAACACTTGCTATATGCTGATAAATCTTGATACAAAAGGAGCCCAAAAGACACTTCACAACACCAGCTAGTGAGTAATCCATTTTCTCTATCTAAATATTTATTCCATCTGATCATTTTGCAGTACTAACATCAGCAGCTGCCACAGTGTTCTTTGTTACAGTTTCCAGGGCTCTATTAGCATAAAAATCAATCGTGTGTGTAGGTAAATGTGGCCCACCAGCAGAGTTTGGCAATGCAGAGGAAGCACATCAATGACAAATGAGCCTGGGCTTGCCATTTTTAATCAGAGATATGATTACAGAGACTGCATTTGAGAGCTACAACAGATGGAATAGATTTATCCTGTTTAAGTTCATGATGCCTTATCAGTTTGATGCTGGTGTAATTCATAGATGGCAAAGGGGACAATCAGTGATTCAGAAGATTTAAAAGACAAGCTGGCTGATACAGGGTTTGAGAACCAAGACTCCTCTGTCAGTCATCTTGAGAAAACAGGTTTTGAACCATCACTGGAGACAAGTGCACTCGTGATGGCAGAAGCAATGATCCTGTTTGATCCTGTTGATCTGAACCTACTGTCTTCATTTAATGCTTGAAATACTGTAAAGATGGTGCAAACCAAACACCTGTAAAAACATGCTCTGTTGGTTTGGAACAATTTTTCATTCTGAGAAATCAAACTGGGCAGGACTTAAACGAGCACTTTTGCTAATATGAAATTAGCCATGGTGTTCATTCATTCATTCATTCATGTTCAGTAACAGCTTTATCCTGGCCAGGATATAAGTAGACAAACTAATAAAAAGCAAACACAAAACAGGTGAACACACTCGAGGAACAAGCCAATGATAAGACAGGGGCGGAGACAGGACCAAAACCAAGACAAAAGCACATGGAGAACAAATGCACACGGCACACGGTTCCCAGCACGACAAGCTCTATGTGCGCTTTTTCTCCATGTGCTAAGTTTGTTACAAGCATAATAATGTATACTTGGAGAGAAGTATGTTAAGTGTCATTTTTGTACTTACAGTTTAATTTGGTATTCTAGCACTACACTAGCTTACTTTTCAACTACTAGCTTTTATATGTATACTCGGGCAGGAGGAAACAAGCTGCCAATTAAACTATTGGGTTTTTATATGGGAAAGTATACATTGTGCAATGCACTCAGAATACATTTCATCACTTATTTTTAATAAAGAATTGCAGATCTTAGACCTCCTTTACTCAGTACTTAGTGGACATAGGGAAAAAAAAAACATTACAGGTTTCTATTGTGTCAGGTAGATTTTTTTTAATGGAATTTGCGATTGTTGTTAATGGTATCTATTATTTGGGTATATCGTACCACGTAAATGGTTCTAATGGTTTAACAGGTGACCTGTGACTGATTGTAATGCACTTAATGGTTATCTAAAAGGATTCAACAGATTTGGATGGTGTTAATGATGGTGTTAATGATGATCTGATGGCTATAGGCTGTGTGGTGTAGGCCTGGTGGTGATTCAATTTATGTAAAAGACTTCTGTTATATTCACACGTGTATTGATCCCACACTTCAGGATGGCTGCATGGGATCTATCTGTCTGTCATTGTGATCTAGACTATTAAAATAATAATTAAACAATGAAATTAATTACACAAACCATGTTCTAGATCTCTAACTGAATGAAGGATAAATGAACTCTTTAAAGGTTTCAGCTAGGGTTGCCAGGTCTCCAGGTTTTCCAAGGATTTAGCTGCTTTCAGTTGAGGGCAGATTTTTTTTTTTGTCATCTTTTGCAAACAGTAAATGCATAGGCTATTATGTAACTATATGGGCTGTGGTTGTTAATAAATGTAGTGAAATATCTGGTGAAATTAGGTATGGGTAGAAAGTAGGTATGGCAACTAAAGTAAATTCATGCAAAACAAAAATAACAGGTTACCTTTACTGTGCTTGTCGCATAGATTTTACACTTTCCAAACAGTGGCTTTAAGAGGCAGAGCAAGAGGGGAATGAGGTAGAGTATAGGGTACTTAATTACACCACATCTAGATTGGCTATGCAAGTAATCAGCAAGCATCATATCCTAACCTCATCAAGACATCATTCTGGAAATATTAATGTACTATAATAAAGTTATGAAATATATGCAAATTAAGAAATAATAAAAAATAGCAATAATCAAATTAAAGCAAGTCTCTAATGTGCCAAAATGTGCAAAGTGTTCAAATTAACAAACCCATGATGCACTGACCTCAAAATGTCCAGCAAATGATTGTGTATATATATATATGAAAAAATACATGAAGAGGACATTTAAACTGTGAAATCTCCACCTGCAAATGGGATGGTTCATTTGGTTTGACTGTATATAAGGCGTCTTGTGACAGACAGCCCAGTGAAAGGCTTTTAACAGTGCAATCACGATCTAAGCAGTTCTTTAGAATTATATGCCAACATATTCATTCTGTACATATATAACATTTGAAACACCAAATCAATCTTTTTTTTTTTTTAAATATTTTAATTGATTAGCCATATAATCCATACAATGCAATTTCGAATTACAGACACCCACCAGGAAACAGTAAAGACAACATGTAATGATATGGGAACATTTAAGTCTTTACCTTCTTAGCAGGGTGCTGTGAGCAGGTTAGCAAGCAGTCCCACTACATACCTTTTGACGGTATATCATTATTTATTTGCTACGCTGAACATACAAGCCAGGCCGCATCGCTACTAATGACTTCATACATGAATGGTAATAAATGTTCTCACACAACTTCTGTAATTAGTACAGGCTCAGTGCAATTTCACAGTACAGAGACATTTTATCCTGCTCTAGCGGATTACTTTATAATATTCATTACACAATATACCTTAAAGTGCCAGCACCTAATTTAGCCATTACAAAGGTCAGATTTTGAGTTTTGGAACTGGACCACCATTTTGCTGGTTTTGTCATAAAGGCCGAGCAGCTCTGATCTGAGGGAAAAAAAATAAATTCATTTAGCTTCTACTTATCCTGCTGAAAACCCTCAGTAGCAGCATAGTGCTTTCCATACTTGGAATGTTACTTAAAGTGTAACTGTGTAATTAATTTCTGTCCACAGTTTACATCTCATACAGTGCCAGTATCCATTCTGACCAGCCTACTTAATGCTAACTGAGTTCAGTAGCATTGCAAATTCATGGATTCCGTTCCAATTTCTGCTTCAGTGCTTTATTATATTAATAGCCTGGTACAGTGTTTCCCAAACTAGGTCCTACCCTGCACTGCACATCCTAGTGTGTTTTCCTGCTCAACACATCAGCTCATTAGCAAACCCCTGTGCAAGGTTAACAAAAGGATGTGTAAGAGCAGGGAAATGTACTAAAATGTGCAACCCCAGGAGCTGGAAAGGGATCTACTAGCTTAGTATGATTTGTTTACAATTAGAGTGCCATTTAACCCTTGTAACTCTTAAAAATGAAACTAAGAATACATGCGTTTAACTATTCAAAAATGTGTGAATCCAAATCAGGCAACGGTCTAATTTTTAAAGGGTTTCTCTGATGGCAATGGTTGCATTTTGCTCCTAAATGAGTAACATGAGTTGAGTTTGTTTAGCATAGAACTGGCAAATACACAAAATGGGGTTAACTACTTACTAACTACTTAGTAGTAGTTAACTAGAATCCACGCTAATGGCACATTCTAATGATTTAATTCATTTTTTATTATTATTAAAAATGTACTTTAAATCTAAAAAAAAAAAATTCAAAGTGATTTAAAATGATTTCATTAGTCAATATCACAATATCATGAGAATGATAGAACTTGCTTTTCTTCTTTCCATGATCTTCAGGAAATCTGGATGATGCAGCTTCCTGCTGATCATGTGACTTGTCGAATATTCCAAATATTTCATAGGGCTGAAAGAGTTCAGGTAACAGTGTTGAGTAAATGTTATGGGACATGACTGAAATGTACATTTTTTTTTAACCTATAAAGGATGACTCATGGAAAAGGATGCTTGAAGCATCAGAGGTTAAATGGATTTGTACAAGAATGCAAAAAATATTATGATTTACGCATTTTAGTGATTATATTTCAAAGTAAAGTGTAGTTATAGGGGACTGGGAAGAAAAAAATAAAGGGAAAATGTGCTGTAAATAGGGTTCTTCTTAACGATGTAATTTATTTCTTTGAAATGCTTTGTGAAGGACACTGTATCTGTATCACATGGCTTTTACGTTTACTTCACATACATATTTGTAAGTATAATATCACTGCGAGACAAATGGCACCCCAAATATTGAATCACCCTACTGCTTGTGTGGCTTCATCAGTGGGGACGGATGGAGACTACAGGCTGAGTGGAGTTCGACAGATTATACAGATTTCAGAGACAATAAGCTCTCACAGATATTTCATATGTGTGATCTCTTCATGTAGTTTGATTAGCTGGTATAGCTGCTATAAAAAGTCATTAGACCAAGCAGATCAGACTTTTCAATTATTCAGCTTTCTCTGGTCCTTTTTTTTTTTTTTGTCTTTCTATGTTCTTCTATGTTTCGGTGCCAATGAGAACAATTGTCAAGTGAAGAAAAAAAAAGCCTTACAGCTTGTGAATTGAAGTATGGCTTAAAATGTTAAAGAACCACACACTGATTTCTTGTATGTTCTAAATTAAAAGATTAGTGTGCTAAAGATATGTTTCATTGTGAAATACACAGACTAAATAAACTCTTTGTACAGGTATCTAAAGGCACTGATTTGTGTAACACAGTGCATTAATGCGCTTGATACTTGAAGTGTTCAGAAGTTTTCGTAACCCAGGCAATCTTCATGAGCTCAGTGTGAAGTAGGGTGAAGTAAAAAATGAAGGAATTTACAATAAAAAAAAAAAAAAAAGCTGGAAAAAAGAGAAAACGACAGCAAGGTCAGTCACCCTATTCCTCAACAAAGTTTTCCACCACAGTTGTCATTTTGCACTAAACCCTTGTGACACCTCTATGCAATATAAGAGGGATCATACAGCTTCACCCGCTGACTTTGATCAGTGAAGCTCCCAGGCCTCTCAGAACGAAGCGAGGCCTCCTGAGTGGGCCGAGATAATTAGGGCACTTAGGCATCGTCAAAGTCATTTTGACAACACTGATGTGGGAGATTGATATTCATGCTCCACTTGCCACCTTCTCCACCTGAGCGTGGCGTTTACTTCCCCATGCAATTAGTACCTGATGGTGAGGAGAGATGACAAAAGTGGAGCTGGGGCTGTATTAGCATTCAGCAGCATGCGTGCTACAGTAGTATAACCAACAGCTATTTTGGCCCTTTTAACACGGTCAATTTCATACTCGCAGAAATGAAAGATTTTACATTTTCTGTATTACTTGCTATTGATAGGTATTTTGAGTTTATGAATAGCAAAATGGCCAGGCCTGCTTTACGTGCATAGTTTAGATAACTCATGCAAGACTTGGCAAAACACGATGTTGATAACCATCAGAGGGCCATGACTCTGAAAAATAGTCTATAATCTACCAGATTGGCTTTAACATTTTAAAGCGAGAGGTTGGCACATAGAATGGGATGTAAATTTCCTTCTTAAAAGTATGCAAATGAAATGCATAAAAAGGTATTTGCTTCTGCGTTATGAAAGCTGATGACTATGAGGACTACAATGTATCTCAAGGAACTAACTTAGAGAACCCAATAATGTAATGTCTTTTTTTTTTTCTGATCATGGAGCCACAGTGCCATCCAGTGGCAAAGCCTCTCAGATCAGATCTGTAAGGTGAGCTGGCAGGAATGGAAACAAATTAAAATCTTGTCACTTTATTAATTAATCTTCAGTAACTGCTTTATTGTAGTCAGGGAGGTGGTGGTTCTGGAGTCTGGGAATTCTGGGCATGAGGCAGGAATACACCGGGATGAAACGCCTGTTCATTTCAGGGCACACATTCACACACCCACTCACGCCTGGAGGCAATTCACAAAATCTGACATGTTTATGGGGGAAAACCTGAGGTCCTGAAGAAATCCACACAGACACACGAGTTCATGCCAATCGCCGCACCCAAGCTCAGGATGGAACCGGGCACCCTGAAGCTGTGAGGCAGCAACACTACCCACCGTGCCATCGCCATGATGCCCTGTCCCCATGCCCAATAAAATAACAAATGAAGACTCTAAGTTCATATGTTTAGTCAGTTTAGTCAACTTTTTTTTTATTATCTATAAAAAAACCCCAGCAACCATTCTGTTATCCAATAAAAAAATCTATAATGTATAAAAAAGTATCCACCCTTATATCTACCTTTTGCTACCCAGAGAACAACTAAATGACTGCAGTGAATTATTTCACTAAACAGTCATATCTAACAGTATTTATATAAAGGCTTTCATTAGAGAGCCAGTGGAATGTGCCAACTGAAACGGATTCATCTCTCAATTATTTCATCCCCTCATCCCACCCCCCAAAAAAATAATTTAACATGGCCACGTCATTCAACTACATCATCATGAAGGTCCCAAATACACAACCAATACATAACACAAAAAAAACAAAACAAAACAAAAAAACATTACAGTGTAGACAAGGCTGTTCAAACAACACAAACAAAAACTTAAAAAATATATTTAAAAAAAAAGGAAATGTCTGGGCAGCATTTTTTTTTCTTTTGGTTTCATGAGAACAACACGCTTTCAGTTTCCATAACAACAGTAATTTGTGTGAGCATCTAAAGAATACAGATATATATTTACTTATATAAATATATCACAACAAAATAGGCTAAAACTGTTATAAAACATTATTGGGTACAAAAGACATAATACCAAAAAAGAAGTTTATGCATATAAACTTCAATAATTTAAATGATAAAAAAAAAAAAGAAGAAGAAAAAGAAAAACAATATTCTCACATTATTTTTTTTAAGCCCTGATCAAGCGTCCTTTCCTGCTTGAACGTCTTTTTTCTGCATCAGTGAGGAAGACGCTGAGATGCTAAAGGTAATTCACCAACAAAAAAAAAAATATTATATAAATACTACAAAAAAAAAGAAACTAAAAATGTACAGTACCCAGTGCGGCAACTCTACAGAATAAGTTAGGATGAAGCCATTTACAGTTATTTACAGAGTTCCTCGAACAAATGAATACTTTTGAGTGGAAATGAGAACTTTAGGTGGAAATGAAGGAGGTGAGTGGCAGTGAAGGTGGCAGCAAGCGCCCGGCACAGTGAAGGAGAGACAATCAAATGCATTCACGCACACGGTCATCAAAGCAGCAGTCGCCCGAGCAACTTTTCTCATCGTGAGGAGGAAGAAAAAGAGCTTTGGCAGCAGACAATTGGAGATCTGAGCAAGGCATGGAGAATACTAAGGCTTTACAGTCCACCCACGTGCTCTGTGGTCTCTGCTGTTAGTCGACGTCACTGAGATCGCTGCTCGGCTCGTCCTGCACTCGGCTCTGGTGGCTCGTAGCCCGTGTGAAGGCAATCTGAACGGCTTTGCGGATGGCTGAGGTGCGGCCCTCCATCATTTTGATCTTGTCGATGGTTTTGTCGATTCCAAGAGGAACCATTTTGGATTTAGGAAGCCATTGCCTAGGAAGATGGAAATACAATATGTAAACATGGGATTTGAGCATGTGCACATTACTATCAGGTCATTACGGTGTTTGTGTGGCGGTTTTGGAAAACCCAGCAGATGTCGCTGAGTTCAGGCAAACTGACAATGACAAAAAATTAAAAAAAAAAAAAAAAAAATCAGGTTTTGACCAAAACTTTTTTTTCTGTTTAACATACATTTATATCTCTGTCTTAAGAAAAAATAGATTTCACCAAGAAAAAAAAAAAAACATGGAATTTTTTTATTTTTTTTTTATTTACTCTCTAACCTTGCCTTTCTAAAGATCATGTTCAGTCGATAAGGAGACAGTTTAACAAACACAGCTGCACACAGTCAGACTGCCCAAAGCTGTGTGAAGTACTATCTTGCTAGCAAAGTGTGCTCTCCTTACAGAGAGAATGTTATGATTTAATCATGTTGCTAGTTTCACAGCTATACGCACTCCATAGCTATACGCACAAAAGCCGTCACTTACACAAGGGGATCTCAACATTTTTATTTAGGGACCCCTTTAACTGTTTAAAAAAATAAATAAAATCACTGATCCAGTCGGTATAGATTTTTAGATATTATGTGTACAATAATTTGACCTGTTTTATGGTTTAAGAGTTTTTTTTTTAACCCTTTTCCCCATTAGATTCCAGCTGACATTATTTACAGGCATTATAACTTTAATTGCAACAAAATTATAAAATGTTTCTGTAGAGATGGCAGTGAACTAGTGATATGCGAAAGGTTTTTCTCAGGCCGTCACTCAATTTATTTAAAAAAATGACTGTTCTGACACTAAATTACAATATTCACTGCCAAGTTAAACTCTTCACGTTCACAAAAACATAACAGGAAATAGTTAAACACTGAACAATATGCACAGGCAGTCATTTCAAAGCTTACCAGCTGCGTTTGTTGTCGAAGAAAAGGACGAGGTAGAGCTTCTCTTCGGACTTGTACTGCATTTGCTCTCCAATGCGGAGCACGTCCAGTGGTGGGATTGGTATGGACACCCCGTTGTGATTGCAGCCCACCCGAGGCATGTGAGGGTCGATTATCTATGAGAAACAAAGATGTACAGGAGATAAACGTGATGCCTTAAAGCTAGGTATCTGACATGCACATGCATACACAGGAAGCTACTTGTGTCCTAATGGCTTCAGTGCATTAAATCAATGAGGCTTTCTTTCTGAAGACATGTGTGTGTGTGTGTGTGTGTGTGTGTGTGTGTGTGTGTGTGTGTGTGTCTCCTGTGATGATACGATGCATTTCACCACACGATCAGTCTCATGGAAAGCATCGATGATTCAATGAGATATGTTATCTCTGACATGTGAAATAGTATAATGAAATGATAGTAGTAACAGAAAAAGAGCTGGTCTTGGACTTGAGTGATTCAGGGGTTAAAACCCAGCGAATCTTTACACTCTTACTGTTTCTAAAAAGGAGCCTTTGCTTATATTAAGAGGTAGCATGCTGCCATCTAGTGGATATTAAAAAAGCTCAACGTTACAAGCATCTAGCTGATAAAAACAAGTAATTATATGCATACTGTCATCCTTTAACACACCTGGAAACAAACACAATTGCGTAAGTGCATTAATTTAATGAAGATACATTGTGCAAGGGTTTGTAGTAGGTTCCCCACTCATATTGTTTCCTGGATGGAGGAAATAGTTAGCACACGGTCAGTCACACACTCACCAAGGCAGGGTAGGACGGATATCCACTACATTTTGCCCAAACTAGCTTTAGAGGTTCCAGAACAACTGTTGCAGCATTAGCAGGCATCCACAAACTGCTGTTCCCAACTTCTACGGAAGCAGGAATAACGACAATGTGGTTAGAGCACAACACTTCCACAGCCATGCTTACAGAGGCAGAGTGTTAACAGCACAGCGACACGCAAAAACACCAAAATACACGCCGGAACATGATGCAGTCAGGATAGAAAACACACTGTCACTGATTTATTTATTTATTTATTTATTTTTCGCAATAATCAATAACTGATGTCTAAGGATGCTTTTACATATTTAGTGTTTTGTCCATTCGACTCGAACCCTGGTGCGTTTTTACCTGAGGACAAGGTTCACTTAGGCAAGTCAGAACAACATCCACACTCGAGTACAGACAAAACCAACCGTTCCAAGGGTGTCTGATTGATGTGGTGATAAAGTGAGAAAGTGACCTTGAATCAACCCAACTGAAGAGGAAGTAGATAAAAAAAAAAGCGCTGGGTATTTTGGGTTACACTGCATTTTTAGAACATGCGAGCTGCTAATCTGAGCTGCAAGGAAGAAACTGAACCAAAAAACAGAGCTGTAGCACTGCAGAAATGCCATGTGTTCTGCTCATTCTATAAAATATACAAAAAAAAAACAAAACTATAAAGTAGATATTAATATAATTATCCAAACATTTCAGCACCACCTCCATGTTCTCCATGCTTGGGTGAATTTTGTGATTTCTACACAATCTTGGCACCGGTTTGTTGACTTTTTTCCATCTCCGTATTTCTTACCAATGAATGAAAAAAAAATCACGAACACATTTTCAGCCATACATGCCCTTCAGCTTCTTGCTTTGTTTACATGCCAAACTGAGCAAAAAATATTTTGCTCCGATTCAGGCTCTGCAAACAGACTAGTACGTGTGTGAATTCCCTAAGAAATCTAGAGTGGTATTATAATTTTGGGCTTCTATTCAAATTTTTAAAAAAAATGGCTGATGTAATCAAACAATCTCAAACCTCTGGTCAACGTTAATGGATAATTTGTGCAGGCGCCGTCTAACCACCACTGATACTTACACTTTCGACTACATCCCACACAGTAAGAGCAGTACAATAAAGATCATCACTAAGAGCTCAATTTTGTGTTAAATAGCACCGTGCTCTCCACGTCCAGAGCTTCCTACTCACCAGCAGCGAGTCTAGCAGCTTTGGCGAAGTTCCCGGTCTCAATGCAAGCGATGAGCTCGCTTTTGTCGTCCACAGTGTTCCTGCGCACGAGAGCTGGCTTCCCCTTTCCACACTTCGGGAAACCCAGAGGGGCGCTGCTGAGAGAAAGAAAGAGAGAGAGAAAGCTTATTGTTAGATCTATAGTCTGTGACACGAACACACCAAAGAAACTAAGCTTGCTAACGTCAACCAGATTGCGATCACAATGTGCAAAGGTTTCGCTGAGTGCCGATCTAATGGACGTTTATAACGTGCCAATTTAAGGACCCAAAAGTGAGGGGCACACTGAACTGTGATAAAATCACACATGGCTTGTTTATTGGTTTTGAAGCAGCAAAGGAAACGAGTCAAGAGGAAAAATGGTTTGTCGGTATATTAAAACCTCATCCTCTAATCTTCCTCTTCTCTTCAAGCCCTGTTCACTGTACATACAGTAAAGTACATTCTGTCCTGCAGTCTTCCTTATATTTAGAATTTTAACCCGAACAAAATCCTTAAGCTGGAAACTGATTAGTTTGCATGCCCAAAATGCAGCTGTTCAGTGTGCTAATACCAGCCTATTTATTTAAACAAAATAAAAAAAAAAAAAAAAATAGAAGCTCAGCTGGGTCAGTGCACCAAGGGAGGTGAAATGGCAGCTGAATTATCTGACAATACAAAAGCTATTGTTATCGCCAAAACAATACGAAGGAAATACAATGCAAAACATAATTCATTCTTCAGACAAGCAAGACACAGCAAGTCTGCGTGTGCTGGAAAAAAAATAATAAAAAGCAACAAAATACACAAAGTTTACAGGGACATTTCTCCAACACATTTCAGAGAATCAGCTGTTCAGACTAAGTTCTTCTGAAGCTACAGTGAGTGAAAGCAGCTGATATTCACATTAGTTCACATGAATACCATCTGCTCCCCTCTCCTATAGCTTCAGAATCACTTTGTAAGCACAGCTGATTAAAGATTTTTATCTGAAACATCCCGTTTCTCGTGAAAATGTCGTGTACTGTGCTGCCTCCTTTACTATCTGCATTTATTAAGAAAGACAGGAACGCTGCATATATTATTACAAAGTGGAATGAATTTTCAAGCATGTGCTTCCAGGACGAGCTATTATTTATAACAAGTGCAAACATGTTATAAATAATGATGCAAGTCACTGTCATCATAGCTAATTAAATTACCTATAACATACTGAATTGTGTATTACTTGCAGGGCTGGGCATTGTCTGAATTTTTCTCAACAGATGCATGTATCTGTCTGTCTCTCTATGCATGTGCGTGTGTGTCTGTCTCTCTATGCATGTGCGTGTGTGTCTGTCTCTCTATGCATGTGTGTGTGTGTCTGTCTCTCTATGCATGTGTGTGTGTGTCTGTCTCTCTATGCATGTGTGTGTGTGTCTGTCTCTCTATGCATGTGTGTGTGTGTGTCTGTCTCTCTATGCATGTGTGTGTGTGTCTGTCTCTCTATGCATGTGTGTGTGTCTGTCTCTCTATGCATGTGTGTGTCTGTCTCTCTATGCATGTGTGTGTGTCTGTCTCTCTATGCATGTGTGTGTGTCTGTCTATACATGTGTGTCTGTCTATGCGTGCCTGTCTGTCTCTCTATGTATGTGCCTGTCTGTGTGTCTGTCTGTCTGTCTCTCTACGCATGTATCTGCCTGTCTGTCTGTCTCTCTACGCATGTATCTGCCTGTCTGTCTGTCTCTCTACGCATGTATCTGCCTGTCTGTCTGTCTCTCTACGCATGTATCTGCCTGTCTGTCTGTCTCTCTACGCATGTATCTG
>CM040992.1:14745904-14770104 GCA_022985145.1 Pangasius djambal
CATGTATCTGTCTGTCTGTCTCTCTATGCATCTATCTGTCTGTCTCTCTACTCATGTATCTGTCTGTCTGCCTGTGCATGTATCTGTCTGTCTGCCTGTGCATGTGTCTGTCTGTCTTTCTGTACGTGTGCATAAGCTTGAGAAAAGCAATGTTGATATTACTATCCTTGGGGCTGTGGGGGTTTTATTTCAGAGAACAAATCAAGACAGAGCTCTCAGTCAAAAAAATCATAAATCTGCACAGTGCCAAATAAAACGGATTTCATACTACACATGCAGCTGTGTACAGTATTGAATCCACACAGCTCTCATTTTTACTAGCCTGGAAAGCACACAGCAAGGTGAAGTATATCCCTTGAGTTTCACTTATAGTAGGATAAAACCTTTAAATGTGCTAAAATGCATTATTTTAGGCTTAAAGAAGCCTTTTACTGGTAGTGAATAAGGTTGATTTAGGACAGCACCAGCGCTTCTCCAATTTCACTTCAGCCTCATAAAGAGGTAGTTGGTGCACTATATACTGTTACACTAAGGAAGTAAAATTAACAGCTCAGTCTCATGCAGTTTTGATAAAAATAGTCCTTTTATACCGATACTAGTAGTGTACGTTTTGATTGAATGTAAAGGCCATTTTTCCCCACTGCAACTAAGATAACTCTGTCATTATCACTGATCCAATTTAAAAAACCTTCTTCAACAAGCATTTTCTGCTCGATCAGGGTTTAGTCAGACGTCTCTCTCAGTATGTCAGTACGTGTAGTGTATAGGGATTAAAGATTTTTTTGGTGTGTGTACCTGGCTTTGCCCAGCAGACTGCTACTGGAGGAAATGCTGGATTCTGAGGCACATCTGCGACGAGGCTCCTGCTGCCTGCCGGGATTCGATGCCTTCCGCTTCTCCAGAACAAAACCATTCGATAGACCTGACAAATTCAGAGAAAACGAGAGAGATAGAGGGTCAACGTGTCTAACAAAATCCGCGCAGAGGAGAGTGGATTCTGCCTGAGGGGAAACAAAGTGCAGTCTGAATTCAGGACATTTCATATTCTTTTTCCCTTCTCTTCACACCTTATTTCTTTAACCTTAAGCCTAACTCAGGGCTCTATTGCAAACAAAGATTATCCAAACAGTGCAGCTCAAGTTGTCTATTGATATAGTTATGATCTAGTTGTGTCAGTGCTTCTGCACTCCTCTGCGCAGTACCAGGGCGCTTGGTAGACATCTCCTCTTCGCCCTCGCTGCCCCGGCTAGCACTACGCGTCCTCTTCCTGGTGTGAAGCAGGGTCTCTAGCCGTGGGATCACTACTGACAGGATGGTCTTGGCACCTATTTGGGCTTCGTCCCCTCCTGTGGCCTTCTGGGGGCTTGTGCTTTTGGACTTACGGAAAAGCACCGAAGTGCGCCTGTTTACAGGAGCCGAGCGCTCGGCAACGGTGGACGTAGCCACCACACTGACATCAGCATTGTCCATCAGTAACCGATCCCGGGAGAGTCCATTCAGCGTCTCCGTGTGCTCGGGCTTTCCCAGCCGCTGTTGCTCTGAGGTAAGCTCGACAGGGTTCAGCGTGGGCGGCTCCGACGGGCCGTCTGATCGGACGACAGGGGGATGAGAATCTGACGGCTCCAGCTTTGGAGGGGCCGATTTGTCTCCTGAAAAAAGACAAAAGGCTTAAGGGCTTAGTCCAGTTTGCAAAAGCACTGACAAAAAAATGAAAAAGCCTTGTAACACGTTTTGAGGATTCGGATGTGAGGATCCAGATGTGAGTATCCATCACGTTATATATGAATTATTATTGAGGACAGCGAGTCAATAAGGGCCCAGCTGGTACTTTTAGCCCCATACCTGAAAAGTTACACATTCAGGTTTCACCTTCGTTATACAACATTATATCACATTACACCACAGCACGGTTCAATTCTCAAATCAGAAGGATTCATTTTTTATAACAGCGACTCTGAAAGTAGTTCTGGCTGTAACATAAATGATGGGCTTTATTAATGCACTCATTCATACTTTACAATATGCTATTGTTTATATAGGTACACTTGGTCTTGTTTTCTGCACTCTCCATAAACACATTAAGAAAACCTTTTACTCAAAAAAGAAAACCATATAATTGATATAGTGGAGTTTTCTGTTAAGAGAACTTTTTTTTTTAAAATCCTTTATTGAAGGAGTCTCCAGTGTCAGTAATTTGTTATGGTCAGTAAATTTTTCACCACCGCAATCTTTAGGACAGAGGACTTGATGCTTTCTGTTTTTTTCAACATGATAAGCATTGTTTCTGTCTTATTAACTACTACACACGGAGGAAAAATTGTATTTTGGAATATATGGACTGTAATATAATATATGTATAATATACATACACACACACACACACACACACACACACACACACACATATATATATATATATATATATATATATATATATATATATATTATGGAATGACTGTTTACAGCTGTTATGACGCAAGTGATCACAGGAACTAACTTGTCTCTCAGACATTCCATAACATTAAATGTAAAGATAAATGGTTAAAAATGAAACATGCCATCAATGAACAAAAAAAAAAGGCAAATTGCTGTGGTATAAAAGGAATAAACCACTTCAGGATGTGCTGTTAAAGGAAAACAATCCACTTTGAGGTGGTGACAGTAACTCGGCAACACCATCCTGGTGTGGATGATTTTTTTTCCCCCTATAACAACACGTTTTATTCCTTATTTAAACCACACAGATTATTCTTAACAAATTACAAATGGGATACTTTCATGAATAGTTATCAGCCTACTGAAAGCTCTAGCTGATTAAGCACTTTGAAAAGGGAATTGGAATTGCAGGTTCAAGCACCTCTCGGCTGAAACAGAACCCAACAATGGCGTGTCCATGGTGTTAAAACCTCGCCTACACACTCAAAAAAACAAAACAACTGTAGTTCTTTCACGTGTTCAGCTCACACTAACCTTCCTCGGCTGGGCTGTGCTCTGCTGCTGGCTCCTCTGCTGGTCTTCCGTGTTCAGAGGAGTGAGACAACGTGCTCCTCAGACTCATTTCCATCCTCACGTCACTGATGGCCTTCTTCAGCAGCTTCAGTCGTTTACTGCGTGAAGGGCTTGTCTTCATGCCCGTGGTCAGATCCAGCTTCTCCAGAAGCTCCTTTAACTGCTCCTCAAGAGACATGTGCTGCCTGCTGGCTGGGATCAGCAGCCGGTCCACTGAGGGAGAAAATGAGAAGCTTGTGTTTTTATTAACGGCTGCGTATTCAGTAAAAAGGTGCTAACTGGGGTGGAGGGTGCAAGCAAGCTGCAAGCTTCAGGGGGTATCATACCACACCACTGCTGAATTCTCAATTCTGATTGGTTACAAGGTGTAATTTTCCATTCCAGCACGGATGCACGGACAACTTTTGGGCATGATGTTATAGGAAAATCATCAATCTTAAAGTGGCAACAGTAAATCTTCACGTCAGACATCACACCACCCCACTGTTCATTAATTTCCTATAACATCACAATGTGTTTTTTTTCCCCCCTTTCTTAATAAAGCCTGCAGCAATGAAATCAGGTTTGCATTTACTGAAAGTGTGTTTAGCCTGTGCACTGCTCACAGGAATTGTTATTGTGTCAGACATCTGTATTAGATTACTGAATTCAGCGTTCGAGTATTCATTATGCCCTACATCCACATGCGAGAAAATCTGAAAGAGAGAAACCACGTCGGACTATTTTGTTAATCCAAGGAGATATTTTTCACTAAACTCGGCTGGAATGTTCATAAAGTTTGAATTATAACAGCTGTTACAGCGGGGCAGGCTGAAGTATTGAACTGAGATTGAGTAAAACGTTTGTTTTGTGTTTAATATTTCTGTTTATTATTTCTCTATATTACATCCCTCAGACGCAAACGCCACGAGACATGAGGAAAGTGTAAGTGAAGTAGAAAATCATATACATTAAAAGAGCTATATATAAATAAATAAATATTTGTTCACTGCGTTGTGAGGATATTCGAATACATGCAATTTTTCGAGGAGCGGCACGTGTTACACATCTGACCTTGAACATCATCACTAATAAATGTATAATAACCTGCAACACTTATTTTAGCTATCTCTGTGTGTGTGTGTGTGTGTGAAGTTAAATGCTAGCTGTAATATATATATATATATATATTTTTTGCATTATCAGGATAAGAGTAAGTGCCAGTCACATTCTGATTGGTGCTTTAAAATGTGTAGCATGATTACATGCAAACTGATCACTCGGCTACAGTGTGTTGGAATGAGGAGTAGAAAATGTTAGCTGGAAATTATTTAGTTTCTCACCCGTCTGTACAATACCAAAGAAAAAAAAAAAAAAAAGAATGTTCATGCTTACCATCTTCCCAGGAGAAAGGAAGAGGTGCTTTGACCTTGGGTGGTTCGCATGTGTGCATGCCTGTGCCTGGCTCAAAGCCGATGCACTCGACGTGGCGACGTGCCTTCCTGAGCAAAACTCCTCCCTGATCCCTCAGTCTGGCAGCCGCACGGTAAAAATATGTGTCCTTGGCATTGTATTTCATGCAGTTTGCAATGATGAGATCAAAATCAGCCTCAAAGTCGTCCAGATTACTGTAAGCCTGTGCATCTATACGTTTCCTCATGGTGGAGAAGTCCATGGGGTGCGTGATGTGGTCCAGGTAATCAGGTACCTGAAAGGCACATGCAGATATTCAAATCTAGTTCTCTTTATGACAGCATGACTGTATTTCTCACTGCCGTAACTGCGAAAGAAAAAGTTATTTAGATATTTATTCCAGAAGAAGTAAAAGCTACACTGATCAGCCATAACATTAAAACCACATGCCTAATATTGTGTAGGTCACCCTTGTGCTGCCAAATCAGCTCTGACCCTTCGAGGCATGGACTCCACAAGACCTCTGAAGGTGTGCTGTGGTATCGGCACCAAGAATTTAGCAGCAGATTCTTTAAGTCCTGTAAGTTGTGAGGTGAGGCCTCCATGGATCGGACTTGTTTGTCGATCGGATTGAGATCTGGGGAATTTGGAGGCCGAGTCAACACCTTGAACTCTTTGTCATGTTCCTCAAACCATTCCTGAATAATTTTTTTTGCAGTGTGGCAGGGCACATAAACCTGCTGAAAGAGGCCAGTGCCATTAGGGAATATTGCTGCCATGAAGGGGTGTACTTGGTCTGCAACAATATTTAGGTAGGTGGTACGTGTCAAAGTAACATCCACATGAAAGCCAGGACCCAAGGTTTCCCAGCAGAACGTTGCCCAGAGCATCACACTGCTACTGCCGGATTGCCTTCTTCCCACAGTGCATCCTGGTGCCATCTCTTCCCCGGGTAAGCAACACACATGCACCCGCCGTCTACATGATGTAATGATGATCAGACCAGGCCACCTTCTTCCATTGCTCCATGGTCCAGTTCTGATCCTCATGTGCCCACAGTAGGCACTGGACAGAGGTCAGCTTGGCAACTCTGACTGGTCTGCCGCTACGCAGTCCAATATGCAGCAAGCTGCGATGCACTGTGTGTTCTGACACCCTTCTATCATAGCCTGCATTAACTTTCAGCAATCTGTGCTACAGTAGCTCGTCAGTGTGATCGGACCAGACAGGCTAGCCTTCACACATGACACGCAACAGTGAGCCTTGGGCGTCCATGACCCTGTCGCCAGTTCACCGTTGTCCTTCCTTGGACCACTTTTAATAGGTACTCACGATTGCATACTGGGAACTCCTCACAAGACCTGCCGTTTTGGAGAAGCTCTGTCCTTACGCTTACCCAAGTCGCTCAGATCCTTACGCTTACCCATTTTTCCTGCTTCCAACACATCAACTTCGAGAACTGACTGTTCACTTGCTGCCTAATATCTCTCACCCCTTGACATTGTATTGAACCCCCACTGTAATGAACTAATCAGTGTTACTCACTTCACCCGTCAGTGGATTTAATGTTATGACTGATCAGTGTAGAAGACTATGGCAGAGTATTTGATATCCAAATGTTTTGCTGGTATGGAGTAGGCATGCTCATGGAGATATTGGGTGAAATTTAAGCAGGAGGGGACAAACCATACATTTATAACTGACTAGGCTAAAAAAGTAGTAGCTAACGTAATGTATGGGGAGCTAGTTAGCTAGTTAAGTGCATTAACATAGACATAGAAATGAATGAGTATACGAATTCCTGGAGAGAGGATTAATGTACTTTATGTATCTTCTTCTAAAATGTTTCTGAAGTCTATCCCCTTGACAAAAAGTCACCAGTGTTAGTTGTGGGCCAATGCTTCAGCTATGGGATGTGGAGTTCTCTCCTCGCATCTCACGTTAAAAAAGACTGCACACCTCGGCCAAAGTGTAGTGCAGCAAGCGGCAGGTTTCAAAAGCACAAGCTTTAGTTACAGCATTGAGGTGCGTCACACCATGGTGTTCGTTAAGTTTAAACATACACAACAGATTAACACTCTGGTTTTGCAAATGCCATTAGTCTAGTATTTATTTGTTGGAAAAGAGATGAAAAACACTAGTGACTGCTACATAAACAGTGTCCTGATCTACTTCTCCACCGGGCAACTACACATAAACAACTAGCCTGGACACATAATCTGATTAATCGGGCTAGTGACTGTTCGCTGCTGCTCTATGTATTCAAAGGTGGAACAAATTAGTAATCTTTTTAGAGTTTGTCAGCAATGAGTGGAGACTTATTTTGCCAGGGTTAAAGTCTGGAGTTAACTGAGCTAGTCAGTATTAAGACTTCCATCTTCACAGAGCCTTTCACCGTAATGGACGTGCCATTCAGCAACTTTAGTGAGATACAACTGTGTGAGTTTTTTTTTTTCACCCCGTGTGACACTCACCTCCTCAATGCTAACTGGCTGTGCAAAGATCCTGGCCTGGTCTTTTTCCTGTAGCTGGTCCAACACTGCCCTCAGCAAAATGCTTAACGGGGAGAGCTGCACTTCTAAAATTGACTGCTGCAGTTTCACCTGGGGAGAAACCAAGAAACAATGAACATGCACAGTAAAAGAACAATGCAAATGGTTCGCCTATGCAACTCAAATTTATGGTGCCATACGGCTTTAAGAACACAATTTGCTCTCTGAAATTTGGTTGATCCAAGGAAGTGTTTTCTATGCTCTCACTAAACCTGTTCAAATTTTATAAACTGTATGAAACTGCATCCTAACAGGAAAAATCAACCCTGAATGACTCCCGATTAAATCTTTATAATAATCAATGTGTGATCTTCAACTGCATCCAATGTTTATTTTGTAATGAATTTCTGTCTTTACTTTTTTTTTTTCATTTAAACTTCTTTCATTGGCGTGTTGGTCTGTTTCCTACATCACCCACAATGCCATGTGACTACCTCCTAACTAGCCGAGCCGAATGTGTGAGACTCGGTGTAACTGCGTCATATAGCTGCATTGCATTCTGGAACTTTGAGTCCGGCATTTGCTGTCTCCACCTCTTCTGCGCTGGATTTCTCATCAATATGACATTGAACATCGCTGGGAAATGGTGAATGAGAAAAGCAGCTCTTGAGCTTTTGCTCTCAGGGACTCACTGAAATTCTTTCTCCTATTAAACACCATTTTAACTCTGCTAGTGAGGTCACCCTCTGGCATCAGCATTGCCCCCAACTGCTAACTTCTCATAGGCATACTGAAAATACAGTACCGACCAACAATCCAACAAATTAACACCCGAATCCCTGAGCGTATCACCAATATTCTAATATAAAGGTTTTTCTTTAGGTTCCTTTGGGTATTTTTGCAGTTGTGTTGCTGACTCTTTATAGGTTTCCTGAGCTCCAAGCTCTTCAGAAAAGCAGCTGAGCGAAACAGTGAACCAGGTCATTACCTCCTCTCTCTTGAGCTTCTCTCTCTTCCTGATAAGCTCCAGCAATAGCCTGGCTCTCTCGAGGTCATGCCTCAAACGGTGCCACTCCTTCAGCTGTTCCTTCAGCGCCCGGCTCTCTTCCTCGCTGTGCTTCTGCACAAATGAAACACAATGGTTTCAGATAACATTATTCAACATTTTCAGGCCACTGAAGCGCAGGGTCTCATCGGACTCACAGGCTGGGCAGTTTTCTGGGACTGGAGGCTGGAGTGCAGTCGTCTGATCAGTGGCAGCCCGTTCCGTGATTGTCTCTTCAGGGTCCAGTAGTTCAAGACCAGCTCGACAAATGCCTTCTTTCTCTGGAGAGAAACTTGACTGAGGATTGAGTCCAACCTGTTGCATGCAGGGAGAGATTAGAACGAATATGGACGATCTAAAGTCACTTTGCTCTCATGTTTAACTCTGGCCTTGATGCAAGGACCAAAGCAAAAAACAAAAAATCGGCATGAAGCTAACCTGTTATCACGACAGACACTTACGTGCACTCAATCCTCTTTTCTTTAAAGAAACGTTCTAGTGATTAGACAAAAACAATCTCTATTACTCAATTACTTCGGACAAGTAACGAGAACTCAAAACACTTATAAAAGTTTTATAAACAATGACTAAAGGCACGTGATGTGACGGTCAAACGTTTATGCGAAATCTATTATTCCAAATCTGCAAAACTTATCACAGACTGGTACTGATGTAGTTTTACGTGTAGACACGTAAACATGGTAGCACCTCACGTATCACCTGACACTAGGTTATGGAAACACAACATAGCTGAAATTGTTCTTTCCCGCAGGGATTCTCAAACTTTTTGCAGACCCCTTTAACTGTAAAATAAAAAAAATAATTTTTTTTTTTTAAAAACAGAAACCACGGTTGTGCTTCACAGCCGCTTGGGGATCCAACTTCGAGAATTTTGGATAGAAGAAACAACATAAGAACAGCTTTGATGAAGACTGTGTGTTTCTCCTTTACCCTCAAACCTTTCGCTAGTGAAACAGTTGCGGTTTTTTATTTGCGAGGTTTACATTAACAGCCGCAATTAGGCATTTGTTATAATTTAGTTTTGAGTCAACAGCTTTTTCGGTGGTGTTGAAATTGATCTCTGAGGTTATATCACTCATGCTACAGATTCACTATAAAGTGATTCAAGAGTATTTCCTTAATGTGTCGTTAGCAATTCACTGTATATTCATGACCCTCATTTTGCCTCTAAAGCTTACCTATGAGGTGGAAAACTGCAAACAGTCATAGCTGGGAGTGCTGCTACAGACTCTACACTCTTCTTGTTCTTTTTGTTCTTCTGCTTTTTTGTCAGACTCGTTTTCTTCTTAGGTGTCCGACAGATTCCGTTTTTGGTTTTGTTTTTGGGGTCGTCGTATATAGCAAGGGGCCTCTTGACGCACCCGTTGGGGGTGTGAGCTCCGCAGTAGGCCGTCTTCTTCACAGTGAAGGTGGGCTCGCCCGAATCGTTAGTCTCTTTAATGGGCTCCATCTTCAGGAAAAGGCCAGCTTTCTGTGCGCAGCTGACGTGGAAGGCGGTGTAGCAGTTGGCCTTGTGGCACTGGATGCAGGCGCCGACGCCTTTCTCCTTACAGAGGTAGCAGGTGAGTTTCCAGCGGGCGGGTGGAATGTTGGCTACGCCGTCGATGGGCTCGATGAAGACCGTGTTAGAGAAGCCAACCTCTGGCACCCACAGCGCACAGACCACATGCCCCCAGCGATCATCCTCGGTCTTCTTCACGGCGCCACCTTTGTTGGGACAGAGGATGCATTCTGCGGGTTGAGTGGGAGACTGCAGGCAGTGGCGGCACAGCCACTGGCCCTCGGGGATGTAGGGAACTCCGTAGCACTCCTGATGCACTGCGAGATTACACATGTCGCAGAAAAGGATGGCGTTGCTGTCCTGACATTCGCCGTCCATGCAAATGCAGCACACTGCATCCTCGTCCACCAGAGACTGCGGATCCTGCTGGCCCTGGCTCTCTAAGAATGACTCCTTCTCAAAGCGGTCCACGAGGAACTCAAAGACGTTGGGAGAGACCTGGCTGAAGCCCTCGCTTCGCCTCTTTTCATTGACCAGCTCCAGCCAGGCGTAGTCCTCCTCGTCCATGTCATATTCGACTTCCTCGTCTAGCTCCTCTGGGGTTTTCTCTTCGTACCTATAATACGCCTGAGGTCTTCGCGGCACGGCTGGAAGGTTATACTCCACAGTGCGGAATTTCGGTTCAGGCAGGGTGCAGGATGACGCCTGAGCCCCTTGTGTGTTTACAGCGGCGTTCTTTTTCAGACGGTTGTTTTTGAGACGTGCCGACCGCAACGGGGCCTGCTGAGGTTTTTCTGTGTTCTCCTTATTGCTGGTGCACTCCATGATCTCCTGAGCCACGGGGTCGTCATCAGTGATGACATCAAGCTTGTCGAAGATGCTGATCCGATGCACGCGGCCATCGACCTCCAGCTCCACCATGCGTTGGGCTTGTGCGTACGTCAGGGTCTCCCTGTTTGGTGACGGCTTGATGGGAGAGGGTGCCCGCTGCAGTGCGGGGATCCTGTTGTTCCGTGCTTTCTTCCCCATCGTCGACCCTCAAAAATCTGCAGAGGAAAACAGATCCAGTTAACAGATACAATTTGCAGGCACAGTATAACTTTCACACAGTGCATGCACTAACCTAAAATAAACATGCAGTCAGAACCAGTGACTCGTGTACACATCAAATTTCCAAATCAAATGGCCAATGAAGCGTTGCTCATGAAATGTTGCTAGTTTTGCTCATCCGAGATCAAGAGGTCTCAGGCACGGCTGTATCGCCTTCAGAACTCGGGTGGCCTTTAGAAACCCATAAGCGAAAAAGCTTTCCGGCTGTCTGAGAGGACGGGGCTTCTGGTGATAGATAGTGGGGAGTCCCGCTGCTTTTTTAAAAATACTACTTTCACCTGACTCGTGATCTTTATCGGAAGCCTGCAGCACATGCTGCTGTTGTGATAACCGCAGAGTAAAACCTCAAATCTCTCAGAAGGCACCGAGAACAGCAAGTCTGTTTCAATGAAGCAAACAAGACGGAAAAATCAACTCACTGTCAGTTTGTGAGAATTGCTCCAACACTGAGCTGATGCAAACCCATCAGAGCTGTACTCTTCAGCTGGGCAACTTTTAACAGCAGTGGTGTACGCAGTAATGAATGGACCTCAGTGTTAGCTCCTTAACATGAACACAAGCTGATACACATATAAACAGAAGTTCCCAAAACACATGAACGTCCTAGCAGAGAGGAAGCGTTTCTATGGTAATTACTACTGACAGATTGGGCTGCACACCACAGTGTGGGTGTTGTGGTGTTGTGGTGGGGGCGGGGAAACACTCACGACCCCAAACCTTCAATCTCATTCAGTTCTCTTAGCCGTACTACTGGCTATCTTCTTGATGTCTTCAGTTAGGTTAGAAGAAGCACCTCAAGCAGCAGAACTGCTCCTAATAAACCACTTAAAACAGCAAATGGCGCCAGAGCAAGCAAACCAGGCACTAATATTGCCAGAGACCCTTTAAATACATGTCACAACACCAAGCAGATCTCACAGCCTTGTGTCTCTACGCTGATCACAACAACTACAGCAGCTCACAACGTCAGATCGCCATCTTTCTGTAGAAAACTGCGTATCATTACCTGGGAGGCCCTATGCTTTCTTTTAGCTGGAGACAGAGGCAGCGGCTGCTGAAAGCAATGGCGATACGGCCTGCTCGGCGGCTCGGATTCCGCACACAATGTTCTCATCCAAAGAGCGCAGGCTGAGCTTCCTGTTGACGAATTTGAATTATACCAAAAAGTATCCACGATGGCCTCCAAGACTATGCTTCCCAAAACGTGTAAAATGGCTGAAACCTAGGTTTAAAAGCCACCCATTAAATCAGCGACGTCCTCTTCCCTGTTAACGCAGAGCTGCTACAAGCTTCGCCTTCCCCCCCACAACAATGCGGACGGGGTCGCTCCACAAAGCACCGCCCCCTACGTATGACGTGATGACGTTGCACGTTCAGGGGAATCAGAAACACGTTGTCGCCATGGCTGCATGCCAAATAAATTCAAACTCCCTAAGTAAGTGCTCTAGCTGTGGCAGGAAATAATGGGCTTCTGCCGTGTATCTAGTGCACTTACATGTCTCATAGAGGGTCATTTGGAATGTGGCCAAGCCTTCGGGTAAATCTTCACAACCGTTTCCTCGCCCTTTGTAGAAACACATTTGTCCGCTCAAACGGATATAAATCATTTTATTGTGGCTGTTATACTGCTGTACCTTAAAAAACACAAAATATACAGAAGATAATTACATAGTAACTTAATATAATAATAATAATAATAATAATAACAACAAGAATCTATTATTACTATTGTGTATGTATTCTTATCATTCTTATAATAGGAAATGCAAATATTACTACTACTACTAATAATAATAATTTTATAATATAATAATAATACATGTTTATAAACACATATTGCCACACTTGCTGTGCTTCTGCCTTCCTGCTGCCGTCCATTCAGAGGCTCAGAAGATAAAAGCCTATATTTAAATCCCCAGAAGAGCCCCTTTGCCCCACCCCTGCTGGCGCCTTGGTGCCCCTGAAAGAGCCCCTCAGGTCAAGAAACCCCGTATGTTTGCCTTCCTAACCCGATAAGACTGCTTCCAACACATTTCCTTCCAAATACAGAGCAGTGCAGAGGCGCCGAGGCTGGACAGTGTGCTCGCCTCTTTATGAAGCACTGACATGGCGCTTACACACCAACCAGGCCCCAGTCACCTCCACGGTCTCGCAGTGTAACGAGTTTTTAATTATTATTACTGTTATTATTACTGATGATGATGATGATGATGATGATGGCCCCCTTCGCCGCCATGTTGAAAGCCCTGCTACCCTCGTGACGTCACAGGCGCGCGTTCCTTCCGGTGGACGCTGAGTGGAGCTGCAGCCGCTGAGTGTTTAACCCGCACTGGAGACAAAGCCACGATCATAATCACCTCGCTTTGGATCAATCAGACGTGTTTATTTACCTTATTAAATAACTCCTACTGAGTGAGTTACGCGCCAGCAGCTGAAGGTATGTGAGCTTTCTGAATTCCTCCGAGCTGAGACTTTAGACGGCGGTAATGAAAGGCGCTGTGTGGGCTTTCGGGTAGATCCAGTTCTCTGCCTGGTTCTACTACCACCAGGGTCTGGTTCTGCCCCGCCAGGCAGGTTATTGCCCCCCTGTGCTGTGGGCCGCGCTAGCTATCTGAAAAAAGGCCCTTGTTGTGCATGGTATGTGACTAACCCTGATCCACTTTACCCCTCTGAAGCCTCCTGGTGTGATGTTGATGTATGAAGTCTCGCTTTGCTGTAGTTGCTCTGTCACTCTGCTCTTAATCCATGTGACAGTGCGGTGGCCAGCGTTAGCTTCAACCGTTAGCCTCAACCATTAGCTTCAGTCATTAGCTTCAACAGCTGAAATGTGTTCCTCTAAGCTAACAGGCTAACTTGCAGCTCCAGATGCTGCTGCTGCTAATAATAATAATATTAATATTAATAATAATAATAATAATGAATAAACTAGCACTAGCATATGGTACAGACCCTACTGCTTACAGACTTCAGGAACCTGGTTACAAAAACGTGACTAAATGCATATTAATCATTAAAAAAAAGAGAGGAAAACATGTTATTATTGGTTGATTAACAAAAGCAGGTTTGGTCGATTTGGAAATTAACCTAGCCTTTTTTTAAATTAAAAATATTATTGTTATTGTTGTTATTATTACTACTACCACTACTAGATACTACTTGTGTTTTGTCCACTGCAAGTGAAAGCGTTCAAATTCGTTGAAACGGTAGTTGTTTATATTTTTACAAGCACTTTATCCAGTGCCAGTGTACACCAAAAAAAAAAAACAACAACAAACAGAACCAAAACCAGAACAGAACCAGGTGCTGGATTTTCGCTTTAAATAAGCTAAAAGTAGCAAAACATTGTCTGATTAGCTTTCTACTCATTAAAACATAAACAGCGACGCGGCTAGCTAACGTTAATTCATTTCCTGAGGTAATTACGGCTGAAACCTTTTGTGTATGCTATTCTACATATTTAATATGCATTATTATACATTTATTGCCCACTTTGAGGCGCTGTGAGTGTTATTATTTAAGCTTTATTGCTTTTGTTTCGGTGGAACTCGAGCAGGAAAAAGATCCGAGCACCACTGTACCGTAGTGAACTACAGTTCCGGGTTAAAGTAGCCTACAGTGTGGAGCAGCAGCTACACCATCTGCCAGATCCCAGCTCAGGATTAACAGCTCAGCACCAAACCTCATGGTTCTGATACATTATCTTTTCCTAAATAAGATATGAATTACACTTGATAGCTGATATGTTGGTTAGATTCGAGCTCTGGTCAGCTCAATCCAGAAATTTGAGCTACATTGCATTTATATATCTTCGCCTTTTGTTCACAGACACTATTCTGCAAATCAGTAAAATCTTAAATAAAAGATTAATAAAAGAGAAGCAGCTGTAGGTGAAGGATCTGACCCTTGAATCAGGAGCCTCCTGGCTTCGCAGCGATCAGGGGACCACCAGGGTTAGTCGCACTAGTTCACACGGATGCACTGGCATGTCGATAAGCCTATTCGAGCAAATCATTTTGTTTAAATATGTGTTTTTAAATTCTAATACCCAGGCATTATACAGGACAGGCTTGTTGGTAGTCCTGGGATTTGAACGTGCATTCGTCCGCTATCACTCACTATCTTATAACTAATTTACAGTTGTTTACATACACCTCGCAGAATCTGCAAAATGTTAACAATTAAAATAATAATAATAATAATGAGGGATCATAAAAATTGCATTTTGTTTTTTATTTAGTTCTGCCCTGAATAAGCTATTTCACATAACAGATGTTTACATATAGTCCACATGACACAATAATAACTGAATTTACACAAATTAATCAGTTCAAAAGTTTACACACGCTTGATTCTTAATACTGCGTGTTACCTGGATGATCAATGACTGTTTTTGTGTTTTGTGATAGTCGTGTATGAGGCCCTTGTTTGTCCTGAGCAGTTAAACTGCGTGCTGTTCTTCAGAAAAATCCTCCAGGTCCTGCCCATTCTTTGCTTTTCCAGCATCTTCTGCATATTTGACCCCTTTCCAACACGGCTATATGATGTTGCGATCTTTTCACACTGAGGACAACTGAGGGACTCGTACACAACTATTACACAAGGTGCAAACATTCACTGATGCTCAAGAAGGCAACACGATACATTAAGACTTTTGAACCAGATGATAGGTGTAAATTGTTATTATTTTGTCTTCTGGGAAACATGTAATTATCTTACGTAGTTTCTGAAGGGCAGTATTAAATGGGGGGGAAAAAGAATGGTAACAATTTACACCGATCATTCTGTTCAAAAGTTTACACTCCCCTGGCTCTTAATGTATCGTGTTGCCTTCTTGAGCATCAGTGAATGTTTGCACCTTGTGTAATAGTTGTGTACGAGTCCCTCAGTTGTCCTCAGTTTGAAAAGATCTCAGCATCATATAGCCATGTTGGAAAGGGGTTAAATATGCAGAAGATGCTGGAAAAGCAAAGAATGTGTAGGACCTGGAGGATTTTTCTGAAGAACAGTGGGCAGTTTAACTGCTCAGGACAAACAAGAGACTCATGCACGACTATCACAAAACACAAAAACAGTCGTTGATCATCCAGATAACACACAGTATTAAGAATCAAGCGAATGTAAACTTTTGAACTGGTTCATTTGTGTAAATTCAGTTATTATTGTGTCTTGTGGACTATATGTAAACATCTGTTATGTGAAATAGCTTATTCAGGGCAGGACCACATAAAAAAACAAAATTAAATTTTTATGATCCCTCTTTTTATTTATTTATTTATTTTTAATTATTAACATTGTGCAGATTCTGCAAGGCGTATGTAAACCTACGACCCCAACTGTATATTTATACACCTCTTATACATGATCTATGACAGAACTGTTGAATTCTCAAATCTGATTGCTCAAAAGGTGTTGATTATTGCAGCTCTGACAGAAGTGCCGGCTGTAATTCAAATTCAGTTCACAGGTTTATATTAATGCGCTTGTTCTAATTCGTTATTGTGTCTATAATAACGACAATTCACAGGGACTTATATAGTGGATGCTCTACATAATTTAAGCCTAATAATAAACAGATTAAAAACATATGGTTTTCTTTGTTAAATAATATCGTTAATAAATGTGAGAATTTATTTACCATTTTATGGAAGGAGTCTCCAGTGTCAGCCCTTTTTAATTGGTCAGCACGTTTTCCACCACAGGAAAGTTTTCAGGATAGAAGACTTTGTACTTTGTTTTCTCTGTAATCTGACAAGCTACGCTTTTGTTTTATTAACTTCAAAAGAGACCAAAAAAAAAAAGAATCTGGTGAATCACTGAATGTTTATATCTGCAATAACATTGATAACAGTAACTCTCTCATCTCGTGGACATACCAGAACATTTAAATGTAACTCTAAACAGATACTTTTTTTTATCATGTTCTTTAATAAAAACAAATGTAATAATTGCCAAATTGGTGCTGTATTAGAGGAGAATTATCAGCCTCAGGGTGGTAAAAGGAACTATGCTTCACGTCAAGCTACATCACACCACCCTGTCATTAATTATTTTTCTAGAACAGCACACCATGAAGTGTTTTATGCCTTATCTAGTAGATGCGTATAGGATATCTATTTCAATCTGCTTTCGCTAGATTTAAATGTAGATCACTTTTAGTAATTCTAAAACTCGAATCGACAAGCGTGAGTAAAGTAAAGCATATCCACATGATTTTGTAGCCTCAAGCTAGAAAGATTCCCGTTGCCCATTTAACTAAACTGCACACATAAAAACTGTTCTTGTAAATATGCTGATCATGAATTTGTTTTTCAATACATCTGTTCAGTCCAGTCAACACATGAGCATTCAAATATCCCAGAAATTCAGTCCATTTAGCACATGCAGGCGAGGAACCGAATAAATCTGTTCTGAATTACTACGATCAATAAAAAATAGAATATTCGTCTCATATTTGTTAAACAACACAGAAATAACTGGGCCCTGGTCTGTTTGAATAAACAGTCTATTTTTTACTCATCACTGAGTAACTGCCTCTTTAGTGGAAACATTTCTCTTAATTCTCTCCCTTCTCTTATTTACAGATTCCACTAAGTAAAGAAGTTTTCATTCTCCTAAATGGATATGTTTCATATGTCTTCACCATCCGGATTTGAATATAACCCATTGCTGTAGCCATTCAACTGGAAGTTTGAAGAGACAGCCACACAGATGACATTGGAACACTCGACAAGCTGCTTTCATTAGAGAAAGTTTAGTTTCTTAGCAGAAATTCAGTCTGCTAAAATGGATGGGGAGGAAGGCCTTTCTCAAAAGACTGATGATGTGCACTTGGAACATAACGGTTCTGTGGAGAATGACAAGAGAAAAGAGGTCAAAGGCACCTGTTTGAAAATTGAGGGGCAAGACGGTTATGTTTTTAAATCATACAGCATGACCCCTCATGAGACTTCACTGGCAAAAAATTCTTCACTTGCGTCCTCGTCCCTGAAGGGAACACTCAGTAATGTATCTTCTCAGGTTGATGGACATTTAGTAGATGGTCCAGAGGCAGAAACCTGTGATAAGCAGGACTGTTCAACTTCTCCAGCCATTTCAGATGATACAACTCATACTACTGAAATAGACAAAGATAATTCAATAAATGACACAAGCGTACATATCAAAGAGGAACCAGTTGAAATGGGTGAAAGTTCTCAGGAGGACGATAAGTTATTCTTTGATGGGGCTGTAGGCCCCTTTGTCACTAGAAGTAATGACGATGATTACGATAACCTACTGAGTGGCTACACAAGTACTCTTTACGATGTTGCAATGGATGCGGTCACACAAAGCCTTCTGACATCTATTAGAAACCCTCTTAATCCAAGAAAAAAATCTCCTGCATGGAACCATTTTTTCATATCTCCCCGCGATAGTACCAAAGCTATCTGTATGTATTGTATGAAAGAGTTCAGTCGGGGTAAAAATGAGAAAGACCTCAGCACTAGTTGTTTAATGAGGCATGTGCGAAGGGCTCACCCTACTGTACTTTTACAAGACAGTGACTCGCCAAATACTTCATCTAATTCTGCCTCATCTCTAATACCTCCCGTCAAATCACCAAATAACGATCTGGCAGCTAGCAGTAAATCCCACTCAAACAATCACACCTCACCCTCGACCTCTACAGCAGAAGCCGCAGATGTAGCATCCAAAGAGGTATCCCAAAAAGTCAAGCCAAAAGTGGAAAAGAGTGCCAAGGCTGACTCAGGTGCAGCCCCATCCCCTCATTCCATTAACAACCACAGTGATGACGCCATGGAAGTTGGGTCTGACTGCTCAGGATCTACCCCTAAGAGCGCAAATTCTCGAAGGCGATCAGCTGTGTGGAAACACTTTTATCTGTCTCCTGCTGATAGCTCCAAAGCAGTGTGTATTCACTGTATGAATGAGTTCAGTCGGGGTAAAAATGGGAAAGACCTAGGGACAAGTTGTCTAATTCGCCACATGTGGCGGGCCCACCGAGACATTGTCATCGAAGAAAATGGGCAGGGTTCAACAATTCCGCCACCATATACAACACCGCCAACACTATTATCACACTCGCAGATGCAGGACCCTGTAGAAGTCAAAAAGGAACCTCCTTGTACCTCCTCATCTCCTGAAACCATGTCCGATGAAGTGCCCATGGATGACCGTGAAAATATGGAATTTAAGGAGGAGTTAAACGATGCCTCGTATCATTCTGGACAAGAGTCTTCACTGAACATGTCTTTTGGTCTAAAAAGTGAAAACATACAGCTGTCATCCTCCCCAGAAGATTCTGCTGAAGTCTCAAGCCTAGCTCAAGAGCCAAGCTCAGTTTTCCAACAAAATAAAAAGATAATGAAAAGAGTGAAATCTGAAGTATGGCACCACTTCATTGTCTCCCCAGTTGACCAACTCAAGGCTTTGTGTCGATACTGTCCATGCGTCATTAGTCGGGGCAAACGTGGAGATTTCGGCACAAGCTGTTTGATGCGTCACCTGATGAGACGGCATCCTGATGTCCTAAAGAACCAAAAAAGCACAAGTGACAAAGCGACCTTACCTCAGTCACTCCATAGAACCCTCACTGCAGAGGAGGACATGTCGTCAAATGCGACTGACAGCCCTGCTAGTGAGAAGAAACAGCACACACAAACCATTTTTAGCAAAAAGACTTCAAAGCTGTGGAATCACTTTTCTCTTTCTTCTGCAGATCCCACAAAGGTGGTCTGTTTGCACTGTAACCGCACAATAAGCAGGGGGAAAAAGACAACAAACCTGGGCACTAGTTGCTTGTTTAGGCACATGCAGAGGTTTCACGGACATGTGCTTGAGAATAATAGTAATATCTCAGGGGATGCATCGTCTGCAGAAATTCAAGTAAAACAGAAGCTCATGGACACATCTGCGTATGAGGAGAGTAGTGAAAAATTTGATGATTGTCACCCAGTTGCCAAAAAAATCACCAGACTCGTTGCTGAAATGCTTGCACTGGATCTTCAGCCATCAGCTGTTGTGGAAAATGTTGGTCTGAACCGATTACTGGAATACCTCCAACCACAGTATTCTCTTCCTTCATCATCATACTTCACCAGCACTGCCATACCAGAAATGTACGAAAGTGTGAAAGAGGTTGTCCTGACACACCTCAAAGAGGCCGAGAGTGGAATTATTCATTTCACAACAAGCATATGGGTAAGCAGCCAAACGCGGGAATACCTGACTCTTACAGCCCACTGGGTGACGTTCGAGTCACGTGTCCGACCTCAGGGGCAAGATTTCCACTGCTCAGCTCTGCTTGGTGTCTCCCCAATAGACTGTGATTATAACATGCTTAGCATACAGAAGCAACTTGAGTACCTTTGGGACACCTGGATTGTTTCCTCAGGCCTGAAGCTTGGATTCACTGTCACTGATAATCAGGCCATTGGAAATGTCCTGGAGGACAATGCTCACACCCTCATGAACTGTTTTGGCCATAACATAGATCTCATCGTTAATGAAGCCATAAAGAGCCAGAGGATGGTACAGAACTTGTTAAGCATCGCACGAAAGATCTGTGAACGAGTACATCGTTCGGCAAAGGCAAAGGAGAAGCTGGCAGAACTTCAAAAAGCCTATAACTTGCCTGAAAATCAGTTGATCCAGGATGTTCCCTCCAAGTGGAAGACCTCATATTTTATGCTTGAAAGGTTAGTTGAGCAAAAGAAAGCCATTGACGAAATGTCTTTAGAGTGCAATTTCAGGGAACTTATAAGCTGTGACCAGTGGGAGGTGATGCAATCAGTTTGCAACGCTCTGAAACCTTTTGAAGTGGCCTGCAGGGAAATGAGCAATCGAACGGCCACCCTTGGCCAGGTCATACCGCTCATTCATATTCTCAACCGCAAGATAGACATGCTTTTCGACGAGACTATGGGTATTGACAACATGCTTAAATCTCTAAAAGAGGCCATGGTGACCAGAATGTCTCCCACACTTCATGATCCACGTTATACATGGGCAACGATGCTGGACCCTAGGTACAAGACCTCCCTGTTCACCGAGGAGGAAGCGGAGAAGTGTAAGCAGGAGCTCATACGAGAAGTTCAGAGGGTATCCATATCTGCGTCTGCAGAAACGAAACCTTCATTGTCTAACGGGTGCAGTGAGGACCCAGCTCCATCTAACAGTTCAACCACAAACAAGGACAACCTGTGGGCCCTGATGGATGACATAAGGCAAAAGATTAAGCAAGATGACCGGCCAAAGTCATCTGAGCTTGCTGTTCTGGAGTATTTGGAGGAAGATATACTTGACCAGAGCTGTGATCCTTTGGACTATTGGAATCTCAAGTTGTTCTTGTGGCCTGAGCTTGCCAAAGTAGCCGTACGTTATGTGGGTTGCCCACCCAGCATTGTACCAGCAGATACACTGTTCAGCACATCAAGTGTGAACTGTGCCCTGAATCAGTCTCGACCATTGCTAGAAAATCTTGAAAGACTCTTATTTTTAAAGGTCAACCTTCCTTTGATATATTTTCAGTACTAAGAACTTTTTTTTTTTTCTGTGTGTGCAAGACTTTCGTAGACCCCAATGAACCCTGACCAAGGACCAAATCACTTCCGAGATGGCCCTTTAAACTTAAAATACTTTACACTGAGGTATAGATTTGGTATATAGACCATGTTAAGTTAAATAAATGTTTTGTATGCATACTACTGTTCAATGCTTGATAACTGGAGTTAGTCTTCTACCCGGTGAAAAGTGTTTTCAGGGAACGAGTGTGGGAGGGAGGGAGACGTAGATTTAGGGGTTGGGGTGTGGGGGTGTGAGTGTGTGTTGCTGTACACCTTTTTTATGGCCAGATATTTTTTCCTTCTCTCTCCTTGTGCCTTATATGAACTACTTCAGGTCAAAATGCTGTATATATTATTTGATGTGCAACAATGTCTTTGTCTTCTGACTTAATGATTATGTAAAATGCAAACAGATGCTGAATACTGTTTTTATATATAAGAATACGTGATCCAAAAAGAAATGCTGTGACTGAAAACTGTTTAAATGTCTTTAATTTAATTATTTCATTGTGATATTATGGATTACGGTACTGTCCATTAGAATTAGTACTTTTTTTTTTTTAGACTTGAAAAAAAATTAACATTATGTAAAATGGTGTTGTAATTTCAGGGTGAGCAATCTGTTTAAAAATTAATTTCTCAGGCACAATTTTTTTTTTTTTTTCTGGGGTATTAAATTATGGATTAATGTCAAGATGTACATTTTATAAAATGATTTCCAAAAATAATTTGCTAAAGAGTCAGACTGAAACCATGCAATTTTGGTGGTTAATTTGTTAATAAAATGTTTACCCTTTCCTTGTTTTTAAACTTGTAAAAGGATTTCTTTCCCAGCATTGGATAAATACTTAACAAACATTTAATCTGGTTTCAGTGTAGTGAAGTGAGTGCGAGAGCTTTCCTATTCTTACACAGGAAACTTTGTGCCAGTAACTGTTTTCACTCTTTGGAAAGGGAAGTGGTGAGCAGATGACCAAGCCGTTACACAACCCAGGTGGCTCTTGGTTGGCAATTAGACATTAGGCCCACACAAACCAGTTTTTCTTGAGTGTCAAGAATAGGTGCAGTGTGGCATCACAGTCTCCGGGTAAACACAGGTTCGCTTAGCTCCAACTGTTGATAAAAACACTCTTGGATGCTCTTCATTTTTAATGTTTTTTTTTTTTTTTAAATAGTGGTTTATTACCATATTTGGACATCTAATCTGAAAAATTTGTGGTATTAGCCATCTATCAGCATAGCTTCCAACACTGAAGAGGAATAATTTAGTCTCATGGAAGGGGGGAGAATAAAAATGCAGTAAACAGAAAAAAAAAATAAATAAATAAAGAACAGTAATTTTCAGTGTAGTCCTTTTCCAAATCACTCACACCATGTACCCTTGTAGAAACCATGAAATGTTTCCACGCAGCTGATATTTTTTTCCCTCCGTTTCAAAAACCTGAAATACCATTTCTGACACATTTCCGGCCGAAATTTCAGTGCATCCTTAAATATAGTAATAAACTGCTCTTAACTGTATCCTTATCCAAGTTGAACAACATTTTATTGACGGATTTTATTTCACATTAACGGAATCAAAACATTTTCTGTTTAGCTTGACCGCACACAAGGGTGCTGAATCTTTCGAGCGGGAAAATCAAGTCAAAAGCACCAGAAAAAACATTACTACTGTGAGATTGGAGGGAGGGGGTGGAGCTTTCAGAGGGTGTCAGTTAAGATCCGAGAGTTCAAACACCTACACAGCTGTCAGCCATTCCAGATTGATATGTTGATTAGCTCTGTTGCCGTTTTTATTGGGGGAGAAAAAAAAGACAACTGTTCTTTTGGTGTAGTTTTGACTGCTCAGTCATAGCAGCACACTCTGATGATCTATGCAAAATGCATGAAGGTTGACACTTGTGCATCAGCTAGTCTCAGAGTGTGTCAAACTCTCGAGAAGCACAAGCTTATTGGTTAATTTAACACTGAGTCGAGGAAACTGGGAAGCATTGACTAGCAAGCGTTCATAGCCCTGGATGTAGATGAGGGGTTTGTGAGAACCACTCAGTAGTGATATGAGTGTTGCGTTTGCCTCCATCAGTATATGTGAGTACGTCTTCATGAGTGGGTCTGTAGGCGTCAGATCTTCTCTCTTGTCATACCTACGCAAAAAAAAAAGGAGCTTTGTCTGCTTCAACAACATACATGATATAGAATATAAACAATGTGTTGCATTTTTTTTTCTTTACCCACCTCCACTTGCTATTCAGCTCCAAGAAGCGTGAGACGCCTGTCTGTGCAGCTAGTACATCTATGTGCAAGTTCACGTCTTAACGACAAACCATACAGATATGTTACTAGATTTCACAGTGTGTATTTTTCTGGCTAATTCCTAAGTATTATCTGTCGCTAGCAGAATGAACATACCTGAATTAGCTGGCACTAATGTGTGCAGTTCCTGCATGGCTCTGCCCCCTGGGTAGTTGTAATGTGAAACGTATAACGAAATGCTCGAATAAACTCCATTTGCCACCAAATGGCCAATTACAGCAACAGACCCAATTTTATACAGCCATGACTTTTGATAGTTGTTTAAACTGAAACAAAAAGAAAAATGTTTCTTCAAATCATGGTCTTGCACACAATTTTATATTATAACATAAAGTGTATACACAGTCAGGTCTGGAAGTATTTGGACAATGACAGTTTTTGTGATTTTGCCTTTATACACCACCACAATGGAATTTTAAATAAAACAATCAAGATGTGATCGAAGTGTAGACTTTCAGCTTTATATTAAGAGGTTCCACAAAAATATGCCATTTACCATTTAGGAATTACAGCCATTTTCAGGGGCTCAAAGGTATTTGGACAAAGTGACATAAATGAAAATCCTTTGCAGTCAATGACTGCCTGAAGTCTGGAGCCCATGTTCTCAAAACTCAAATTCTGAGTTTCCTCCCTGGAGATGCTTTGCCAGGCCTTCACTGCAGCCACCTTCAGTTGCTGCTTGTTTGTGGGTCTTTCTGCCTTCAGTCTTGTCTTCAGTAAGTGAAAAGCAGCTCTATTGGGTTGAGATCAGG
>CM040992.1:14770204-14803323 GCA_022985145.1 Pangasius djambal
GAAAATCCTTTGCAGTCAATGACTGCCTGAAGTCTGGAGCCCATGTTCTCAAAACTCAAATTCTGAGTTTCCTCCCTGGAGATGCTTTGCCAGGCCTTCACTGCAGCCACCTTCAGTTGCTGCTTGTTTGTGGGTCTTTCTGCCTTCAGTCTTGTCTTCAGTAAGTGAAAAGCAGCTCTATTGGGTTGAGATCAGGCGAATGACTTGGCCATTGATGAATATTCCATTTTTTGCCTTCAAAAAGTCTTGAGTTGCTTTCGCAGTATGTTTAGGGTCATTATCCACCTGCACTGTGAAGCGGCGTCCTATCAGTTTTGTAGCATTTGGCTGAATGTGAGCAGAGAGTGTAGCCCTATACACCTCAGAATTCATCTTGCTACTTCTGTCAGCAGTCACATCATCAATAAACACCAGTGAGCCTGTTCCATTGGCAGCCATACATGCCCATCATTCTGGTACAAGTTAATCTTGGTTTCATCAGTCCAAAGAATCTTATTCCAGAACATGGGAGGCTTTTTTAGATGTTTTCTGGCAAAGTCTAATCTGGCTTTCCTGTTCTTGAATGTTATCAGTGGTTTGCACCTTGTTGTAAACCCTCTGAATTTACATTCATGAAGGCGTCTCTTGATTGTAGATATTGACAATGATACGCCTACCTTCTCCAGAGTATTCTTGACTTCTGTTGATGTTGTGAAGGGGTTTTTCTTCAACAAGGAAAGTATTTTGCGATCATCCACTTTAGTTGTGTTCCGTGGTCTTCCAGGCCTTTTGATGTTGTTGAGCTCACCAGTGCTTTCTTTCTTTTTAAGAATGTACCAAATTGTTGAGTTGGCCAATTGTTGGTTTTTACTATCTCTCTCACAGATTTAGGTTGTTTTTTCAGCCTAATGATGGCCTCCTTCACTTGCATTGAGATCTCCTTGGACTTCATATTGGTAGCTCCAGTCAAACAGCTGCCAAATGCCAACTCAATACCTGATATCAACTCCAGACGTTTTATCTGCTTCATTTGTCTTGAAGTAACGAGGGAATGGACCGCACCTGGCCAATTAACTTCTTGTCAGTCAATTGTCCAAATACCTTTGGGCCCCTGAAAATGGAGGTACTTTGCTGAAAATGGCTGTAATTCCTAAATGGTAAATTTTTGTGGAACCTCTTAAAATAAAGCTGAAAGTCTACACTTCGATCACATCTTGATTGTTTTATTTCAAATCCATTATGGTGGTGTATAAAGGCAAAATCACAAAAACTCTGTCACTGTCCAAATACTTCCGGACCTAACTGAATATTATACCATTTTATACTATAGCTCATTATCTAGTGCTTCAACTCCAAAACAAAAACCACAACAGCAGAGTAAAAAGGATGTGAAAAATTGTACACGTTCATCCCACTGAAGTGCAGCAAACATAATCAAGCCAGTCATGACGTTACTTACATGAAGGAACAACCACGAGCTGCCACTACATTGAAGATGGGGAACGTGTAAATGATGAAGCGGAGCTCTTTGTGTGGCAGGAAGGAGTACAGCAAGATGAAGCCTACGACAGGTATCAGCATCGTGTGCATCCGCCTGTCCAAAAGACCAAACGGAACAAAGACGATGGTGGCGCCAAGGGCACGAGGAAGAGCCGAGTAGAAGTACCAGAGAAAAGGGGAGGTTTACTGAGAAGACATGGTCAAGGAGACAGAGCAGAAATGCAAGTGACGCATCGGTTTTGTCAGCAACTATCCACCGTTTAAACTACATATAAGCTTGGGCCCATTCTTTGTACAAGGATTACTGAGTTAGCAGTATTTTGAAATGATAATGTATTGTTGTGCGCACCATGTAGTAAAATGAGCAGAGTCTTCTTTTGTAAAATCTGGCTGCAAGATACTAAACTGAGATCATGAACAGATAATATGTGCAACCATTTATTTTTTTTTCCATGCTATCAATTTTCTATCGCAAGTCCTAAAATTAAAAAAATTCTTTTGTTTTGGTTAATTGGTGTTAATTGGTGCCCATGATTTTACATATAAAAAAAAACAACCCGGTTACAGTAGAAAAAGTATTGATTAAATATCTTTTGCAATATTAATTCATCTTTAAAAATCTTTTCATGTCCTCTCCAGAGCGCTGAACCATCCTCGTTAGCCGGTAGACTTGGTTTCATGCCCTTTCACAGTCAATGCAGGAGTGCAGAGTCAAAAAGCTGAATTAACCTGTCAGCAATTATTATGTGGGTAAATGTGGCATGCATCTTCTTTAAGTCAGTTCAGTTCAATTTAATTCAACTTATATAGCGCTTTTAACAACAGACATCTTGAGAAAGCAGCTGTACAGACATCTGTACGTAGAGTTATATTCACATCCTTAAGGAGTAGGCAAGAGGCGACGGAAGCAAGAAAACAAATTTCCTAAGACGAGATGAGGAAGAAAGCAATAAGAGGAACCAGACTCAAAAGGGAAGTCATCCTCTTCTGCGTGACAGCAGATAGCACGGCTGTAAATCATTACTATTTCACAATTGTATACTGCAAAGTGTTATTTGTAAGGGGATTATATATATACAGAACAGCATTCTGAACTGTTTTTAATGGCCAAAAGGATATTCCCCAGTTGGAGCTTTTGTTCAAGATGGTGTTGTACCAGAGAACCTGGCCTTCAGGCCACAGCAGCTTCCTCCAGAACACAGAATCAACACTAACAGTGAAACCTACAAAAAATATGTTTACTGCAAAGCTGCACATAAAAACAACACGAAAAAACCCAAGCCCACACATTCAAAACTGCACTTACCCAGTGACAAAATGCCAGCTGGTACAGCATAATAAAGCAACTTCGTAATACTGAGCTTCCTGGATCGAAGTGACATCAGCAACATGAGTCCAAGCAGGAGGCAGAGCTCTGAGCGAAACACGATGATGACGAAAGCAGACAGCATGATGAACGGGCCATGCCTTTGGGCCATCCAGGATGTGAACGCCAGCAAAACTGTGAAATAAAAGTCTGTTAGGTTCATGTACAGTTTTTTAGCTTCATTAAAAACTTCATCAAAAACTACTTCTATCCCCAAAAATATACATGGAAAAGTACTATACAAACAGTAACGAATTCCCATAATGTACATATTTCCTTGATATTATAAGCACACACACGTCCAGGTAGAACACGCACCTATAGGCAGAGCGAATACGTTCGGTAGAGTCCTTGTGCTGTAAAACATCAGGTGAAACTGTGAAGCGCACATAAGACAGAAAAGTCCAGAGTCCAGAGATCCGAACTGTCTCCGCACCTGTTTCTGCGTGTGCCATAGAGTCAGGCAGACGCACATCCCCAGAACACCACGCACTGTGGAGAACACGGTATCAATCACATGTCAGTGTGCGATTGAGAAAACACAATTGGGGGAGTCCTTTGGAACTGACACACATACCAGTAATCTGTGTGTAAAACCTTGGAGCCTCAAGGTGGGAGAGTAAAACAGCCATAGGTGTGCTGAGCACCGAGACGAACAACGGCCCAAGGAAGGTGCGAGGAACCACACCAGGGAATTCATGATGATCATACTGAAGAGGAGAGAGAGCACAGTCAGGGCCTGTAACACACCTCAGGGTGGGGGATACCTGTCCCATGGAAATCTGCAAACTTGCTAGAATTCAGACACATAGACTCGTGTCCATAGCCACAGTTAAACAACTTTCAATCACACAACTAACATACAAAATCTATAAACTAATGTGATGAATTTTAAGCCAGAACCCTCCATGACTTAACTAATATAAAACAGTTTTACTAGAATTGTGAAATGCATAGTTGCAGGTTCTTACCTTTTCCAAATCAAATCTGTGATAAAGAATGTCATGAATGGCTTGCAAGTTAAAACTCTCTTCGACTTTAGTAAAAGGGCACGCAAATAAATGCAGAGAAATTACGACTGTCAGTAAGATAAACTGAGGGAGCTGGGGAATACTTCGCTTCCGCGCCATGCTGGAAGAGCAAGTCAAACTGCGCATGCGCACCACGAACCGGTTTCCCCAGACAGCCAGATGCGTCATCAAGTCGGAAGTAA
Organism: Pangasius djambal; assembly: GCA_022985145.1. Classification (NCBI taxonomy): domain Eukaryota; kingdom Metazoa; phylum Chordata; class Actinopteri; order Siluriformes; family Pangasiidae; genus Pangasius; species Pangasius djambal. The sequence continues at coordinate 14,774,263 of CM040992.1, forward strand.
ACAGGATTTGTTTGTTTGTCTGCCGTTACTTCTCAGGATAAATGGATTAGCTCGTGTACTGTAAGGATTTGTTTCTCTAAGGGTTCAGTGTGTTCGCTAACGCATGTAAGACTTGGATGTTTTTAGACTTTAGGTCGATTTCTGTCGAAACATAACTTGAGTAACGCAGGGACGTCTGGACAAATCAGAGACCTGGCTCACATCCGGGTATCAGCAGGACCGTTTATGGGATTTGTAGTTTTCATGAATGTAATAAACTGCAAATTATGTTGAATGTTTGATCAAGAGCCACGTTAAAGAGTGCTGTCTATGACTGAAGTGAATATGATATAAACTGACACCATGTAACATAATTACAAAAATACACAGGTTATGCTCATTATAGTTTTATATAATGTTTAGATTTTATTATTATTATTGTTATTATTATTATTGTTGTTGCTTCTGTTGTTATTATTATTACTACTATTATTACTACTACTACTACTACTACTACTATTATTATTCCTTTGTCTTTTTACTTGTCTTGAATCTATATTGCCTGAAAATGGTTCTTTAATAATAATAATAATAATAATTATATATATATATATATATATATATATATATATATATATATATATATATATATATATACACACACACACGCATATACCAAGCCTCCTGACACTCTAAAGAAAGTTTTAGATTTAAACAGTGATCTTGTTAAGAATTGTGTTGTACACCTTGTCGTCATTATAACTGTTATGAATGTTTAAAAGTCTGATAGTTTTCACATGTTGCACTGTTTAATAAAGCAGACCTGTGAGGACATTAACACGCGACAAATCCAACGCCTCGAGCGCGGTTTGAAATGGAAGGCCCGCGCGTGGCGGCATCCGATTGGCTCTTCCTTTGACTGATCGGGAAGTCATCCAATCAGAAGAAGCCACAATCGTAACAAGGGAACTAATGCGGAAGCGGAACAGCGCTGGTAGCCGGCATGAGAGTGAAGCTTTGCATATCCATCAGTATACATAGCAGTCCACTAGCGGGTACAGTTTCCTGATGATGGAAGCTACTTGTTGACTGGGGGTTGATGATATAAATCGTTTTGGCTTTGTTTGCGTTTCTTCCTTTATAGTACCTTTATTTTATCATGATTTTTGGAGTCTGGTAGTTAGCCAGCTTCTGTAAACATGCCACTGTCTGACACGGTCAGTCTGCTCTTCTGTCTTCTTTTTGTTTTATCCCTTGGATATGGCCACGCAAAGGATTTTGGGGCTCTGTGTTCCACCTGTAAACAAATAACTGACAATTTCAACAAGGTAGGTCCTGTGCTGTGTGGTGGTGCACGTGCAAGAGTTTTGGATGAGCCTGAAGTGTCATACTCTTCCGAAGTGTTTAGTTTAGTTACTAAAATGATCAGTAACTTATCAGTATCTGATGGCTTTTTATTCATGTAGGGGTTTGAAAAAACTGCAAAGAAAAACTTTGGTGGTGGAAATACAGCATGGGAAGAAAGGAAGCTGTCGAAGTATGAGAGCAGGTGAGACGGAGTTCACTACAGAGTTGCTTCAACTTTTGTGTGATGCACCTTTTAAAAGTTGAGTCTGCATGCATGTAAAGTTTGTGAAGGTATTCAAGTGTGTGTTCTGCTGCTACCTGTTCATGCATCCATCATCATCATGCATTGTGTGTACACTGTTGACATGGTTAGTATGCTGTGATTTTAAACTCTTCACCCTCCTGGCAAATGGTTCGGACCCTCACAGCCAGACTGTGCAACAATTTCTTCCCCCAAGCCATCAGACTCCTCAACACTCAGAGACTGGACTGACACCACACACACACACACACAGACTCAACTGAACATCACCCCATCCTCTTCGCAATTTTCGCACATCTCCGTATTCAATTTCTGCTGCTACAAATATTTATTATATACTGTATATTATCTTTCTACTCTCTACCAGCTGCTACTCATTCTGTTTACATTTACAGCAACTTATATTGTTTATCTTTTGCGCTACTGTCATCTGATTCACTTTCCACTAGAAGTAGTCAGCGCTGCACTGTAACTTACTGTGCCCATTGTCTTGTCTTGGTAGTTTTGTACTATCTTGTGCCATCTGCACATATTTGCACTGTGCACTTTATGTAAATATATGTAGTCTCCAGTATTTCTGTGTTTGTTTTATGTAGCACCTTGGTCCTGGAGGAACGCTGTTTCATTTCACTGTGTACTAACTAGCTTTATATGGTTGAAATGACAATAAAGCCGCTTGACTTGACATCCCTGAGTGACGTCTTCCCTGTGTTTCCAGTGAGATTCGGCTGGTGGAGATTCTGGAGGGATTGTGTGAGAGCAGCAGTTTCGAGTGTAACCACATGGTAGAAGAACACGAGGAGCACTTTGAGACTTGGTGGTTCAAGAGGTCAGGATTTGAGATCCATCTCCTGAATAACATGCAGCATTTTTTTGTTCAATTAATGTTTAATTTGTAAAATGCTCACTCTCCATAGTCTGCTAACTGCTTCACTGTAATTCCATGTTAACTGATTGCAGGAAATCAAAGCACCCAGATCTGCATAAATGGTTTTGTATTGAAACAATCAAAGTGTGCTGCCCTGGAGGAACATTTGGACCAGATTGTAACTGTAAGTCAGTACATTTGCTTCTGCTTTGTTTAATGGTATCCTTTTTGGTAAGTTACATTTACTTGTGTTTACTTAGCCTGTGTAGGAGGATCTGACAGACCTTGCCATGGAAACGGTAAATGTGACGGTGATGGGACGAGGGGAGGAAGCGGCAAATGCACTTGTGACCATGGATATAAAGGCGAGTTTTGCCTGGACTGTGCCGAGAGATATTTCAGTGAGGAGAGGAACGACACCTTCTCCTTGTGCAAAGGTAAGGATCATTAAGGCCAGTGTTTACTGTCTGTAAAAATAGCCTAGCTAGAGGCATATAACAATCTTTGTTTCTTTTTATTTGTATATTTAAAGATGATGTGCTTCACAGCAGTGTGACACCACACTGCTGTAACTACACAGAGCAGGTTTTACTAGGCAGATTAACAAGCATGCACGGATGACAGACAGTCTTTTCAGAATAAGGAACACAGGTATGTGGAAACACTGACAAAACAGACAAAATAAAGGACAGTGTAAAGTTAAATCATTCCTGCTAGCACATCATGTAAGCGATCCTGTGCTTAAAAATACTGAGAGAAAATTAAGATATTAAGATTAAGATGCTAAACAGACTCCAATATTATCTTTTATGTGTGGTGTAAAGAGGAAAAAAAACATTTGGTCAGGGCGCAAAAAAAAGACATGATTTTTTTTTTCTTTTTTAAGAAAAGGATAATAACCTGTTTGTGAACACGTCTGTGCCTGTACTAATGCACTGACTATATGGCCAGCTAGTGAGCTCCTGCCTTTTTAGCGTAGTCAGTTGCTAGTAAAGCACATGCTGGAACAGAGGTATGCTAGATATCTTTCCCTCTGTCAAGCTCGTGGATGTGGGCTTTCATGTTTTCGTTGGATCACGTTACTGAGTGCTGCTGATGGTGACACAGTAGTGTAATAATCATACGATTTATGAATTATTATCTACATTCAATTAACTTACTAGGCTAAAAAGTGGCAAAGAACGTAATTTAAATGAAAAGCATGATGAGCTAATAATGTGCATTAATACAGTCTAGAGAAAATAAATCCTGGAGGGGTTTTCTGTAGCCATAGTCTCATAGGCTTTTGTTATACAGTTGTCATGCTGCACTGTACCGTATGTTGTTCAGTTTTCTCACTGTTTCCACACCCTGAGAAATATTGTCTAGCATCTGATCAAGCTAATTAATATTCCACCCCCCCCCCCCCCACCCCGTCCCAAAATAAAGTTACTGACAGCACCAAGAAATATATGAACCGAATTGAACGTGTTACATTTAAGCAAACTAAACAAACAAAGTTGTTTTTTGCGAAAGTCAACAGGGATTCGATTTTTATTTATTTTTTTGTTCTTTCTCTGGTGGTTGGATGAGTGAAGTAAAAAACACTGGTGACAGTTATAATAACAGCCTACTCACGCTGTTTGCCGACTGGGCAACTGTGAATGAAAAACTGATTCCTGGATACGCAATGCGCTTGTCCTGGGCACCTGGGTTAGCGGTTCATTCACCCCTGTTTAAACACTTTAACTTACAATCGAACCTGAGTTTAGTTGGTGCAACTGGCTTGTGGGTTGTGATCCTGTTTGCAGAGTGTCACTCATCTTGCACGACCTGCACTGGAGCCACTAATAAGGACTGCGCCGACTGCAGAGATGGCTGGGAAGAAGATGAAGAAGAAGCATGCATTGGTGAGAAACATTTCCTTGATGTAGATATCCTCATTTTACTCTTTTACTCTGCTGGTATTCCAGGCTAGTGTCAGCACACACATGCACCTTTAGAGGAGAATTTAGACTTGGATCTTGATATGCATCCCAGAGTGATCTCATCGCTTGCTTTTATTCGTTGTTTCAGACATTGACGAGTGCTCCAAGGACCCTCCTCCATGCAAAGACAAGGAATACTGCCTTAACACAGATGGCTCGTATTCCTGCAATGGTTAGTTAACACTTCTCCAGTTCTTGGTATTATACACAAAGTGGCAACAGCTAGGCTTTAGTTGTAGTATTTATGTATAAACTTTTATGATGCCTTGCTACATTGATATGGGAGAAGCTACACTTTTTTTTGCTTTCTTAGCTAAAGCAGTGAAAAGACAAAATGCAAATAAAATGAAGTGGCAAGGATGCAGGATGTGAAAGACACATTTGCTTCTGGTAGTGGTTACTTTCACTTCAGCTTTATCTAGGTGAATTTGTGAGCCTTGATTATGTAAACCAATAAAACAAACAAGAGGGCGGGACTATAGTCTCAGGGTTGTTGTTGTTGTTGTTTATTATTTATGCTGTTGTGGTAAAATTCTGAGCCTTTTCTCTGCCTGGTAAGATTTTCTTGTTAGCAATGTTGGCACCTTCGGATACAGTTCTGCACGTGTGTAGTTCATCATTCTTTTCTCTACCACAGTGTGTGACAGTAGATGTTCAGGCTGCAAAGGGCTAGGACCTGGGAACTGCCTGGCGTGTGCTGAAGGCTACAAGGACGAAGAGGGCACCTGCACAGGTACACATCAAGCTCCGACGTCAGCTTTAACTCTATCAGTGTGTTTGTTTTGTGCTTTACAGATTTGATAACGTTAATTGTTACCGCTTTGTTCTTTCTTTCTCAGACGTGGACGAGTGCGAGCTGCCTGACGCAGTGTGTACAGAGGAACACCAGGAGTGCGTCAACACTAACGGCAGCTACAAGTGTCTGTGCGCAGGTGGCTTCGAGGAGCAAGATGGAGTGTGTGTTCCACAAGCACAACCAGGTATCTTTTATAATTAACCTTAAAAGATAAAGCTATTTACTTGAGGCTGTTTATATATATATATAGTTTTCAATCCAGAGATGAATGATACTTACAGTTTTTAGGTCATAGACAATGACATCAAATGTAAAAATGTTTCTATGATACTAGCTACAAATGTTGTAAATATCCAGCAGATAAGAGATAGGAATATGATCAGAAACTGCTGATCTGACCCACTGTCCTAACCTAAGCATGCTTGATTAACATCCCATTGCCACACCAGTCAAGCAGAACTAAACAAAACAGTTCAAGTGAGTTGAATCAGGATTATTCAGCATGTAGAAACTTTCTGTTTTATAAAATAATCACATGAGGCTGTGCATATTCTATTATATCCTGTTTTATCAGATGTTTGTGTATGATCATTATTTGTTATTTGCTTGCTATTGGACTGTCTGAGTTTGAGAAAGGTGCTATCTACATTATTATTATTATTATTATTATTATTATTATTATTATTAGGTCAGCTTTCGCTTATTACTTTTCTCAGACTTTATGAGACTAATTGTGTCTTATTTTGTGTCCTCAGAGGACAGTCAGGAAGGACCTGCTGAGGATACTGAGGACTCCAACACAGAAAAAGTTTTACCAGAACACCAAGACCTGTGAACTGGAGTTCTTGAGTCAGCCACTAGGGGTCAGTAATGGCTCTGAACCACCACATGGTATTTACTGTATATACTTGACAAACTGCACTTATATCCCGGCGGAACATGGACAACTCGTTATTCCGGTGAAAAATGGGACGATGTCAAACCAAGAACTGCTGCTCAAATGAGAAAAGGCTGTTGTCTGGTTTTTTAATCATTTTTTCCCCTTTATTTGTGAATTAAAATAAAGTCACACCACACTGTCTGTTGTGTTCATTTTGTGTAGGATTTCCTAAATGAAAGTCACTTTGTCAGTTAGGCCTGACAGCTTGGGGTATTTGCATATACTTTGTATGAGAGAATGAAGAATAATATAATATGGTATTAAAAAGGAAAATGAAATCTATTAATGGTATGGTTTGAGTCTTTTGGTTAAACTATTTTCGAATTCAGTTTTTTTCCCCCTCCCTCTCTCCCTGGCCACATTGGAAAAGAATCTTACCATTAAGAGTTTCTTTTTAAAACCTATTCACAAACCTGCTGGAGAAACGTTTACTGAGGAAATGCTGTGCTAGGAAGAAGGGCAGGGTTGACAGTGTTGCTATGGATGATAGCATTTTCCGTGAATGAATATCGACTGACGCGTACTAAATATCCCAATGTTTGGAGGGCTGGGAGTGTCGATAGGAAAAAAAAAAAAAAAATTAAATAATATGCATAATTGCTGTTAAATAATTGGGTGATTTATTTATTAAAAGTAAAAAAAAAAAAAGTTTAATTTCAATATACATATTGTTTTTATTGATGACCTGCACTTTATATTCACCACTGTAAACAATTACCTTGTAAATGTACAGTAACTGGTAGCAAATTTGCCAGGTAGTTACTGTACATGATATTTACAGCATTCTTACTGTAAGGCCATACATTACTGCTATAGTTTTATAATTATACAGTTATTCATTTCAGTTGACTTAAGAAATGATTAAATAATAAATTTCACAATAATAGCTTGCTAAAATGAACAATCAAGTTAGACTATAAGGAACTGCAAAAATGAAAGACTACACAGGCAAAAAAAAAAAAAAGAAAGCAAGCTGTACTAGTTGTTTTCTTAAAACATCAGGCTAGCTGGTAAACGTTACTGACCTAGTTAGGTTAATATTACTTAGCTTGATTACCTCCCTTGATTGCTTAGCTTTACTCCCAGTTTAACCTTGTTACTCTTACCCTGCTTCACTAAAATAATTGAAGCTGCTCTTTTTTAGCTCTTTTTAAAACAAAAGTGTAAATAAAAATTGACTTTGCTTCACATGAAAGCTTTAGAGATTCGTATTTGTATGAAGAGGGAAGTGCCTGACCATAACGACCCTCCTGACCTGAATTTAAAGACCATGCCACTGATTTTCAACTCTATCCAGTGCATGTGCAGCATGTGGGGGACTGTGGCCATGGACTGAGAAATGCTCCACTATACAGAGAGAAGAACAGAACTTCAGTTGTAATGGAAATCTAGGAGTTAGTTGCTGTAAAGCTGAATCTACATCTAGTAAATTCCAGTAATAAAGCTGGGACAGGGATGTGATATTCTATCCAACTCTGGACCAGCATTGTCAAAAATGTTCTGGGATTATAGTGCAAAATTTTCAACACTTTCTTTCTTTGTTTTCTAGTAAAAATTTTGGAATCTAGTTTTACAGTATAGTTAATGATGCTGTATGTTATAATCATAACAGTGTTTCAGCAGCTATAAACTGAAGTCCTCTCATACAGAATGCTAGTACTGTAAACATTTTCCCAGAATACCAGGCAGGCTACTGTATCAAACTGTAGAACTGGTCTGAACACAGTGTTTTATCATAGAAATGATAGAAATTCTGTACAGTGGAGCAGGTCAAGTTTTTGGAGTGTTTTTTTTTTTTTTTTTAAAGCAGGCATTGGGGGAAGCAGTTAAGCTGAAACATAAAAGACTCATCCTCATCAGCTGTAATCTAAATATATAGTTTGTTGTGCATTAATTCCTAATTAGAGTGATTTACGATCTAGAAATGTACTAATTAGATTGTGTCCAAAAAAAAAGTAATTATTGCTCCTTTTCTTAGATCCAAGGCTCAAAGTGGGGTCTGGGGACCTTCAGGGGTCTGTGAAGCATAACCAGGGTGCCAGGGATTTAAAATTTTTTTTTGAACCATTCTCAAAGTTATCATACTTGTTATTAAATTCTTATAATTATTAGATTGTTTGACTGGTCAGGTGATGGGTTTGATCCAAGTAACACACGAAATAAACAAGTAGGTTTACAGTCCAACTTGACTCTAATAACAATCCTTAAAAATTGTTACCTGAAATAATAATAATAATAATAATAATAATAATAATAATATGTGTTTCCCCAATAAATCTGTACCAGGGGTCCATGGTTTTTTTTTTTTCTTTTCAAGTCAAATGAGCCCCTGACTGACAAAGGTTGAGAACCACTGTCTCAGATTTTCAAATTCTGCAGTAAAATGAGTTCATTGCTTGTTTAATCAAGCGTTCATTTATTATGGCGCAGGTTCCCAACTCTGGTCCTAGAGTTCCCATTCTCCTTCACGTTTAATGTTTTTCAGTATGAGCTATAATATGTTTAACCACTTGGTGGCAGTATAAGACCACATTTCTCTATTGTAACAGGTAGACCTGAGGGCCGGAGGTGGTTCAGTTCCTGCCTCTGTTCCTCAATGATAACAATGTGTGGAGTGATACTCGTTTAATGCTTGTGCTTATAAGATGTTGATCTGGATCAACTGCAGGAGCGCTATGCGTTCAGTTACACACTCTACAAGCTACAAAGAACCAGCATACTTTGCCGAAGTTTTTTTTTAAAATCCACAATAATTCCTCGTTTAAAAGGAATGCGTTACTTTGTCTGTATTTGAGTGACCTCTGTTGGAGAGAAATCCAGCGCATGCTCAGGCATGTAGCAAAGCCTGCACCTTCTATTGTGTGTTTGTAGTCTCTCAATCCCTCCTTATTTACCTCCTTCATCTCTGGAGCACTTGCCCACTGACTCACATGAAGAATGAGGACTCAGTAAATATGCTCTGGACATTTTTGACCTTCATCATTTAAGTCTACAGAGGAAACAACAGCACAGTATATGCTTGCCTTTAAGTGGTGGTGTAAAGTTTAAACATGGCTTTTTTACAACTTTCTTTGATGCACTGTGATTAGACTTTATACTTAAGTACGTTTTTTTGTTTTTTTTTGTTAATTGGAATATCTTTCTGTACAGGCGTACATACAACACAGTCCACACTTAATATTTGAATATAGAAAACAAATTAGTGCCATTAACAAGTATGAAATCTTATAAAGTGACATGGTGCAGCGCCATAAGGGCAAGACATGAAGTGATCAGCATCAGATAAGTAAGGAATAAAACACTTTGGGGTGTGCTCTTATAGGAAAATAATCTATACGCAGAGTCACATTTACCATACCGGGGCTGATTATTTTTCTGTAACAGCACACCTTAAAGTATTTTAATACTCTTACACAACAGCAACAATTACAATTTTTAATTTACTGATGAACAACACAGCACTTTTTTTTTTTTTATCCGGTTATACTTATAGTATATTTAATGTCTCATCTATGAAACAAGCTTCTCTCAAAATTATTTTAATGGTCAGGTTTCACTGTTACCTCCTTAAAACCAAAAGAGCAAGAGCTTCTGTTCTCGCTCACCATTTTCCAGCGGCGTCCAACGTCACCTTAATAAGAAATCATAGATACACAGAAGTAGTGCAGACATGAAACAGTCTCAAAGTTTCAGAATTCAATACCGCAAGATGATGCGGCTGCGTTGAGTTACGGCGGAAACTCGGCTCAGTTAGTTAGTGATCTACGAGATGACAAGCACAATGGTGTTGGTGATATTTAGCATGAAAGTTGAAGCTTTGAAGCTGATCTGTTTGAGCAGAGTGTACAAATGAGAAGGACTAAAGGACTAAAGCGCTGCTGCAGTCTGAAAACAGTCTCTTTAGGCAGAGTGAAGGCAAGAGCCAAATCCCACTGGCATCACTATCAGCAGGTAGTCGAATGGCATTGTGGGTAATGTAGGAAACCTTTAACCATTGTAAAGATAGACGGACTTGTTGATGAAAGGTGTTTATTTTGGATGTCACTGAAGATCACGTGTTGATTATAAAGATTAGTATGTTCTTCAGGGTGGCCTTTTTCCGTAATATGAAGAGGGAAGGTTCTAACCCCAGTGACTCTCCTGACCTAAATTAAACTCTCCTAGAGAAAACAGTGTTACCAAAGCAGTCATACTCTCTCCTGCTGTCTCTCACACATACAGAATAGGAAACAGCTGTAGCATGTGCTTTTGCTTAGACCCTCTTTTCTGAGGCGAACCTCTGATCCATGCCTCTCAGATGTGGTTGCCCTACTTCCTACACACAGCTGGAGCTTGAGCCACCATCAATAAGGCGAACAAATTTTGCCCACACGGCACAGCTGAGCTCAGACGTTTGGCCTCTTATGAACCTGAGAGACGCAGCAGAGGGAACAGGAGGAGGAGGAGGAGGAGGAGGAGGGAGCTCACCGTGATATCAGAGACACTTTGCTGTGTGGGAGAAAAAGTTGACTGTAGCACAGATTCTGATTCATATCCAAGCTGGTCATTTGGGTTGGCACTGTAGGATTATGCTGTTTGCTGGCGAGAACATTTATCCTTTTTTTTCGCTACAACGTGCCTTCCATTTAACGATCCTATTCTGTTCGGTAAAAGCAGGCTTATATTTCACTGACATCCTGCAATGGACTAGCATACAATCCCTGGCATCTCAGGAACGCCTGTGCAGCTTATTCATGCAGTTATCCATTTGGTAGCAGCACAATGCAAAAAAATCATGTGGTTACAAGGCAAGAGCTTCAGTTAATGTTCACATCAAACATCAGAATGGGGATAAAATGTGATCTCAGTGACTGATCGTGGCATGGTTGCTGGTGCCAGGCAGGCTGTTTTGGGTATTTCAGAAACTGCTAATCTCCTGGGATTTTTTTAATGCACAACTCTCTCTAGAGTTTACACAGAATGGTGTGAAAAATGAAAAACAAACTTGTCGTGGATGAGAGAGGTCTCATTTTATGCTTTACACTGCTGTCAGATGATTGGTTGAGTGGATAAAAGCATAAATGCCAGCCAGTTGATTTAAAATTTTATTTGGAAATACCCATTATATATTCTCCCATATATACTATTAGCAATATCAACACTCCTAACTGAAGTAGACAAAAATACCTTGGGGATTTCTTTCAATATACGTGTGTGTGTATTACCTCATACTGTAAACATCATATTTATAACACCTATAATATTTTAAACACTTATTTCACCTTGTTCCTCTGTCTTCTGTCAATGTCTTCAAACAGGAAGATGTTTCAGGAGCCCAACTGTGATCATATGAGGATGTTACAATGATATGTACACAGAGTAGTTTGGAGAAATTGTGATGTCATCATATGATTCTCGGGAGGCTAAACATAATCCTGTAATATACATTTGATTTTTCTAAAATGATCTTTAAAGACCCTTCTTGTTGTAATAATTGTAGTTTTGAAGTTGAATTAACAGTCATGTCTATTGTTAGAATTCAGCAAATGCCCTTAGACTTAAAAGTGAGTCGTAAGTAAACAGATTGTCTGTGCTTTTCTCATTATGGAGAGAAGTGTCCAAGTTCTTTTCTATGATAATGGCACAGTGTACTGATGTAGTAGACAGAGATTAGGTTAAAAAAAAAAACGAAAGAGTATCTCTTTAACATTGTTAGGCTGAACATTGTGTAGTGGTTTCATTTGATTCAGTGTATTGACTCCCTTTGCACGAAACGGCCTAATTTGCACTGTATATTCCTGGAGACTGAGGCTTAACAGGTAGATCTCATGCTCACTTCAGTCACCATGTTTATGTTCTGAGAGAGTCTGGATGGAGGGCTGTTGGCACAGTCATCGTCAGAGATTTGGCAGATAAGAGAGATGGAGTAATGCACGTCTCTGTCTCCCTTTGATCTGCGGCCCATTGCGTGCATCTGTGTTCTGATCTCCCATTCACCTCACACTTTAAACACCCAAACAGCTCTGATCTGAGCGAGCACTTTATCTGGGGGCTTTTAACGCAAGCACGGGCACTGACGTGGTTGTGGTCTGTGACTTGATGTTCTGGGCTTGTCTCTTCCAGCTGTGGTGTCTGGATGGTCCTGTTTGGGATGCTAGCAAATTAGGTGATGACATGGTACACACAATGGAGACATTAGCCTAAGAAGAAAATGATGTTTTTCATTAGACTTAAATCAAATGACCTTTTTGCTTTGTGCTATATAGGCTACACTGCAAAAAATGACATCTTAGCGAGTGAAAATATCTTGAATATAGTCAAATGTACGTAGTATCTCCTATTACAAGATTACAACAAACCAAATAGAAGAGCGCTAAAACCTATTTCTATATAATATGTATTCTATACAATAAACCAAATATAATGAGGGAGAGTGTTTCATGTGAAATTACAGATATTGGTCTGCCTATCTAGGAATAGACGAATAGACAGAAATAGATGGAAAAACATTTTAATCAGTAATTTTGAAAAAGTCAGCGGTGACCGTCTGATCATACAACGTGACCAACAAAGACACCATGACATTGAAAGAACCTTATACCTAGCAGACTAGTGGGCCATTACCTTCTGTCATCAAATGGCCCTGTAAAATTCAGGAGAAAATCCTGGTAGTTTTCATCCTCCATCTTCGTTGATCATATTCATAGTTCATACATGTGTTTTAATCTTTTCAAGCAGGTTGATCACAGCAGAGGCAGTTGTAGCAATTTTTTCAGACATGTACAGTGAGCATATTTTGTTGGTAGAGTCAGCAGAGTGAATTGAAGTGCTATCTGAAAAAAGGAAACTTGGTTCATGTGATTTACAATCTGGTGTCACCCGGAAAAGGTCGGATTCATTTTTGAGTCTGGTTCTTCTCAAGGTTTCTTCCCCATGTCATCTCAGGGAGTTTTTTTTTTTTTTCTTGCCACTGTCACCTCTGGCTTGCTCATGAGGGATCTGAATCTACATCTGGATTTTTGCTGTCACAGTGTCTATTGTTAAGAGAGGTATATAAATAAAATTGTATAGATGATATCATTTGTCTGCAACTTAGAAGTTCAAAGGCCTTAATGAAGGTTTCATGGGGTTACACACATTAGCTTGCATTATTAATGTACAACAGAAAGCTTTGGCAAATAAGCACTAAAACAAACCTGCCAACTCAATTACAGGCCAGACATCTGATAAAACCATTTGATATTTATAAAATCAACAGTTATTTGCCTGTAGTCCTGGGCTTTCCCCTCTCTGAAGAAGGATAACTTGGCAAATTAGTCTTTGCCTCTTCGCAAAGTCTGTTTACTATAAACGGTGCAGCCACATGAAAGGACGGGCCAGCCGCAGACTTCTTAGTTGCGCTTATTAAAAAGGACCTAATGTGGAGCAGACCTCTCTTCTGTTTCGCGATCATGTCACTTTCATTTCCTGAGCAATATTAATTCATATGGTTTTGTTTTATCTAGATGCCGACTAGAGAAGAGGTTCGATAGTGAGATTGCTCCTGTCTGAGAACTCAGCGAGGCTCAGCTGTGGAATTCACACTGCCCTCGTGACTCGGGCCGACCGGTGCCTGTTGTGTAACAGAGCACTTTCCTGGGAGATCACTGCCACTGAGGCAGATCTTTGTAAAGCTGTTGTTATTCCTCAGAGCTTCCTGAGGGAAGGTCTTTGCAAAGGTCAAGGGAGCTTTGGTATTTTGGTGATTTTCTCACAGATGCAGGTGGTGCAACAGGACCATGTACAAATACAGATGTTATTTCCTAATAGGTATCCCATGAGTGCAATGTAAAAAAGTAGAAGAAGAAAAAAAAAACTGCATTATGTTATACCACAGCACTGTTAAATTCTCAAATCTGATAGGTCAGAAGGTGTTATACTTTTTCTCAATTGCTAAAACACTAAACCCCATTCTCTGCACGAAATGCTCAGTGGCCTAAACTCATGTGTCAAATCAATCACGCTTTTGGCAAAACCTTAAACAAGTTCAGGTCATTAGACACCATTTGCAAATCTCATCCACTCTTTTTGCAAAACTCTAAACACATTCTCATTCACTAAAACACACTTTGCACTGTGATGAGCTCGTGTTGCGAAACGGTAAACACGAGAGGCAAAAGTTCAACACAACTACAACACGGTTGTCATCGTTTACACGCAACAACTCAGAATTGTTCACACTTGTTTCTAAAGATGTGATCAAGCCACAAAATATAAGACAGTACAGAGTACATAAGTGGCACAGGTGCATTGAATATTGGCATCAGTGGAAGGAAACAATCTGAGAGGCAGAGGTACATAAGAGAGGTGGTGGATGAGGAGGAAGAGGACGAAGAAGAGCGAAACCAAAAACAGTAATTTCAGATGAAATTAGAGCAACTGTCATAGACCATGTACTTGTTCATGGAATGACAATAAGGGAAGCAGGACAAACAGTACAGCCCAATTTACAGTCTTTCACAATTGCTAAGACAATAAACCCCATTCTCTGAATCAAATTCTCAATAGCCTAAACCAATTTGTCGAATAAATCACTCTTTCTGCAAAACCTTAAACAAGTTCAGGCAGTTAGACACTTGTTTCTAATTATGTGATCAGAAGGTACAAAATATAAGCCAGTTCAAAGTGCACAGATGACACGGGTACCTCCATCAACTATGGATAACAATATGAGAGGTAGAGGAAGAGTGCGTATACGAGGTGATGGGCGAAGAGGACGAGGAAGAGTAAGACCAAGAACAGTCATCTCAGATGAAATTAGAGCTACTGTGATAGACCATGTTCTTGTGCATGGAATGACAATGAGGGAGACAGGACAAAGAGTTCAACCTAATTTAAGCAGATTCTCTGTGGCCACCATAATCAGGACATTCAGAGAAGAGAACAGGTAATTGTTTCTTTTCATTGTATTTTGGTCATTGAAAGTTTACTGTATATGTTCGATTCAGTACATCACATCACTTTGTCAATAGAAAGGGGACTGGGAAAAAAAAACCTTTCTTATCATGCAATATTTTACGTATAAAAGCAGTGTCCGTTACTATTTTTACTGTATGTATGCATTCGTAAGTGCATTTTCCTTTTTTGCAGAATTGCAAGAATACCACATGAGGATGGAAGGGCTGCTATGTTCCTCCAACAGCAAGAGACTCTCATTGCTGATATGGTAATTCAAAACGATGCCATCCGACTACGTGAATACAGCACAGAGTCGTTGAAGACAATGTAAACTCTGAAGGAATCAGCAGCGTCAGCCTTACTACCAATGACCGTGTCCTCCAACGCTACAGGGTACGCATGAAGCAAGTGTACAGAGTCTGTAACATTGCCCGTGAGCGGACAGTCCTCTTGCCGGACCCAGCACAAAGGCCTGATGCTACAGCAGAATGATTCTCTCATTGACTTTGATTTTGCGGTTGCACAACATTTATGAGTGTACTGTAATGTGCTTTTCATTTTTGTGGCTTTTGCTGTTGGACTACTGTATTTTTACAGTATGCAAGTGTTGAATATACAAATATACTGTATTACCTGCTGTACTTACAATATACAATATATTCACTGTTGTGATTTTTTAAATGTATTTTTTTTACTATAAGTTGCAAAATGCCTGTATTATATACAATAAACTTTTTTTTGTAACTACCCCGCCCCAGATGCTGTGTTCTCCATTTTTTGATGTAGTGTCTAATGAATGCTCTGTAGTGTTTATATATTGTCTGGCTGTATGTATGATCTGAAAGCATTGTTTGATTTTGAGCACAGATGAAATGGTTTTGAGGTGATTGTCTGATATTGCCAGAAGAGTCAGGGGTTTTGTGGATGTAGTTTGAAGATTTGGTTTTGTATTTAAAGTTAAAGTGAGAAAATGAGAGAAGATTTCAAGAAATGTGTTTTAGCATTTGTGAAAAACTGTGATATTCTATGACAACAGTTCTGACAATAGTGCAAAATGGAATTCAAATGATATGTTTATATTAATTCACCTGTAATAATCATAGAACTGATTAAGAGGGACTTATGGCGAACGCACCACAAAATATAAGACTAAGAATAAACCGATTTAAAAAATGAGTTTTTATTTTAAAAAAGAGAGAGAAAGAGAGAGTGATAGAGAGGGATAGAGGTAGTAAGAGAGCACAAGAGAAAAAGAGAGAGGGGGGGGGGGGGGTGCTAAGAGATAGCGATGATTCTGCAGTCCTGCTGGGTAGAGCAGTGCTGTGTCAGCATCAGGCTCCCTGGTGGGTTGTGACAGGTCAGCATTTCAAGATATATCACACACACACACACACACACACACACACACACCTGGGAATTTGGGCTTTCTCAGTGGGTTCATTCCCCTCTGGCTAGTACCACTGATGTTCTAGTGTATTGTAACACATTAAATTGACACTCAAAATGATTTACTGGATGTTCATCGTCAACCTAGGATGCTATTATGATAAATATGAAACTTTCCAAATGCTGTCCAAACTTGACAATGAGAAATATCTTGCCATGTAGGCACATTTTCAAATTAACTGTGGCCTTTCAAACTGATTATCATGAAGTTGTCACCATGAATATCTGATTCTACGTAACAAAATCACTGGGACTGAATTAAGTCCTACTTAATTTATTTTCAGCTGGATGTCTATATCCATGGCTCTCAAAGGAGTATACATTTTTTTTACAGGGCTGGAGAACATTCTCAACCATTATGAAAGTGGTTATAATTATTATTTAGTTATTTGAATGGAATGGGTTTAATCTAAGGCTCAGTTCAATTACAGGACACTAACTGTACTACAACAGTAAGTAGAAATACTATCACCTTGAATCTAATTGCAGTTGGGAAAAGTAATTTAACTTGATACTAAAAAAATGTAGGTGGGAATACACACTGGTCAGTCCATCTCAGGACACCATGCACACACATACACACACTTACTCACATCTAGGAGGAATTTAGAGTTGCCAATTCATCCTTTCTGGAAGGTTGGAGGAAACCAGAGAACTCAGAGGAAACCCACACAGACATGAATGAATAAATATGAACGTCCATATTGGCCTAATATGCCTAATATTTGAATAGTTGGATTATGTTCATAAAAGAAATTTGTCATAACGGGGTCATTGTAAATGACTCCTGTTCTATACAGTGAGCATGAATTCTACACTTTTGGTTTTGCTGTACATTTACTGCAAGAATCAGGAAGTCAGAGAGGTTTTATCAAACGATATCAGTTATTTTGTCCATATCATTACGTTGTAAAGAAATACAAAGAGTTGCTATTATTTACCACTAGATGGTAGCCTTGCCAAAATCCACTATGTGACTGATAAATTGGCTAACAGCACGTAAAACCCCTGGAACCATCCTAATTACCATGTAAAGCCATGTTAGGAACCTAGTGTTCTCCAGAGGGCCACTTCTTAAACCGGGAATTCAAAGGGGGCCACTGCTGCTTTTTGTTTGCCTTAAAGGGAGAAAAGTAATCCACTTTATGAGCAGCTGCGTTATTGATCTGAGAAACTGTTATATGGCCAGAGAGATCAAGAGATAATGGGAGAAAGAGATGAGGGCACGGCTCTACAAAAATGCCTCATTCTTTTTTACTCCTGTAGATCCCAGGGTTCCTAGATGCTCCTCTGACTCAAACTCGTGCTTCCTGCCCCAGCTCAGAGGAGACGGAGTTCATCCACGTGAGCCACCTGCAAAGGGAGGGAAGTGCAATCTATACTGGAATGCACAGACACGCAGTGACAAGACAGGCATTCTATGTAAAACAGGCTCAATTAACAGGGAAAATAGCAAGCCGTGAATGTGGGCCAGGCCAGTGAAAGTCAGTCTGCATCTCTCTATGGTATGAGTGGCATTCAAAGCCCCCTCAAAAGAACATCTGAGCATTTTACACCAAGTGAAATAATTGGGACAGTTTGCATTTTTGTCTACTGTGACTGTGATTGTTCTTTAACCATCCTCACCCTGTTTTCCTTTCAGCTTAGCTCCTTAAATCCCTCCTGTTCATGCTTAAGACGAAGCAGGTGAAGGGTGAATCCCGTTTATCCCTTTCCTCACACTCTCATTAGTTGTGAATGGACTGTCAGAATGGCAGAAGTACTAATTTTCTGTTAATGATGAGAGATTAATGAGAGTGAATGTGTGCTTCCTGCCAGTTCGCATTTTTGGCAGCGCCTCAATGTCAGGAGTGAGTGAACGGTACAATCACAGCCCGGAGGAGCTACAAGAACGGCTATCTGGGAACAATGTGGCTCTTTCTCTGCCCACTTGTTTTCCTGTTTCTGCCCACACACATTCACACATACACACATACTCATATACTTTCACACACATTTACACAAGCTGCAAAATACAAGCCAAGACACTAAGGCCCAGATGGCTGCTCTTAGAACGCTCGTTATGTAACAACCTGGCATAAATGTACATCAGTGCCATACACTGAATCGAACTAAGTTGCAACAAATTGTTCAAACAGAATAACCCATAGTAAACCTCCTTTGCTCTGATGAGAACTATTTCAGTTTCATTTTATAAGAATTCTTGGCAGTACTTACTATAAAGCTGTTACTCATTCAGCCAGAACTGTGCTTTGATTTCTTTTAAATCTGTCTTCATACATTTCATCAGTAATGTCTGTGATTAACGGAATATTACACCATGTTTTCAATCTAATCTCCATATGTCTGTAACATACTGGACGTGTGATTACAATGAACAATCATTGTGACACCGTGAAAAGAACTGAAACCTGTTCACTTAAAAATGACTTACAGTGGAAGTCGTTTTGGCAATCAAGTACTTTCTGTTCTTTTCTCAATTCTTTCAACTACCAAAACTCTAAGAAGGGTATGGTATTCTTGTAGTTTCAGGGTTTGATTGCGTTAGTAGGTGAAATCGTGGGATAGGCCCTGGATCCGACGTGACCCTGATCATGATAAAGCGGTTACTGAAGATGAAAGAATCATTGAACTCCAAGAATCTGTGGATGTTTCCCCACATCCCCTCCTTACCCATAACATACTATACAGTATAATATATAGTGCAATCATTTTACATTTACATGTACAGTATTAGTAAAAAAAAATGTTGAAATCTAGAAGCACTAATGGTTCTTCAGCTTATTGCACTATTCAAGGTTATAGTATTTAGAACCCTACAATTGAAGGTTTCTCATTTGGGCACCCTGAAAAACCCTTTAAAGAAGCAAAGACTATCCTAAAAACCTTTTAGCAAGACACTTAATAGTGTAGTTGATGGATAATAATGGTATTGGAAATGAAAAGAAGCAAAAGAGATTAATCCCATTATGATTTCAGTGCAGGTACAGAGCACGGTACAAGCCTACATTTAAAAAACATAAAACTATTTTTCTCACCACTTACTAGCAAGCAAGAAAAAAATAGACAATTCAAACATATGGTGAATAATGACACTTACATGTTTATAAGGGCAGCACGGTGGCACCGCAGGCAGCTCTGAGAGGGCAGTGTGTTCGGTGTCACAGCTGTGTCTGACACTCCATCAGGTACAAACTACAATTCCCATCATCCTCAAGTCCCCAGTCAAGCACCTATCCTCAAGTATACAAAGCTGTAACCTGGAGAACCAGTGGGCATGACAAGTAGGATGAGACCCTGTCAATCATTGGCTGCATCAGCCAATTATATAACAGATTTGCAGATTGCCTTGGCCAATCAAAAATGTGAAGTACATTTCCACATTTTATGAATCACCCTATGGTTTTTACTGATTTTTGTTACAAAACTGGGGATACCTGCTATTTGGTATTTGGTAAGTTAATCATAATTTTTGGTTGGCTGATGCACAAAATGATGGACAGTTAGTGCTAATCTGCGATTAGTGCAAAATGTGATTGACAGCCATAAGCGGTTACTTTATTGGTTGATGCAAAAAATGATTCCCTACTCATATTCCCATCCACTGGTTCTCTAGGCTGCAGCATTCCACTAATACCGATCCCCGCTCAGAGTCACCTGATTATTAATGACACTCACACTGCTCTCATAAAATAACCACGCTGCTCTGTGTTACTTTGTGAAGTTTCACTCCAGCGTGGTTTCTGTGATGTTCCCAGGACTTCTTTATCTGCCTATTTTTATTAAAGTTGGACCGCCTGCTTCACAAGCCGTGTTCACACTGTAAGATTTTTGCCTCAATTTTGCTGTTGCAGCAAAAAATTGAACATCATAAAATAATTCTTTGGTTGTGAGTTGAGATTGGTAATCATAGAATGCGTAACGTGACATGCTTACACTTTGAAGAATATTTCTGTTTATGCGAGCCCATTTTCTGCACGGAATCCAATAGAGGCTCTTCATCATATAATCTGACATGAGGAACACATGTTATTTTACAGTCTGTTATATAATTTGGCTAAGATTTTATTGGGATCATCTCTTACAGTGTGATAAGTAATAATCTAATGATCGAGTAATGTTTTCTTTTTAATTAAACCAGTTTCAATAAAACTAGAAAACTAGAAAATTCACTTAATTTCATCCAATACCAACTCTAACCCTGTCCTTAACTATAACCATAACCATAACCATAACCATGATTTGGAGTTCATCTCATATACCCCTCACTGCCATACAATGCAACTGTAACTGAGCTGCCTCAAAACACACTCCCTCTCCTTCAGCAGTCTCTCACATTCACAGGGACATGGCACACTCTGTCCTCTCACTCCTCAGCACAGTCAGAACATAACCCTTTCTTGTCAGGAGACAGAACAGAGCATGGGAGACAGAGAGCGAGAAAGAGCTGGAGAGAGGTAAAGAAGGAGTGATGACGAGATGGAGAAATTGGAAGGAGGCTGCTTGTTTTGAAATGTAACCTTGGCCCCCATGGGCAGTGTAACTGGAAGCAGCTGCAGTGGATCGTGCCACACACAGCTCTGGGCAGCCAGACAACAGGCTCTCTGTGGGCGCTGCCGTCACCTCGCTGCCTGCCAGAACACTGGAGCTCTGTGAGGGAGGCCCAGCTTTCTTCACCACACTCCAGTCCTGCTCACAGGCCCAACAAAGAGCCAAGTTAGGATCCAGGGTACACAGCAGCTCATGTACACCCAAGAACACATATAGCTTTGCACAGAACAACCCTGTAACCCCTAATACAGAGATAAACACGACACCAATCTTAGATTCACATACAGCCAAAGCCATCTTCTCTCCTGGCCTAATAATACTTGAAGTAAATTAAGTATATTCTTTCACTCCCTATCCTACTTCATCAATAAAATAAAATGGTAAGGGTGGAGGGGATCTTCCTAGTCAGAGTCTGTTCTCTGAGTTAAACTTCAGTCTATACTCCGCCTCTTAGGGCCTTTTTAACGGACCAGGAATATAATTTCCGATCTCTATGCTTACCAGCCAATAACACTGCTGCATTTTTAATCTGTGACCATAATGAGTCAGATGTTTTTACCTGCCTGAAGTGTGGTGGCCTGAGAAAACCTCTCACATGGTCAAATATTTGACATTTTCTACTATAGTTCTGAAAACTACAGACTTTCCTGAACTGACATACAGTGTTTCTCTTTTGCATGTATCTCAGCCAGCTCTACATTTATAACCTACCTCTGCTTCTACATTTATTACGTAATCTACTTATAGAAAAAAATTACTTATAAAGGGAAAGAGTTTATAAAGAAACAACTCACTCATGATATTTCATAAACCAGAGCCACCTTTATGTTTCATGGCATGCAGTATGTTTATATTGAAATATATGTGATGTGTTAAGTGATTCTGGTGCTAATTTGCTGTTCCTATTCCTATGTGAAGTTACTGGTTGTATTGCTCTCATATCACAGGGACATTGCTAGCACAGCTACTATGGCATTTAATAGGGGAAAAAAAATCAACAATCTAAAACATAGCTTGACAGACTAAAAGACAAAAGCACTGGGGCATTACTCTCGTTAGGTAGAGTTGAAGCAAGGGCGAAATCCTACTGGCACAGTGGGTATCAGCGGGTAGTCAAGTGGCATTGTGGGTAATGTAGGAAAGTATTAACATAAGTGAAAATAGACCAACATGTTGATGAAAGAAGTTTAAATTAAAAATCAAATTTCATTACAAAGTAAGTCTTGGACACCACTGAAGATCACATGTTAATTCTAAAGATGAATATGCAAGTCATTCAGGGTGGATTTTTAATTTAAGAACACCGTAAAACATACAATCTTGTCCTCTCTACTTTGCATTGTAACTCCCCACTATACCCTCTGGCTGTGATTTTTGGATTTGTCTCAATAAACACCACAACAAACACACAATTTTTGTCCTCTTGCCAATATCTACACATTACAAACACCTTACAGTCTTATATAAGTCTATTAACCATGCACGGCTGCACTTTGCCACTTTGTCCCAGGCAGCTTACCTGCTGTTTGAGCAGCTGTTTTGGTCTCTGCCCTTCATGAACCCAGGGGAAAACCGCAAAGTGCATGAATCGCTTTCAGTGGGACACAACAAAACACACCCAGAAAAACAATGTGGAACTGAGAGAAGTGGATCATCAGCTGATGGGACAATATATTGCTTTCCAATAACAATGAAGCCCTTTAGCATGTGTGCTCTATGATTTGGGCTTATAAAAAAATACGTTTATTTATTTATTGCAAAAATGACAACATGGCTATGTCACACTTGTCCACTTTCCATTCTGTCCATTCTGCTCTTTTTGAGGAGGTGAGGAAGTGGATTCAAGAGTATAGTGCTCTAATACTTTGGTTTGTGCTAATCCTTTTATAGTTAGTGTTAAAATCTGCACTGTTAAATAGAGTTTGTTGATGTGCACTGTGAACAGTAAGAATATTTGACTTAGTAAATTAATGGAAGTAAGTTTGTGTCACCCTTAGAAAAAAAAGGTTTTAGGTGTGTCCCTTTGTTAGCAGCATGCAAGAAGGCACAATTTGTTCAGTGCAGAACTAAACCACAAAATATGTTTTAGCTAGTCCTAGTTCTGTTTGGGTTAAGAGGAAAATTTTATTCTTGGCAAAATAATTGCTTTAACCAGAATGTGAAACAGAGCAATTTTTATTGGCCAAGTAAGATTTCACTTACAAGGAATTTGACTTTGGATTAAATTTAAGGACTAACTAACCAGTGATTTTAGGCAGAAAATATGCAGAACAAATATCAAAATGTGAATGCAATGGGCTTCTTGCTGTGTCCTGGACATTGCTCGAAGAAGGCATATTCTTCATGGCTGTAGTTCAGCATTTAGTTTAGTTTACATTGTCTACTTGTTTGGTTTACATCACTGGGGCAGAAATGCTGAGAAACATTTTAATAAGCCCTTCCACATCAAGATGTGTGAGAGCTCAGGGAATCCCCATGATCTAAAGTTCAAGATCACGAGGCATAGATGATGACAGAGCTGTGTGGTAAGATACTAACAGCTTTGATGACTCACAACCCTGACTCCCGAAAAACATCAGCACTGACCATCACACTGTGAGCACAGAGAAAATGCCAAGCACTGATGCACTGCTTCTTAAAACACACAATAACACAATCTGGCCAATCTGTAGGCACACTGAGCAATGGGTCAGCTAACTCTATTCTCTGTTCTGCTAAACAACAAATTATAAATAAGTAACAGCAGACTGCAAGCATCATGACTTTATACATAGAAAAATACTAAAACATTCACTTTAATGATGTGTACTTTAATGATGTGTACTGACATAACAATATACCCTGATAAAGACATTTTAAATAGTTACATATGCCATGAAAGGAATAATACAGTGTTTCAACCCAACGTCTATCCATCACAACTGTAGAGTATGTATGAATACCAAGTTTGGTTCTACTGCAAGATTATTTCATTTTTCCAAAACTAGAGCAATACAACAAAATGTTATTTTAGTTACCTAACAAACAAGGTTTTATTGGACAATCAATGGTACAATAATAGCAGCCCAAAACTGGAAAACCTACTAAGGTCCACAAGTCTCGGTTCGCTAACCGTTTGTAGGGTGCCAGTAAGAGACCAACCATGGTTGACCAAATTCATCTTTATTATTGGGGACTAAAGGCAAATGGCCATAACCTTGCCATAACCATCATAACCGGCTGGACCAATTCTGGACCATTAATTAAACAAAGCTACAGTGGATCGCTTTATGGTTTATGAGCTAAACAATAGCTGGCCGCTGCAGGCGTCCATCAGCAGGAGAGTGTCAGGAGAGTGTTTTAGCTTTTGGTGGCCTGATAGCAGCCCCGTAACATGTTCTAAAGGGGTACTTATGCACTGTCTGAGGTTTTGGGGTAACCACTGGAGAAAGAAAATCCTGCAAAATAACTGTATCAGACTTAGTCACAGAATTTACCCAACAAAGCCTATTTTTGATCCTAAAAACAAAGTTAATATATGGGGAAAAAAAAGGAAAACATGAAAAGTATAACAATCCTGCAAAGTAAAAAAAAAGATCAGGATCTTCAAATCTTTAATATTTCAGACATGGCTGGCTGTGTGTCAAAAATCTTCTCCTCTTCTATGTTAAGAGGTGGGTTGGCCAGCGGGTCTGACCTCTTCCTCAATTATTGACTATCACCCATAGGCCCTAATGTATGCATGTTTGGTTAGCTACCAGCTGGCAGAAAACATGCTGAAAGTCCTGTATAAAGAGATAAAAGCCACGTCAAATGCTCAGTGAATGGACAACAGGAATAAAAGGAATAAAATCCTGCATCAGCCCATATGATACAGACCCCCTAATTTCATTTTTAGACCTCAGTGAAAGGCTTGGGTTTATAGGGAAAGATGCAATAAAACATGCAGACGTTTTAAGAGACAACAAGACATTTCATCAGTCTAATGCAGTCACATACGGATTTTCGGTCCATTCAAACATGCAGTCACTTTTCCTATATTACTGGTGTGTATTTTATGATCAAGTTCAATTTTTTTCTTTTATGGTTGAAATTTTTGTTTTACTTTCTAGCATTTTTCATGCCAAATAGTTTTTTTCCCATATAGTATTAGGTATCTTTTGTACAATCAAGAGGCACCACTCTGTGACACAACGATGAGCTTTGTGGCTTCAAC
This sequence comes from Pangasius djambal, assembly GCA_022985145.1. Classification (NCBI taxonomy): domain Eukaryota; kingdom Metazoa; phylum Chordata; class Actinopteri; order Siluriformes; family Pangasiidae; genus Pangasius; species Pangasius djambal. The sequence continues at coordinate 14,799,530 of CM040992.1, forward strand.
GACACATTTTCTCTAATCGCAAGTCTATCATTAGAGGATCTGACATGGGAAACACGTTATAACACTGTCTGTTATAGAACCTGACAAGTAATAATCTAAAAAGAATGCTGTAATCATACAGTTTAAAACAGACTTTAATCAATTGTAATGTCCTCTTTGAAAATGTCACTTCTTAAGCAGATATACTAAAAACCTGTGATATTCAGTTACTTGGTCATCACACCCCAAATTGTTTGTTCTCTTCCTCCCCTAATTCACACATTCGCTACTTTTGAGGCATTCGCAAATCCATAAGCTTTAGATGGCTGAGAGATTGTCCTTTGTGGTATTTGAACACCTGCCACGCTGGTCATGAATGTGAAAGGGGGTGAGGGGAGCTCAATCACTCCCCTGTGGCTCAGTGAATGGGATGGCACACGCCACTCAGCACCACAACCACATAACAAGCAACACCATCACCCCCACCAGGCCACACTGTCACATGAGAGAGTGGTCACATTTACTGATCAGGAGCGTGTGGGTCAGTCATCACCCTTTCCTGTCCCTTTCTTTCTCTCTCCTATTTCTCTGATTTTCTCTCGCTCAGTCTCATTCTGGACACGTGCAGAACGGAATGACATGGTGACACGCACTCTGGGATGACGCAGGCACTTGTTTTCTTCTCTCTCTCTCTTTGTCACACTCTCTCTCACCCCACTTAATGCTCTGGAAAAAAACAGGCCCTCAGCCCTTTCCACATCTTGAATAATTAAGGACTACTGAGCAGTTCAGTGAGCTGATAAATACAGAGCTATTTTTAGGTCACATTTAAGAAGAAGAAGAAGAAGAAGAAGAAGAAGAAGAAGAACTCATGATTTGTTAAAATGTATGACAGTGATAGCAGCAAGACTCCGAGAGCATAAGAGACCAATATGACCATGCATGTGAGCATCATTACATCGCTCATCCCCTAAACCATAGCAACAGCAATAAGATGAAAAACAAGCATAACCTATTTCCATTCACTAGATCTGCTAAGGCCATTGGAGCTCACTATATTGATGACAAAGCTCTAAAGGTCAGCACTTGATTATGGAAAAGGTAAAGGAGGTAGAGGTCTCCTGGTCTTCTCCTATTGTTCTGATATGACCCAGATTCATACAAATGACCTTCCATTGAACCCAAAGCTCGCTGGATTACCCATAATGCTTTTTTTGCAGTGAGGCTAGAGTCTATGTAGGGCTCCCTGATGAACCTCACTTTGCTTTCTGCTTCATTCCTGTGGTTTGGCTCACAATCCAGGCTGACATGTCAGCATTCCTTATTGCCTTAAGTGGTGAGAATAACACAAGAAACATGCACGTGATGGACAAATGTGCAAAAATCTTTACAAATAAATTCAGTAAAGAGAAACTGTCTTCAAAAATCTTGAAACAGAAATGAAAAGTTTTTGAGAATAAAGTGAATTAATATGTTGAGCACTGAACAGTAAAACAACCGATTATAATTATAATCGCCACAAATTCTATTCAACTGTGGTGCAGTTTTCTTAAGAAAATCAGCTAGTTGTTCCAGGCTTCTTGGGGAACATGTTACAGTTCTTCTGTAAAATCCCAGACAGCCTCGATGATAGTTTCACATGGGCTATTACTTAATACGATCCATTACTTAACAAAATACAAAAATTGCCTTTACATTTGAATGTTTCACTTAATTTTTCTTTTCTACTGACACATTAATTCAGTAGGACATTTATATAAAAATGTAGGGTGTAGTCCTTTTGCACAGTACTGTATGTGTACATTTTGGTGAGTGGTGTAAGAGGTCTTGCTTGTCGATGAGACATCTGATCTGATGTCATTTGACATTATCTGAGCACATGTTGAGCAGAAAGGCTGAAAAATTATAATATATCTATGGATGACCTAAACAACAACAACAACAACAACCCCTGAATCCAAATCTACACCCTGACCCCCAACACTCACACACACACACACACACACACACACACACACACACACACACACATTTATAGTAAGGACCTTCCATTGACATAGTTATTAATGCAGCTAATTAATGTATGCTGTACATACTCCTAAATCTAACACTATAACCAAAAATAAATTGTTTGGCTCTTTTAGGTTTTTTTAGGCTTTTTAATTAATTAATTAATTTAAATAAATTTTATGTTTAAAAAAGCAGTTTTTGGGGACCAGCTAAATGGGTAAATGTCCCTGCAAGGTCAAAATTGTCAGATATTCCTATACTTGTGGGCACATTTGGTGCCCACCAAGATATAAAAGCATGCCTACACATGCTCATATACACACAGACACAGACACACACACACACACACACAGACACATATGCACTGTCAGGTTTCCCTCCATAATCACATTAGACAAGTCACACTCGGGTCACAGGCTACAGTCTCCCACCCCAGTACTTCTCATTAATGATGACAGATGTCATTTTTTCATCAGAAGACATGCTGATCCACCTGCTGATTAATGGTTAGCTGATGCATTCCAACTAATGATGAAGTCATTTCAAATGAAAGCCACATGGACAGTAATGCACTTTGCCACTGGTGATGACACTCAGTAATGCCTTGTTTACAGGATGTGGAGCTGAACTTACTGGATGTGCCAGTGGCACACAGGCACACAGAGATACAAATGCTCACAATGGGTGGCCTGCTTTACCTATTATTACAAGTTATACAATGAATCAAAATTGTAACATAATAATGTGTCTTTGTATATCTCTAAAATAAGGATAGCCAGCAGATAGGAACAGATAATTACAAGTTAAATGTACAACAGTGAGATATTACTTATAGTAGGGGTGAAGGTCCGGTTACATAGGATAAGCAACTAACATGACTAAATGGAGACAACAGTTACCTTTTAATGCTTAACCATTATTGATTAGTTTCTGTTAATAAATAAGACAGTTCATTGTGATTATGTTGGGTTTTTTCGCACTGGCATTTCACATTACCACTTTTGACTAGCAAAACGGACTCTGAACAGATGAGACACATCTATAATACATTTCCATTTGTCTTTAAACATTCTGTTTTCATCCTCGACAAGGTATGTTATCTGACCAGAGAGGGTAAATAGAATTAAAATGATTTGAAAATCTGTGAAAACTCTCACCTTTCTGAATAATTGTCTTTAGCTCTATAGCTATTCTCTGGTCCGATGAGCTGCTTTCAGCTAAATAACTTATGTAAATGCATGTAATGTAATCGGATAAACTGCAACAGAGGATCTGCTACAGAAGCTATGACGGTTCATGTTTTGAAAACTAGTTAAACTTCAGCATTTTTTTTTATATGTTTATGAACTCTGCTACAGTAATTTATAGTTCAGTCTGCCTAAGTACTTTGCTGGTTCCAAATCGGGACCAGAGTTCACCAGTGAATCACCCCTGGTTTAAAAGAATACTTCAATGCTTTTCAGCTTATCCTGTAGTGTACAGCATATACAGACAATACACAGACAATAACTTGACATATTTGACATACAGTCAGGTCCATAAATATTGGGACATCGACACAATTCTAACATTTTTGGCTCTATACACCACCACAATGGATTTCAAGTGAAACGAACAAGATGTGCTTTAACTGCAGACTGTCAGCTTTAATTCGAGGGTATTTACATCCAAATCAGGTGAACGGTGTAGGAATTACAACAGTTTGCATATGTGCCTCCCACTTGTTAAGGGACCAAAAGTAATGGGACAGAATAATAATCATAAATCAAACTTTCACTTTTTTAATACTTGGTTGCAAATCCTTT
>CM040992.1:14803423-14885760 GCA_022985145.1 Pangasius djambal
ACTAGGAGCAGGTGTGAGTGACTTTTAAACCGGGGCAAGGAGAACACATGACAAAACTAACCAATGAGAACATGACACAGACAATGGAGCACATGACAAGATCACATGGGAAATTGAGTCCAGGAACAATAGCCAGAGTCTGAGGTGGAGTGCCCTCTAGAGGAGTTCGTGGGCACTCCAGCTGGCGATCGTAACACTAGCTAAACTGACACGAGAACAGGATATCTTTATTATCATTGTACAACAAAATTAAACTGCAATAGCAAGGATTATTAAATTAGCTCAGGCTCATGAGGTGGTTTCCTCTGGCCCCAACTCATCCGCCAACACCATCACATTAAAATTATATAGAATATAAAAAAGGTATTGCATAATGTCCTACCATTAAGACCTACTGAAATGCATAACTACATATAGCTGGTACTGTCCGGCTGGAGACGTGTTCACTTGCAGGTAACTACCAGAGTAGGATCATGGCACAGAGCAAAAATAAACACAAATGAACAGTCAAAATGCTATCATTAGACTTAGGCTGAAAAAGATGAATGCTATTAAGCAGAGTTTCAGAAAAAAAAATTGTAAGTAAGAATTGGTACTGAAAGGCAGAGGAAAAACTATCAGCAAATTTACTTTTACTTTGTTATATTCAGCTCTGTTTTTCAGTTCTATATTGAATATTTGATGCAAAGAAATATGAGATGAAAGTGGATTTAAACAGGCAAGTAAGTTATAAAAGCATTTCAGATGGCCGAATGAGATGGGACAAACCTGGAGTGCTGCAGTATGATGTGTTCTAAATATCAATTTCACTCTGAATTAGGCAAATGAACTGACAGGTGAGAAAGAGTTGTAAGAAATCTCCACTCACATCCACCCTAATTTTGACCCCTTTCCCATACTCACCCATTTTTGGACCTGTGGGCTTTCCATATTCCTTACATGGTGTATTTTCCTGTTCTGGTTTACTACTCTGTAATTAGCTTCAGCTGGTTTCTTGCTTCCAACTCTTAATTTAAGCTCTTTTCCCCCCCAGTTGCTTGTAAAGTCTTGCATCTTTGTTCAGTAATTCTAAATCCTGTTTCTCCATAGTCTGATCTGTTTTCTGTTATCTAGTATGATCGGTTTTATACCTAACCTGTTCTTTTATTTTATAATCAAGGGGTTGCATGCATTCACTCAAAACTGCTATGGATATCACCAGAAACCCGAAATAAAAGCGCATATTGACCCACACCACTCTTCTGAGTCCTCCCTGTTATGCCTACTCTATAAAATAATTTACATTATATAAGAATGTGCATGTACAGAAATATTTTATGCAGAAAATGCTAAGACCTCATTTGGTCATGGGATATTGTGTTGCCTAGTGTCTATCTGCTTTGTGTTGTGGTCAACACCTACATTAACTAATGTCCATTTATACTGTGAAAGCCGACATGTATCACTATATCATATTTGACTTTTTATTTTCATAATTCCCAATTTGGCACATCACAATTTGAGAAATCAAATGACTTTTGTCACTTCATATAGGAAAATGGGTTTCCACATAAAAGATAAATTATGTATAAATTGTCTAATTAAACATAAAAAGTAGGCCTAAAATTGATGTATATATATATATATATATATATATAGTTTATATATGTATAGTTTCAAGTATTTTCACTACATTGGTTCCATTGTAAAATTCTATTATGTTACACTGTAAGTAGTGAGCATATATAGCAGGGGTCATCATCTGGCAGACTGCAGTCCACATGTGGCCCCAGGCAAATAATTTCAGAGGATTGAACTAATACTTGAAAAATACTGTATCAAAGCTGATCAACATATTAAAAACTAGCCATTGTTCAGACTCTAGTGTTAAAAAATGACCTATCACAGCTTCTGTAGCAGATCTTCTATTACATCTCCTTAGAACTAATCACATGCATTCTCCGAAACACAGGCGGTTTGGAGTGAATGCCCACAACCCCTTGATCATAAAACAAAATAATAGGCTAGATATAAAACCAGATCATACAGGATAATAAAAACCAGATTAGACTATGGAGAAACTAATTTAGAAGAAAAAGGGTTTAGAATTTTGGAACAAACATGCAAGAATTTACAAGCAATTGGAAAAAAACCAAGGAGCTTAAATGAAGAGATGGAAGCAAGAAATCAGCTGCAGCTGCATTCAGCTGCAATCAAGACAGAAAGGGTTATTCCCATCCTGAAGAAACCAACTCTGGATCCCTTAGACATCTGCAGCTACCTACCGGTATCACTTCTCTCTTTTCTTTCAAAAATTCTTGAATGCACAGTCTACAATCAACTGCCTATCTATCTCACACAGAACAACCTCCAAGATTCTAACCAATCTGGCTTCAAAGTGGCACATTCCACAGAAACTACCCTTGTGGCCATCACTGAGAAGCTTCATGTCACTAGATCTGTCAAACTATCATCAGTACTCATCCTCCTCGACCTTTCAGCAGCGTTCAGCACAGTCAACCACAAGACTCGCTTGTCCATCCTCATGAGTCTTGGAGTTCATGGCACAGCATGGCAATGGTTTGCTTCCTACCTGGAGCAACGGTCATATCAGGTGCCGTGGAGGGGATCCACATCTGCTCCATGCAGACTCTTCACTGGTGTCCCACAAGGCTCAGTGCTTGGTCCTCGTCTGTTCTCCCTCTATACTCTTTGTGAGGTTATATCCTCACAATGGTTTTCATACCACTGCTATGCAGATGACACTCAACTCATCCTCTCCTTTCTTCCCTCAGGTGCTCATGCTTCTGCTCAGATCTCTGTGTGTCTGGCAAACAATTCATCATGAACAGCAGCTCATCAGCTGAAACCTAATCCCAGCAAAACTGAACTGCCGTTCATACCAGGAGATGCATCTCCACACCAAGGTTCTTGTGATCTCCCTGGACGACTCTCAGATCTCACCTTCTGTCACTGCACACAACCTTGGGGTAACCGTGGACAATCAACTGTCCTCCTCTCACATTGCTAAACTGACACACTCATGTCAATTTCTCCTTTATAACATCAGAAGGATTTGTCCATTTCTATCCACTGCTGTCACTCACGTGCTTGTTCAGTCCCTTGTCATTTAGAGACGGGACTACTGCGACATGCATGTGGCAGTTCTGTGTCTGCGCACCACTCAACCTCTGCAACTGATCCAGAATGCAGCTACACGACTTGTTTTCAACCTTCCCAAGTTGTCACACACCACCCCATTGCTACATTGATGCTTGCTTACAAAGCCAAAAATGGACTAGCCCCGATCTACCTTAAAGTACTTTTCACACTCTGCATTGCACCACATAAATGCCATAAATATAATATAAATATAAATGTAAATATAAGTTATTTAGCCAAAGGCAGCTCAAACCAAAGACTAGTCATAGGGCCAGAGATATTTGTTCAGAAAAGGGAGCATTATAACAGACTTTCATAGATTTTTCATTTTGTATGTCAACGTATGTATACATGCAGCTGTTGAGTCCATGGCACTAGTCAAAAATGGTAACGTGAAGCGCCACTACACCTGATATATGGTACCAATAATATATAGTGTTTGGCCTTACTGTGTGTTTACAAATGGCTTTAAAACACTTTAAAATTGTGACAAGAACATTACTGCAGATAAATAAATAAAAATGAACATGAAACATAACATTTTAAGGTCAAATTATGAAACTGTGAAAGAATATTTCTAAGCCTATGTAAATTTTTATGTGATTAAGAATCATGTGTCACCTTATATTAACTATTGCTGTTCAGATAATATAACTGTGTGTCAATATTTTAAAACAGATTACACTTTGAAATTACAACAGCAAATTATTTTCCATCTGTTGCTGCAGCCCATTGTTGTTATGTACGTACATTGTGTACAAAGTCAATCTAGTCCATTGTTTCGTACTTAAGTTATTAAATGCAACCTAAAATTAATCAAAATACAAATATAGCAAAGTACTGCATTGAATATTATGCTGGAAATCTAACATTCATTTTTGATTCTTAGGAAATCCCTTGGCTAGAAAAAAAATTAACAAGAAAAAATTGGTGTGAATTTTTGGTGCTAACATTAAAAATGTCACTGCTTAGTAAAGGCCAGTGTTTTATCTGAGCACTCATATGCTTTCATTACACAGCAGTGAGAGATGAAGCTGTGGGCAGTGTTGAAAGCAGCTTATGTAAGAAGCCTGTGCATTGTTTCCTCATTGCTTCAAGCACTTCCATATGAAGACAGGATAACGCACTCACAGTCATGGTTGTTTGAGCCCCCCATCACAGAGATTAACACTAAAAGCCCCACTTCAGCTAATGCTCTCAATACACAATAAAGCAACCCGTCTTCAAAATAAGTACACAGATGGGAAGGTTTAGCAGAACTGAACGTATTTTACCTGCAAAATATCAGATGTGCATTTCAGTGTTACATCAGATTTCTGTTTACAGGCAGTCAACACAGGAATACAAGTCACTGCACATTGTGGTAACCTTCACCACTTATGAACTGTATGAACTGTATGCTCATGGCAGACGAGACACCATCTCACAGTTTTCTCAGAGTCAAGCCACACATTAGACGTATAACAAAATGTGACATTTTTAAGGTTATGTATTCTGCACTAATGGCGTAGAAGTTTATCTGTTAGCAGAAAAACGTTATGAATTAGACTGATACTGAATCGTGAGGTGGACTGATTTCACATAAACCTGTAAAGGCTAAAAACAGTCTGTTTAATCACTGTTAAGTTAGCTGTATCTACTATCTGTATGTACATTTTTGTTTCGGTGATATATGGTGTGATATAAGCAATACAAAAGCATACATGGTGTGTGTGGGGGTGGGTACCTGCATACATATTAATACATGCATGTTTGTATATTCAGACACTTCAGCAAATGATGGAACATTGGGAACGTGCACATCTGTTCCTAAACTCATCTTTTCATCTTTTGTTTTTCATTTTCTTTCATGAAATATCCCCATAATCCCACCTTAACCATATGTAGTTCCCATTGCTTTAATAATTTTCTCTTATGTCAAAGGTCAGCCCATTCAAACTGCAAAGCCTGAGATCTTGAGCACTGAAGACTGCTTAAGCATTTTCGAAGAAGGACTCAAACTCATTTTGCCAGCAGGTGCAGAATTGGGACCTGTGGTCTAATGCTTTAAAATTATATTTAATCTTTTCTCTATACATTGCTGACAGACCAACTGCAACCCATGGATTAAAGCTGTATTTTATGGGAATTTAATCTCCTCTCAGCAAAATACTGGGAAGCAGAGCATTCTCTAGAAAGTGGTCTAACTGTAGGTATAACATTGCGATATGAGTTTTTAGAAAACCTTTTAAGGAGCTCTCATCACACTACAGTAACTGTGAATATTATTTAAAGCAAGGGCATAAAACTCAAATTCTGTCTGGGACATATCAGTGTTTTTAAGGCTTTTTTTTTTTTTTTTAAACATATTGTCTATTCTAGTGATAACACCAATAACCCAAGCTCTGAATGTAGAATAGGACTTTCTTACTAGAAATAAGAGTTAACAGAAACTATTCAAATGTATGCACTATTAGGTGATAACATTTATTATACTAATTAAAGTTCTTTTATATCTACAATTTACTGTATAATGTTAAGAAGATACATGTCCTTAGTCTCTCATCTCTCTTGTCTTCGCACTCCATCAGCTCCCCCTTTTTTAAACATATTTATAGGTCTCTACACTGGGTGATACATTTCAGGATTTGGATTCAATCACTGAATCACACTAGAGTCCAATACCTGTTTCTGAAGTCTGACTTCCATCAAATGCAGCTGATAAGTATCCATTTTAACCAGCGTTATGATGTCTCACAATCTGAGATGTGACCCCATGCATGTTGTATAGTGACACATTGTAAATATTAAACTTGTGCTATACGTACAACACAATATTCTGTTGTGTCAGGGAACAGAGACTTATGCCTTATGTTTAAAAAAAAACATAAAAATCCCACAATCCTGGCTCCTTACATGAAGGACTGATAATCGATGACAGCTGATCTGAACCGGCAGCCACCATATTTGTTTGCATCTAAAGTTCACAAAAAATTCTGCATACTCCCAGATTCTGAGATTTAGGATCATAGGTTGAGAAGGATTTAATGTCTAAAGGATGATCCAGTTTATTAATGAATTAGTGAAATCTGTCATTTTATCTGGGGCCTGTCACATTTTCAACATCAGTCAGTGTTGTATAAATCTTGAAGTGTAGCCCAGGCATTAAGCGATTATGTAATAACTGTGACAGTCCTACTCTCGAGTGTACAGTGTCACCAGCCTACTGACAACTGGCTTGCCACCTCCTCACAGCACATTCACCTGTTCAATGAAAAGAAATCATCAAGACTTCCACATATACCCCACAACCTGTCACTGCAGTTTATGAAGTCTCTACTCTCCAGTCGGAATGTCAGTTCCTTGGAATCTGACATATTTATTTGTGTATCAACCTTTGCCTGTTCATAGACAATTAACACCACTGGGGTATGTACTGAAATGCTTTCATTTTCTTGCAATCTGAGCTATCCTGTGCATGCAGCTCACTTTCTCCATTCCTCAGCGTTACCTTCCTCAGCTTTTCTATCAGTGTGTGTGACAATGTAACTATGTGCACCAGATGTGAAAATAATTTATAATGTACAACTTATGTAAGGAATAAAACAAGATGAGACGTGCCATTAAAGGAGAATATTATTTACCGAGAACAACATGTCCCAAAGTATTTTATTCATCTTATATCACATAACACATCTTTGCCAACACTAACAATTTTGTATTTATTCGGAACAACACATGAATTTTTAAAAATCTATTTATAGTTACGTTTATAGTTTAATGTTAGTTAACAGAAACAACTTAGTTCATATTATCACTTACAGTACAGCTATACAACAGCTATAAACAGTCCATCCATCATTCGTTGCTTTTTTCCTCTCAAAAAAAGACAAAGAAATTGCAGCTTCTCATGTTACAGAGGAACTGGAAGAAACCCTCTGTTCTGAAAACAATCCTGCGCTGGAAAACCTAAGGCTGCCAGTTTTCCTCTGACTCTTAAAAGGTGTCGACATTCCTTCCAAAGGTGGATTGAGAAGATGCTAAGACTGAAATACTGTTCATCGGAAATACTGTTAAGAAAATCAGATAGTTTAGATGTATTTAACACTGGTCACTGCATAATTCCATATTACTTCATAGAGTTAATGTAGCATTGGTTAGAAGATGGATAACTTTGAAAATAATTCTGTTTAGACACCTTGCAACATCCATCCACCCAGTCCCCACTCATGCCTACTGCAACCACAGACCAGGAGATGAGTCACAGGTATTAAGGGAAGGTATTGTAGCTCATCCATCCAAGCTGCTGATGGAACCTTTATAAAGCAAGGCTGCTTTGCATAGCTTCCTACAGTCAGACAGTTAAGTGAAAAAGAAGAATGCTGATTTTGGTAAATGCTACATTTCAGTGCAGTGTATGTGTGGAGCAGTCAGCATTGTGAGAAAGCACACTTCCAGATTTAACCTGATGCCACCTCCAGTGCAATGTCGCACTTTGCAATGTTCCCGTTCATGTGAAAATGAACGGGAGGTGAGAGAAGCTCTGGATAGTTAAATGAAATCTGATAATGGAGTATTGACAGCAATTCTTAAGAGCCCAGCTAGTGAAAATCATTGGAGATAGCACAGTTGAAAAACTCTTTTGTAGCTTGATGAAGGGCAGGATGTTTAACATATAATGCAAAGACAAACACCTGCAAAACCTTCAGGGAAAAAAAGGGCATGGATCGAGGGGGTCAATCCACAGTAATTTAAAAAGTAGGTTGCTAGTTAAGTGTTAAAACAGACTAAATTCCTGTGAATGGGATGACTCTGTGTCACCATTGTCCTTATCCTCTCCTGCAGTAGCATATTCAGTTTATACCCTGAAAAAAGGGCAAGTCTCTGACTAACATTTCAGCTGTGTGTTGTCCTAGCATTAGTGTTACATAACCATTTTACTCTTCTGCATTTAGCTTGTCAGCGTTTCCACATCTATATGTGCTCATTATTCTGAAAAAAAATGTGTGTCATCTGTGAAAGTGAATTTATCACAACTTAGTAAACTTAAGTTCCTACAATCACATCTTCAGTGTAGTGCAACAGGTGGTGGGATTCGGGAACAAGTAGTGAGTGCTACAGTTACAGCATGAAAGTGCGCCACGTCACCAAAGGTTATACATACATGCATACACACATACATACAAAAGTCAGTACGGCGGAGGGATTTTCTTTCTCTGTTTCCTGGACAGGAGGAAAAGCAACCTTCTGAACCTGCATCTCCACCAGGAAACAACAAATACAAAAACTGACACATAATCTTCTTGTTTTGTGTGCCCTGGCTTATGATAACATTAGCTGAAACTTTTAGCTGTCACATTTCTAAATAAAAAATTTATAGAGACGTTTTAATTAGGGGAGCACTCAGAGGATAAGGAACACCATTGTTTATGATTCCAACTTGAAGTACTGTCTTGGTGACAGTAAAAAAGCTAGATTTAAAAGGTTGCATCTTTGTATTATGAAAATGGCGCAATATGATTTTCAAACTAGCATCAGCCAAACCCAAACAGTCGTGTAGAACATGAAAGATTTACTGGCTATATAAACCATCAATAATTAATTAATTAATTAATTAATTAATTAATTTTTGTAATATTAGCTATTTTTAAAACATTTCAGTCATTTCCAGCTAGTCTTTCTTATGGGCAAATTCAAAAAGCCAGAGTCCAAATGTGGAGTAATATCATCATCACGTATCACTATAACATCTTCTACAGAGCTGTCCTCTTAATTAGAGGCTGCCTCAGAGCATGGTGAGCAGCGTTCCTGGAGAGAGTAATAGAGACTAGCTGCATAATGCAATTGGTCATAGAATGCAGATGAGACAGGCATGTTTGGGATAATCTAGTGGAGATGCTGCAGGAATCAGCAGTGAAATCAGTGTACATAATTACTATGATGATCGCACTGCAGGTTGGCAGAACATCTGAGCACATGAATGTTTTGGTGAAATTATTTACTTTAACAATGTTAGACAACGCCAAGTTTATGAATTTCAAGTCAACCTCTCGATTGTTTGATACATTAAATGAAATGCTGTTGGGTTCTTTTTTTTTATTATTGTATGAAGGATTTTAATCTTATTTGGGGCTTTCTGCATACAGCTGTAACTAGAAATTTTGTAAATTAGATAATAATCTCTGTTCTGATGGTTACAGTTATTACTCCCAGTAGCCGCAACGTACGGTCAAATAATTGAAAAACTAAATTTGCCACATCTTTTTAAATTTGCCACTTCCCCAGAGACTGACAGTCTATCCAGATTTGTACAGATTGCATTTATATAGTCCAGCAATATGCCTCAAAACAGTTCTTACTATCAAGCTTTAGAAGGATTTTTTTTTATCAAAAGTTTATTTTCTTAAAGGACCACTCTCACTGACGGCTTTCTGGAATAAAAGAGCATATTTTGTAAAAAATTGTTAAAGTTTCAAAACTAAGCTGCCCATTTTGGATTTTTTCATTTCTTTGACATCACAGAAATGAACATGTTTATATATGCCTGTCTGTTCACTTTAAAACCAGTTAGCCCCACCCATCCACTTTACAGAAGGTTAGCCCCGCCCATTCATTTTACAGAAGGTTAGCCCCGCCCATTCATTTTACAGCAGGTTAGTCCCACCCAATCATGTTGATGTGTACAGCACTTATTGGAGTGAAAGATGTCGCAGCAGGCAGTTAAACACTGCTGTTTCTGGCTGTTAGGAAACAAATGTGTCTCTACATAAGCTTCCAAAGGATCTAGGTGTTCAAGGAGTAGCTGAATTAAATTTTTTCCTGACATCCCTGAACATTCCAAATTTGTGCTGAACAAATTTAAAAAAGCTTTCCGAATTTAAACACATTTATCCTGGTAAGCGTCACAGTTGATCTGGTGCCTAACCCAGGATCACTGGCCATGAGGCACGGATACACCCTGGATGCGAAGCCAGTTCATCACAGGGCACTACGCACATACATTCACACACTCATTCACACCTAGGGGCAATTTATCCTCCAATCCACCTACTGTCATGCTTTAGGGAGGTGAGATGAAACCAGTGAACCCAGAGGAAACCCATGCACACATAAGGACACGGTAACCCTGGAGCTGTGAGTCAGCATTGGTACCTGTTGCACCATCATGCCGCCCATAAGTAAAATGAATGATTCTTTCATTTATATATTCCTGACTATTCAGTATATACACTGATTTTGAGGCAGTGTTATAGAACAAAGTATGTTCTCTATGTGCTAATGCTAGCCAGATACACTATATGGCCAAAAGTATGTGGACACCTGACCATCACATTCATATGTTTGTTGAGCATGTCATTCCAAAACCATGGCCATTAATATAGAGTTGATCCCCTTTTGCTGTTATAACAGCCTCTACTCTTCTGGGAAGGATTTTCACTGGATTTTGGAGGGTGGCTGTGGAGATTTGTGCCCATTCAGCCACAAGAGCATTGGTGAGTTCGGGTACTGATGTCACACGAGAAGGGCTGGTGTGCAGTCGGCGTTCCATTCCAAGCTTGACAAACCATGTCTTCATGGAGCTCGCTTTGTGCACAGGAACATTGTCATGCTGGAACATGTTTAGGCCCCTTAGTTCCAGTGAAGGGAAATTGTAATGCTGCAGCATGCAAAGACATCCTATACAGTTGTGTGCCCCCAACATTATGGCAAAAATTTGAAGAAGGCCCATATATGGGTGTGATGATCAGGTGTCCGCATACTTTTGGCCATATAGCGTAGCTTCTGCCTTGCTATTATATTTTCTAATGCTATAGGTAGTCATCAAGCCAATAAAGGTAGAATTAATATTCATTTTTTAAATCGTTTTAAAAGCTTTGAACTCCCAGTGTTTCCTATACAGTTTTAAACGTGTTACAGGCAGGAGTGTGGTGTGCCTCATTTCACTTGTGAGGTGATCATTCAGTCAGAACAGAGGTTATTTATGTAGCAGTCGTAAAGACACAGTAACAAAGCAGCCTGTTTAATTCTGAGGGATAAAGAGAGATTTGAAAATGGTCAAGTAGATATGAATTCTAAGTGTTTTTATGTACATGAAGTCACATGAATGTTGTAAGTGGACTTCAGGGAAAAAGATAAAACACAAATACAATCCAGGATATAGGACCTTTAAGCTAAATTCTAACCTATTTTCAGCTCTACTATATGAATAGTGGTGCGTTCAAGTGGAAATCATGGATTCATATGTTTTTTTTAAGCAAGCACAGGGATGGCCATCATTCAATCACTTGTATCTGTACATCCACAGTACCCTCAGTCCTGCATATCACTGCAGTTCTGGCTGTTCTCCATGTCCTAGCAGCTGAATACCACCAGACACGTAGCTGAATGTAATAACAACCATATGTGCCACTTCTCTCTTCCTTCTATCACTAATGAGAGGCGGAGGCAAGATCAGGCCTCCAGGAGGACAAAGTGGCAGACTTTACAATATAAGAAGAGGCAGTATGACAGAAAGCAAAAACTGGCTAGTCATGAGCATACACAACTTATAGTATTTACTTATAGTAGGTACACCTGGAGAACTAAATTGTAGTATTTACAGGTTTTTAATGGGACTGATCCTAATGTGACTATAAATTAGTACTTTATTAAAGGTGGGCACACATGGGCCAGTTAAGCCTGCAGGTAACAGACAAATACATGATAATAATCTAGGCCTTTTCCCAGTCAGATTTTCGGTGCTTCTAGGAAAATAAAAAGTCATACACATCTAAATTTACTTATACCTATTCCTTTCTAATTTAAATGAGCCCATTGCTTGTTTAACCCAAAAATCTAAAATACAGGGTGTTCAAAAACCTTCGACCAGCAGTGTCAGTTCTGCACTAAGTTTGGTACTAACTGAATGAATTCAGATTTCGTTGGATTGAAATAATACAGAGAGACAATTCCTTGAACCCGTGCCCTTTTTTACTGTTAAAAATACTTCTGGCTGCTTTGCATTTGAAAAACAAATTAGTAGATTGTGCATTACCAGTCTCATGGCAAACCAAATTACTGTCAAGTACAAATGCATCTTGCATAGGGCTACAATTATTCCTCATGGGGCTGTATTAGTAATAAAGGTTGTGTTGTTTGTTACAGTAGGAGCTTTAAGGCAGATTCAGGTCAGACACGAGGAACAGATGTGTTTCCCTGCAGCTTAGTCTGCCTGCTCTAATGAAGAAAGCGTGTCGTTATTTAAAGCACTCTTATGCTTCTCCCTAGTCATGCAGACTTGTACAGGTTTAGCATAGATACACTACTATATTCCTTATTCCTTTAAGGAAAATATCTATCTTTGTTAGATGGAGCTGTACAAACAGGGGGCTGTATTCAGAGCTGAATTATGCATGCACAGTGAGGAGCTAATGCTGAAAGAAATTGTGCACAGTGGTATTCTGACATCTGATAAAACTACAGATATAACTGCTACTTGGACACTTCTGTGGGCTTTGAATGCACAGGGCGGAGTTACCTGTGATCCTGAACTTGGAATACAGCACATTTTTTTGGTATGATATCGGCTAGAGTTAGGAGCAGTATTAAGTTCAGTGCCACTGTCTGATAGCATCCTGAAAAAAATAATAAAAGGAACTTTTTGAATAAAAGCAACTTTTCCAGTGCATATAAAAAGATTGATGCAATTGTATGTCGTCAACTAAAGTTCTGAATAAGGCCCAATGAGAATAGGCTGAATAGGATGTCCTAGGTTTCTTACCTACAACACTGATCTAAAAGTCTTATGAACAATAAATTGTCATCTGAGCACAGGAGCATTTCCCGTTGCCCTCATGCCTTGTGTTCTATGCCAGTTGATATGCCAACCATTCCATGGCAACCGTGCCAAGGCCGCATGCTGTTGGCCTTTTCTGGTCTGTGACCTTGCACCACACCATGCCATCACAGCTATAATCACTTCAGCCTCCAGAACGGATGGAAGATTTTTAGACTTGCCAGTTGCATTTGTCCCTGTTATTAACCTAATTATGGATGAGATTCGAAAATCCAATGAACTTCCTCTCTTCCGTTTCATGATTAGCTTGTTAGCTTCAGTGTGTTAAAAATATTTGTTCAATCATACCCACATTTCCTACTTAGTCCTCTGTAATATGTGGGACGGGTTTGCTGGGCATATAGAACATTTCTTGAGTATAAATTACACAATGTATTTCCATCATTCATTGTGTATAAAATACACAATGAATGATGGCGATACACAGACGTCGTTTAGATTAGTAGATGTCAATGTCCATTTAATATCATAGGAATTACCGTGTCTAATAATTTTTCTAAAATAGCTAATTCTACTAATAGTGTGTCATTTTTGTAACTGCATAATGCATTGATCTCCAAACACCGTGCCGGTTCCAGCGCATCATAAATGAAAGATTTTGCCAAAGCTCAAAGAACCTGCCTACAGATCAAGCTTGACAAAAGGTTGACTAGTACTCCCCTACTCTGCTGCTGTTAAATAATAATCTACAAATAGCATTCATTGACAACCACTTCCAAGCTGTGAAAAATAGATCATGTTTCTTCATAACCATGTGAGCTATACAGGGTGTCTCAAAAGTCTCCATACGTAAGGGACTATGTATACCAGCACAACGTCGGTTGTGCCTTTGTCAGTGGATGTTCATGGATGTCCACTTCTCAGTTGGTCCGCAGTCCAGTCTTGTGAAATTTCTTAATAAACTTGGCAACAGTGTCGTGTGTGATGTGATTGCCAGGTTTCCTGTTAAAGTCCATTGCAACCTTGCGACAGCTTGATTTCAGGATGATTTCAATACGGCCTTCTATTGTCAAAGGCATTCTTAAAGTCTGTCTGAAAAAAACAATGTGTTCATTTCCCCCATGTATGGAGACTTTTAGACTACACCCTTTAGTGTAGTGCTTTTCAGCCTGGATTTCCAACATTTCACATATTCCCCCAAGACTGAGCTGGGGAAACTTTCTGCAGATTTAGAGTGCTTTTAGAGCACTTCTCGCAGACGTGACAGCATTTAACATTAAGACAGAGATCCAAGCCCCCTGTGAATGCACTACTTAATTATGCAAAAGTATCTGTAACAGTGGCATGGAGATTCTAGTCCCAGCTATGGCACAGTCTGTAAGTAGTTGGACATGTTTTTTTTGGCTCTGTACTCTAGGATATAGTATTTCAAATGGAACAGTGACTATGAGTTTAACTCATCAAACCCCTTTAAAGTTTCATTGTAGTTACTGAATTATTCAGAGTAGAAACTTAATAATCTGCTTTATGAGAATAACTGAATAATAAAGCTGGGTGTTTTAGGGGTTGAAAAAAAGTGCAGACTTTCCTTCAAGAATATTTACATCTACAGTATATTAAGTGGAATATATTATAAACCAGTACGTCAGGTCTGGGCCCAACCAAAAAAGGTGCAGGAGCAGGCAGCGTATATTTTCATGCAGACGGGAGCTGGGGATCAGAATATGATGGTTGCAGGACAAAAAGTAAGGCTACATTCAGTAATATAGGGATTTATTGAATGTGTTGGGTCGCTCGTAGGACATTGTGCTATGTGTTTACTACATTCATTCATTCATTCATTCATTCATTCATTCATTTATGGTAAACACTTTGTCCTGTTCAGGGTTACCATAGTTTAAATTATATATTTGTTTATATTTTGGGGAAATAGAACCAACTAAGTGGGCAGTATGGGTTAAACTTTCTGTGGTGCCATGCGGGACTGGTCAAGAACTGTTCAGAATTCCTTCAGAAGCAGGTAGGAGTGAGATTAAATAAACAGTGCAGAATAACAACTGAATAATGTTTTCATTCACAAACAATAAACTTGTGCTTATATGAAGAACACTTTTCAGGATGTAGGCATAGGCGAGTCAGCAACCTTATGAAGAGCACTTTACTGATCTCTACATAAAGCAAAAATGATCACTTCATGTATTACCCTGATATGACTACCCTGTAACATAGCAAAACAGGTGTAATAATATTCCAGCATCGAATTTTACCATTTTAGCCTTAATAAATTTCCCTCCCCCTTTTTTTTTTCCTGTTGAAGTGCACTGTTAGGACAACATATGAAAGATTTTAAGGTAATTGGCTAACAAATAGTGTGTATACCAACTACAGGGGCAGGCTGATTGCCCTTTGTGAGTCTCTGTAAAAAAAGAACTGGGGAAGCTAGATGCTAACAATTAGCATGTTATACCAGTTTCACCCACCAAGTTCAGGTGATTCATGACAATCTGAGGTGAGAGCTTACTCATTGCCTAATAGCTAGTAGTTATCGGGTGCATAGGTTATAGGAACAAAATGGATAAATGTAGCTACCCTTTATGTAGCAAGTGATGAATTCCTTTTGCAATAATTAGTAACGCATTGTAATAATTCACAAGGCTTCAGATTTTTCGTAGTCCTCCGTTTAGCAGTGTTCACGCTCATTTTGTACAGGCTCATATGCACCCTTACTCCAAGCCGAATGCAGCCAAACCAGTCACAGAGCTAGTATCAGCCTGTATATGAAGTCTAGTGCTCTAATATGCTGTGGGATTACTAAACTGTGATAAAATATACACCAAAAAAACATTATTATATGTACACTATTCAAGATCTGTGCCTTTATCAGCCACATTTATCCTGACAAAAAATGAGGAGGTAAATTTCTTACAGCTAAAAAGGTAAAACTGATTCTGGAAATTTTTTTTTTTTCTTCTTTTTTTGTGATCAACTTTTTATTTGATTATTTGACAAATATTTATTCATTTGCTCCAAGCAAGCACATCAACATCATAAGACAAGGCAATATGGGGCAGTATACAAGAATGACAGAAATGTGACCAGAGTAAGACAGGAAATGTTTTCTTCTCATGTTACACAAAACATTTTATTCATTAAACCTTTATTTAACCTTAAGTTAAAAAAAGGCCAGGTTACAGTATTCTAAAAGAAATCTTAATTCCTATAAACAGATTAGATAATATTAACAAGAACCTGTATGACTGAAGAAGAAAATGTGTGGAGAGAAAAAAGCAATCATGATCCAAAGCTTACCACCTGATCTGTGAATCACTGTGCTCTGGGTATGTACAGCTGCCAGTGCAACTGGCTTTCTTGTCTTTACTGATCATGTGACTCATGATGGTGTCAGCAGGATGGATTTTCTTGTGAACAAATGTATTTTACCTGCTCAGCTCAAACCCACTGCCCAATGACAATTGCCTGACTTGAAGGAATTAAGCTACTCTAGTGTATTTCAGCCTAATCTTTAACATCTTTGCATTCATCGAACAAGAATTTCAACACATTTCCCTGCATGAAAAAAAAAACACGTACAACAGTAGTCTAAGGGATATCACCTGCATACCTGTCGCGCATATATAACAAACTCCAAAAATATGTTTCCATTTTCATTTTATTTCTTCTGTTACTGGATCTATAATTACACCAACTTTTACAAATACTAATATAATAGGTGTTATTTCAACAATGCTGATTTGTGTAGTCAGAAGAACTATGAAGAAAAACTTGTGTATATGGACAACTTATATCAGCACACTTATGTATGTGCATTTGGACCCAGAGTAACACTGAGATAATTCAATGTTGAAAATTCAACAGTGGTTTGTGAAAATAAAAAGTGAATGAAGCTACTGACCTTTTATCTGTAAGATAGCCTAGAGGTGATCCTCTTGATGAAGATTAGTATTGAGCACACTTGTGTTGGAAATGCTCTCACTGCCAGGTATGGATCCTTTATTCCCCATATGCCTCTCTGTCCATCTTGATTCTGATGTCCAGGTCAGAAAAAAAGTAGTCTTATCCTTATGAAATCAGAAAAAAAAACAAGCTTTCCATGTTTGTGGGTAGTACTTTTACACTTTCCATTTTTAATGGAATCAATCTATTTTAACAGATGTGAAAAAGTATGAATCTTCATACTCCGTGTGTAAAATAAAATACTAAACTGTGCTTTGGAGGTCTCTATAATTTATTCAAATGATTTATGTGCTTCCATGCATGAAACAATCCAAAATACTGAAGCTCCATGATTTCTGTTGCAATTGAAACAACCATATCAGCAACCACGAGTCTGACACGGTACATTTAACACAGTACATTTCAGAAAATTAATTTTCTTCAATTTGGGTTGTGTTGAACCGACACCTAAAGTGTTAATTCTTAAAGTATTAATTGTGTCCAGCTTGGATTTCTAGAAACAAGTAGCTCTGTTAGGGGTCAAATGAAAAAAAAAATTAAACCTTCAAGCACTGCGGCGACATGTTGATCATTTCGGGTGTGCAAAGACTTATACCAGTCTATAAGACTTAGAGCGTCTTAATCTTTTTGACCAACCTATACTGATAAAACTAAATTTAAAGGTATCAACACACCTTACAATGTTGGTGACTGACGTTCATAATCCAAACTAACACTACAAGTCTGTTTCCCTTGTGTCTAAGCAAAAAGCATAGAGGGAATCTTTAATGTCTGTGCTGCTGTTTGCTTTAATGTTGGCCTTTCCCACCGGTGTGTCCTGACTTTCTACATCTCCTGTGGAATTCGGAGGTGACCTGCTGCATCCGTGGACATCATTGGAGGGCTCATCCTTGAGTGCAGCTTGCTCCTGGTCGGTCTCTCGATGGTAGAAATAGTTGAAGTTGGATACGATCACAGGCACGGGCAGTGCAATGGTCAGCACACCAGCAATGGCGCATAGTGAGCCTACAATTTTGCCTCCAACTGTTACAGGCCTCATGTCACCATAGCCCACGGTAGTCATTGTAACCACAGCCCACCAGAAGGCATCTGGGATGCTGGAGAAATGGGACTCAGGCTCGTCAGCCTCAGCAAAGTACACAGCACTTGAGAAAAGGATTACACCAATAAAAAGAAAGAAGATGAGCAGGCCTAGCTCTTGCATGCTGGCCTTCAGAGTCTGCCCCAAGATCTGGAGACCTTTGGAGTGCCTTGAGAGCTTGAAGATGCGGAACACCCTCACTAGTCTAATAACCCTCAAGATGGCCAGCGACATGGCCTGCTGTTGCTGGGGTCCGTTGTCATGATCCTGACCGTGCTGCTGCTCCACCAGCTCTGTCCCTACTGTGATGAAGTAAGGCATGATGGACATAATGTCGATGATGTTCATGACTGTTTTGGAGAACTCTGACTTGCTGGGGCAGGCAAAGAACCTGACAATAAGCTCAAAGGTGAACCAAATCACACAGGTGGTCTCAACGACAAAAAATGGGTCGGAGAATGTGAGTGATGGGCGAGCTTGTAAAGTGGAGTTGGCAGCCATCCTGCTCGCTCCTTGAAGCTCCCTCTCGTCCCTGAACTCAGGCAACGTCTCTAAGCAGAAAGTGATGATGGATATGGTGATGACGATCACAGATACAATGGCGATGCCACGGGCAGGGCTCGAGCTTTCGGGGTACTCAAAAATGAGCCACACCTGTTTCTGAAACTCATTGTGTGGTAGGGGTTTCTCTTCATCCTTGATGAAGCCCTCGTCTTCACGAAAGCGCTCCATAGCCTCTTCGCCCAGCTGGTAGAACCGTATTTCATCAGCGAATACATCAATGGACACATTGACTGGCCTCCGGATTTTCCCACCTGACTGGTAGAAGTACAGGATCCCATCAAAGCTCGGCCGGTTGCGGTCGAAGAAGTACTCATTCCGAAGTGGGTCAAAGTACTTGATCCTCTTGTCTGGGTCTCCCAGCAAGGTGTCAGGGAACTGGTTTAGGGTGCCCAGCTGTGTCTCGTACCGCAGACCCGCGATGTTAATGAGCACGCGCTCATTGCTCCCGTCATGCTCCACGTTGTCCACCACGTCCACCACGTCCGACAGGTCCTCGTCAAAGAGGTGAGGGATGCGGTCGGCGCGCAGCAGCGCATCCACGGCGCTTTCGGCGCAGCTGAACGCGTCGCTCACGTCGTTCATTCTCCACGAGCTCGGTTCCGTGTTCAGCTCCTTCACACACTCGTCGGCGCGCCCTGAAGCCGTGTGCTGCTCCCGCGCGCTACGACAGCCTTCTCCGGCATCGCTCGCGCTCCCTCTCGCGCCGCCGTTCTCCAAACTCACCAAGGCTATCTCCATTCCGGAGCCATGAAATGTTCACCAAGAAAACATAAAAAAAGACCTGTAGATTTCGATCAGATTCACTTATTAGTAACAGTTCTCTCAATTGGATTTCGCACTGAAGTTTTAAAAATGTTAACGCTGTTTTAACGTGAGAGATAATGAGCGCGCGCACGGAGCGCCAGCGCGAGCTCTGTGGTAACTGAAAAGTAAATAAAGCCGCGAGAGGCGAGCTGAAGACCCGGATGACAAAATAACGAGGATGATTCCTGACGTGAAAACAGCGCTCATCGTTCAGCGCGGTGAGGGAATCCTCACAGTGTCACCGAGAGGGGGAACCTCCTCATCCTCCTGTCGCTTAGAAGCATTTACACACCTCAATCATTCCCCTCTGAATTAAAGAAGGCTGTGTGTGCAGTGAAGGAGGGTCTATGTTTCTGAAATACTCAAAGTGTTGAATATCTACTGTATGCCAAGGAAAAATGTTTAGATCATATCTTAAAGAAGCAAGACTGACCGAATGACATGTTTAATGACATGTTTGGGAATTTGGGAAAGCATGTTTGGGAATTTGGGACAACATGTTTGGGAATTTGGGACAAAATGTGGGGAATTTCAGACAATATATTTGGGAATTTGGGACAATATGTTTGGGAATAAGGGACAGCATGTTTGGGAATTTGGGACACCATGTTTGGGAATTTGGGACAGCATGTTTGGGAATTTGGGACAGCATGTTTGGGAATTTGGGACAGCATGTTTGGGAATTTGGGACAGCATGTTTGGGAATTTGGGACAATATGTTTGGGAATTTGGGACAGTATGTTTGGGAATTTGGGACAATATATTTGGGAATTTGGGACAGTATGTTTGGGAATTTGGGACAGTATGTTTGGGAATTTGGGACAATATATTTGGGAATTTGGGACAATATATTTGGGAATTTGGGACAATATATTTGGGAATTTGGGACAGTATGTTCAGGAATTTGGGACAATATATTTGGGAATTTGGAACAGTATGTTTGGGAATTTGGGACACCATGTTTAGGAATTTGGGAAACATTTTCATTGGTTTAGGTGTAACACTGTATAATTCATTTCTTTCAGCAATAACTGCAATAACAGGTTTCAATATCTTCCAAACACATAACTCGTTTTTCCCCTAAAATTCAGTATGAAAATATTTACACAGTAAAAAAAATGAAAATAAAAAATGATTATTATAAACATATTTACCTGATTTGAAGTACCTTTATGCTTATTTTTTTACAGTAGTACATTTTATGTGTATGCATCATAAATATGTGCAATATATTAGTCATAACAATTTTATAACCTTAAAAAAGTTAAAATAAAAAAAAAAAAAATAGCAAAAGCATTTCATTTTTCCTAGTCCAAAACTTTGGGGCCAGCTTCCTGTTTGATGCTGACCACACCCCTTCATATGATGTTACACGAATTAAGTCACGTTATTCATATCAAGCAGGGATTCAGTAACATAGGTTTTTGCTTTCATCAGGCCAGAAAATAAATGTTACATTATACTATCCCAGTTTCCCAGATGTCCAAATACACCTGAATTAACCCTATATTTATATATGAATTGATACATGCACTACTCCTTAACGCATCAGGAAATAATGAAAAATACACTGACAGCCTCTGAGTCATATGAACAGCTATTAATAATGATAATATTTAAGTAACAATTAACATATCATTAACATGTTCTACAATTTAATATCATAACTTGCAGTATTCATAATAGGTTATCCCAAAATATAGGCTATAATGTACTGGCGATTTTAGACCCACTTTTGTTTTCCAGCACCCCGATTATAAACTAAACCCTAACACAGGATATAATATAAATACAAATGAAATATACTGTACATATTGTTCAAATTTTCACCTGTGGTACTTAACATAGCTTTATAATGCTACAGTTCTTAACAAGTGCTTGAATGGTTCAATTCCTGTGATATTGTTGCTCATTTTTTATAACAGTATGTCAATAATTACACCAATGGTTGTGTCAGTGGTTACGCCAGTCATGTTTGATCTCAAAGCAGCTTTTTAGTGGTTTTGCTTTTGAATTCATAACTGTTCCATTTTACTTAAATGCCTAAAGTTTGAGATAACCTACACTGTGTACAAAAAAGCCATTATTATGCAAATGATCTTTATTAAAACTGAAAGTCATGATTTTAAATAACAGAATCAGTTAACAAGATGTTAATGTGTAACAGTTCCCATTAATAATGGCTATTTAATATGACTCAGAGGCTGTTAATATAAAAGCTTCATTATTTCCTGATGTGCTTAGAATTAGTGCATGTTTTATTTCACTCTTGTGCAAGCATTAATCCATATATTAATACATGCTTATTTGTAAAGATTATGTTAAAGTATTACTGTTTTTATTACTCATGAAAATAAAGCACATCATAGGTTTTTGCTTTCATCAAGCCAGAAAATAAACAACATAAGCTAACATATTAAATGAGTTACCCCAAGGTTGCGTGCAGTAACTGAAGGCGAGATCAGAGAGTTGTCCAGTGAGATCGCAAGATCCTGACATGGGGATGAATCACCTGGGATGAACAGCAGATCAGTTTTGCTGCTATTAAGTTTCAGCTGATGAGCTGTCATCCATGATGAGATGTCTGCCAGACATGCTGATATCCCAGCAGAAACATGAGTGTCTGAGGGAGGGAAGGAGAGGATGAGTTGAGTGTCAACCCATGTGAGGATATGAGATCGAGTATAGAGGGAGAACAGAAGAGAACCAAGTACTGAGCCTTGTGGGACACCAGTGGAGAGTCTGCAGGGAGCAGATGTGGATCCCCTCCATGTCACCTGATATGACCGACCTTCCAGGTAGGAAGCAAACCATTGCCATGCTGCACCACGGATTCCTAGACTCACGAGGGTGGTCAAAAGAGTCTTGTGGTTCACTGTGTCAAATGCTTCTGAAAGGTCAAGGAGGATGAGGACTGAAGACAGTTTGGCTGATCTAGCAGCATGTAGCTTCTCAGTGATGGCCAAAAGGGCAGTCTCTGTGGAGTGTGCCGGTTTGAAGAGGAAAAAAAAAACAACAAAAAAAGAAAAGCAAAAAAACATCCAGTGAGCGACAGTTTTGTTTTCAACTTCTCAATCATAGAGAGAGCTGCAAAGCAGTTGTACCTGGAAGGTTGTCAGTGCCTGTCATGGCAGCTATCCTAGGACACTAGGACAGTTTTCAAATGGTGTCAATTTGAAGAAGAAGGCCTTCTGAGCATGGAGCTAATGGAGGGCTCTCATTATTTAGTTAAAAGGTACACGAGGGCCAAAGGAGCTGTGGGAAAAAGCACCTCCAGAAGCAAAAGCTCACGTGTTTGAAAGGCTGTGGAAAAAAGACTTTTTGGGTGGCCGCAAAGACGCGCTGGCAGTCTGTTAGGCGCCTCAGGACAAGGAGGCGAGACCATGCACAAATTCTGCTAAGCGAGTGCAGATGTGTGTAGATGCAATGTGGATGAGATTTCACCCATGAGATGGTGAAAGCACTGGATAATTTCGGGGTTGTGTGGTTAACACACCTCTTCAATGTTCCATGTAATTGCCAACCTGGGATGGCTGTCTGTATATTTAAAATAGGGACCAGAGGGTGTGTTCCAGTTATATGAAAATCACACTCTTCAGCCTCCCAGGTAATTCCATTAGGATTCATCCATTAGGTCAACCTAGGAACAAGTAGGAAAAATGCAGGCTCCGCACAGGGCGTTTTAGTAAGAATGTGTGTGACAAAGGGATTGGGTCAGTGGCAGGAGTGTTAGGGTCACTGCATTGGTCTGTAGTGGTGAAGCAGGAGCTCGGTTTTTGGAGGAAGTTTACTGGTCAGTCTACAGCACATCCCTAGCCTCACCTGTGGTCATGTGTTGTGGGTGGAAATTAGGTTCCTCTGCTTCTGGGCATACTCTCCATGATTGGGCGAGGCAATCTGGGTGAGCCTTAGAGTGGAGCTGTTTCTCCTCTGAATCAATTGGTACCAGTTGAGGTGTGTTAGACACCTTTTAAAGATGGCAGCTGTTCAGATCCTGCTAGATCTGTATCAGGCACTGGACAGAGATCTTGGGGCACACCCAGGACTCACTTGAAGGGATTATATCTTACAGTTGGCCTGGGATCTGTCTACTGATCCCCCAGGAGGAGCTGGAACCTGATAGAGAAGTTTGAATTGAACTTCTCAGCCTGTTGCCAGTGCGCTCCCACCAGAAGAGGAAGGACAATTTATTTTAAATAGTTATATGTTTACCAAGTGAATAAGCATATACTGATTACTTGATCTTCAGTTCAAAGGGTACTAATGACTTGTGGATATGCTAACAGCATTTTGGAGTTTGGTTTAGCAGACAGCTCTTTACTGAATGGCTGACATTAACCTTCATGTACCTTATACTGTATATGGAGTTTTTTTTGCTGTAACATCTGTCAGGACTTTTGTATTTTCGGTTACAATGGACATCTGGCTTTGCCCATCTGTCGCAATTACACCACACACTCCTGGGCTTCTAAATTCTTTCCCTTTATCTCTTACGTAATCATTCACACACAGAAAAAAAAACAAGATTTGGCATTGATAGAAGTGTATTGTGTATTTTGCTGGGTGATCTCTTTATGACAGGTGTACAAGTGTCAGAATCACATTTAAAAACATGGCTGAGGATGCCTGAGGGCATGCCTAAGTAGGTTAACTTTCTTTGGCACACAGAAGGGAGTAACATATTCAGTGACTGATTTGTAAATAAACAAATAAATAAAATGGGGATGGTAGGTTTAAATGTGAGAAGGTTTAGGTATATAAATACATTCTAGTTTTACAAAAAGATTATTATTATTATTATTATTATTATTATTATTATTATTATTATTATTATTATTATTATTTTAAATTTAATTTATTGATAGAAACTTCAAAGCACTTCTGTAAGTCGCTCAGGATAAGGACATCTGCCTAATGCCATGAATGTAATGTAAATGTAAATGAGTATGTGTGTGTGTGTGTGTATGATACCCAGGGTGTATTCCCACCTCATGTGTCCCTGGGATAGGCTCCTTATGAACTAGGATAAAGCAGCTACTGAAAATGAGTGTAAATATGGTGCATAGTATCCTCAGTGACTCTGATGGGACATCTGTGTTCATGTGTGTATAAAAACATACAAATGGCTGCTGTTGTTCTAGAAAAATGCTGCCTCCGTTGGTGAAGCAGTGACCTTGGATGTTTCCTGTGTTGGCCACATTAAAAATGACAGGCCCGAGAAACATGATACCAGGCTTGCATTTCACTGGAACATGGATACACAGAATAGAAAAGATGCTGAGAGAATAATGAAGACAAGGTAGTGCCCTTTACCTTGCTGGTTAACACCAGCTTCTACCAAAAAGCAAAAAGAGATGTGACCTACTTAAACTGTTAAAGTGTTAAAGTGTAGCTGCACTGGACTACACAGATGGAAATATGACAAGGATATCATATATATATATATATATATATATATATATATATATATATATATATATATATATATCCCACAGATGAAAGCAGTGTCTGCACACCCACAGCAACCCAAAATAACAGCACCAGTGAACAACCAGCCCTTGGCTACAATGAAATTGTTATGTAGTGGATATGGACCTTTGATCACATTAACACTAACACTTTTCAATGGATTTTTCTTATCATTAGTGCACATGTCAGGACTGACCTGCAGTTAGGCACATGAACACAAAGACACAACAACAAAAGTGCCTTTCTTTGAGTGCTTGGCACCATAATTAGCCCAGATGCAGAAACAAACAGATGTGAAAATATAATTAAGAGGCATAGCAGTTATTCTGATAAACTAAAAGGAGCTACGCTTTGTTCTTTGTCAGCATTAATTGGTAGGATTATTTCGGTGTACTTTGGCCAACATATACAACTTCTGAAGCAATTTTGTACAGATGCACATGTGTGTATACAGTTTGCATCCCATATGTTTTCTGGACACAAAATTGAACACATAGCTCTGTTTTTACATTTTGTTTTACAAAACGGCATTCCTTTTTTTTATTTACAGGTGCTTTTCTATTGCAGCGTCTTACCTCATTGCCTAAATGTCAGAGTCAGGAGTTATGTTTTATAGCATGTTCAAAGGTTTGCGTCCACTTAGACATCCACTAGTCAGTAGTCTAGCTTAAAGTGACTAATGAAATATACATTGTTTGTAGTTAAGTCCTACATTTATAATTCTACAATTATATTCTATTATAATAATTATACTTATATTCTAGGGAACAAGGTACATTTCATGCATTTTGGTTTGAGCAGTAAAGTTAAATAGTGAATACCAGAAGTTTCAGTAGGATCAGGAAAGCAGCCTGAAGAAGACCCCCCAAAAAAGAAAACATTCACAAATATCAAAACGGTTAAAAAATACTGTACCATTGCCTACATTAATGACTGTAATCTAGAAATGGAAAATGTCAACACAATAAAGACATAACCAAGCAGTGGAAGACCAAGAAAAATAACAGAAAACTGGCAAAAAAATGTAGACAGGACTGAAGTCCTTGGCAGTAAAATCTTGCATGAAGCCACTGCTAACATCTAGACACAGAGCATTATGGTTGACATACAGAACTCACCAATAAAGCAAGTTTTGGAATAAAATAGTTTGGTCTGAGGAGAAGCAAATTGAGTTATTTGGTCATAACAGGCAATGTGTGTACAACAGTCATAGTCTGTAGCCAGGAATGATCAGGGTAAGAAAACACGCTAAATAAAATCACAATCTGATAAATGTGACACACTCATGCTTTTTGGGTGGACCTCAGACAGTAATCGAATGTGGTTGTAGTATTCACAATTTGTCATTTAATTATTTACTGTGAATTATTTACTGTCACTCACTCTTGCCACATAAATAAAATGAATAGGCATAGAAATCAAATACCATTACAGCTCTACTGAAAGTGATTAAATTAATGTGCTAGTAATGGGGGGAAAATGACACCTTATGAAACTAGATCTACTCTTCTTTTTCTCCTGCAGCACACCTCCAGTATGTCATCAGCTACCACCTCAATACCCCTATGCTCATAGTGTAGCTAGCTGCTAACAATCTTCAGATAAAAATAGGGGGAAAAATCATGATCCTGATTCTTTAATCCACTTTCACAGCATAGCAGCTGGCAGCCAATAAAATATGATTTAACAAAGTAAGGGACGTGTTTGTTAGACCTCTCAGGGCCTTTTAGGAACGTTATTATAGCACGATTTTTGACACATGTATAATGAGCTGTGCTGTAGCTGTGGTGTGTTATATTAACCAGCCGTAAGCATTGGAAACTATCATAAAATTTTTCCGGGGGGGTTCAAACGCCTCTGGTGCAGAACACTGCCTTCGAAAAGAAGAATACCATTTCTACAGATAAACATGGTGGAGGTTGTCTGATGATTTGGGGATGTGAGGCTTCATCAGGATCTCTGCAGAAAGTGAAAGGTTGCATGAATGAAGTTCAATATATGAAGTTCAGATCCTAGAAAAAAGCCTCTCACCATCAATCAAGAAGTTAATTATGAAGCGTGGGTGCATCCTGCAGCAGGGCCATGAACTGAAACATGAGGCAAAGTCAACAGAAAAATCGCCAAACAATCTGACAGATTTGGCACAGATGTGTCAGGAACAAATCTGAACATGTCGTTCAGATGATACTCAAGAGGTCACAGGCATTTGTTAGGTGAAGGGTGGACATACAATTGGTTAAAGAATATTTATTACACATTCAGACGGCGGCTGAAAACTTGAACTGACCTAAATCTGATTGTTTTGTTGTGAATGTGTGAACATACAGTATAGTTTTTGACCTCTTATGAATATTTTGATAAGGATGAACCCAATGCTTTGGTGTTTTTTTTATCCCTTGTTGGTCCTCCCTTTATTATTTAAAAGTAAAGGGATATCAGGGGAAAACTTTTGCTGGATATGTATTTGTGATTTTGTGCATGCCAGTTTCTTGTGTTTGTGTGTTTGCGTGTGTGTGTGTGTGTGTGTGTGTGTATGTATACGAGTGTGTTTGCTGAGGAACTGAGGGAAAAGACAGCGTTTATGTCTAGTGTCTCTGTACTGACGCTGAGCTCACGAGCACTTCAGGTCTTGTTGCCATCAGCAGAGGGAAACTGTAACCATAACAACAGGTATCCACTAACAACAGGCATTCATGGCGGTAAGCGCTCTGGCGAGCACCTCTAATTGCAGTGGAAGAATTCAGTGGCTGGAATTAGCAGCCTTGCCCTGATGATATCTGCAGTGCTGTGTTTCACTAACAGAGGAAACAATGGCAGGCTTTTTTCCCTCTGAAACCCAAGGAGCCATATCACAGCAAATGCTTTATGGTAACAGCGTCTAAGATTACAGCAATGGAGGAACAATAGCAGCTCAAATGCATTTGTTTGGAGAGAAGAATCTCAGTTAATAACGCAAACGACATGGCAGTTATTCCTTAGTGAATTCTGAGAATGAACAAATTATTTATTTCATTATTTGCATCACTAATAATAATAATAATAATAATAATAATAATAATAATAATAAAAGAGTCTCTCAAAAGTCTCCATACATAGGGGAAATTAACACTTTCTGGCAAAATATCTTCCAGAATTTTTACTTAGTTTACTTAGTTTTACTTAGTTACTTAGTTTTACTTAGTTTATACTTGGTTTATAACTATTTTTTTCCTGAAAGCCTTTAAGAGTGCCTTTGATAAGAGAAGAACATACTGAAATCATCGGCATGGCTGGATCAGGAAGCTGTCGCAAGGTTGCGATGGACTTTAACAGGAAACATGGCAAGCCCATCACACACAACACTGTTGCCAAATTGGGAGCCAAAGTTGGGAAAGATGTCTCCGTGTGTGTTTACAAAGAAATGGCAATGATGTAGAGGATGTTTTGTAAATAAAGTTACAGTTTGCTAAAAAGTGTTTTTTTTATTTCCCTTTGTTATGGAGACTTTTGGGACACCCTGTAATAATATCTCAAAGTATAAAAATTAGATGGCCTAAAAAAGGTATTTTTTAGGGAGCTCAGCTTATACTGTCTGCATGGAGTGTCACATATTCTCTCTGTATCCATGTGAGCTTTGTCTTGGTTCTCCGGTTTCCTCCCACTGTCTAAAAACATGCTGACAGGCGGACTGGCTACTCTAAATTGCCTGTATGTGTGTGCAATGTGCCCTGCAATGGACTGGGACACCCACCTCACGCCTTCGGGAAAATAATTATGTATCATCACCGCAGAAGTGAAATCCAACATCATGTTTGTAAATGACATGCCCAGGTGGCTAGATATGAAATATAATATAATAAAATTTAAAATAGACAAAATATAAAATATAATAAGAGACCCAAAACAGAACCTTGTGGGACACCATATTAATATTTCATTCATTCATCTTCAGTAACCTCGTTATCCTGATCAGGGTCACAGTAGATCCTTAGCCTATCCTGGGAACACTGGCTACATAGAATAGAATACACGCTGAATGGGACGCCTGTTCATTGCAGGGTGCACACACATTGACACACTTATTCACACCTAAGGGAAATCTAGCATAGACAATCCATCTACATGCATGTTTTTGGGAGGTGGGAGGAAACCAGAGAACCCAGAGGTCCACCCACATGGACACAGAAACGCCACACAGACAGTAACCTGAGCTCACTAATCAAACCAGTTACCCTGGAGCACTGAGGCAGCAATGCTACACACTACACCACCATGCTGACCTTTACTTTTTTAGGCTTTTTTAGGTCTTCATTTATTAAAAAAAAAAACAAACAGGCAACAGGCTGTTAAATAAGACCTAAATCAGGCAGTGAATTGTCTGTGTAACACGACTGCATTTCTAATCTTGTCCATAAAGTGTCATGGCCAATAGTAGCACATGCTGCACTCATGTCCAACAGAACCAGAGCAAAAACACATCCACAATGTGAGGCATGCAGTAGGTCACTGATCACTTTAGCCAGCTCTGATTCAATTGTCCTTACATGAGGATATCACCAGAAACCAGTGCTAGTGTTGAAGAAAGATCTAACCAGTGCAAGTTGTCAGGCATCTGTTGTGTTTGTTTTACCATTTTAATGGTAAAGTTGGAAGAATGTCACTCTAAGAATCTGTATAATGAGGCCAAATAAGTGTTAGTGGATAGAGGATAGTTTTAATGTACTGTTTTTAAACTTTACTTATTGAGAGTATACGACAGCTACGAGCTGTGTGGGCAGAACGAAGGATTAGACCTGTCAGACATTCTCTAAATTGACAATAGAATTTTCATGCCATAAAACTGGATCTGAATTTGAATATGATCCTATATTTAGAAATAACTTTGTCTTTCATTTTTCATTTTTCTACTTTGTGTTTCTGTTCAATATATCATCATTGTACAATGCATTGTGTAGACTGTAAGGAGAATGACACCATTTTGGAAACAGGCAAATGTTAAAGAGGTTAAAGAAGTTAAAGTACTTAAAGTAGACTATGGGTTAATCTGCCCCTGGTTGTGAATGAGTGTGTGAATGTGTGTGTACTTGAATCCCATCCAGGGTATTCCAACATTGTGTCTAGTGTTCCTGGGCCCCTGACCCTGAATAACGTGCCCTTTGATTTAGATGTGTTCCTGTATTCAGCATTGACAGTTAAAATATTTAACATTTCAGGAAATACCACTTCATGTCACATGAAATGCTTTTCGGAAACCAGGCAGAGAACAAGAGAAAGGGACTGTCAATCCTTAAAGGAAGAAGAGTCTACTGTTGAGGGTAGGCTATAGAAGAGAGAGAGAGAGAGAGAGAGAGAGAGAGAGAGAGAGAGAGAGAGGGAAAGGGACAGAGAGAGGGATGACTTATGCATGCTGGCGTGAGCAGTAGGATTCCTGACAACAGATGCCTACACGACAATACGGGTGAACTGAGGGGGTACATGCGTGCAAGGGGAAGTGAGGACGCACCATGTCATACCTACCACTCACTTATAGACAATCACTCTGAGTGGGGACTTTACCAAGGACAACACAAATGGTTCTCCTTATAAACAATGAGTGTGTATTTACAAGATGCATAAGACAATTGAATGGCTGTCTTACATATTTCAACTGTCCAGGCATTCAACAATGCTTGAAAAATTCATAAATGCATTTTTCTATAACTGTGCTCGAAATGGCATGCTTGTATACCGTATTCTTCTCCAGTGTGTACTATATAATCCATACTATTCATCATAGATGTGAGTAGTATGTATGTAAGTAGTATGCAAGAATGATCATTTAGTACACTACACAGTCACTTAATCACTTAAATACCTCAGAGTGCTGCACATTTGTGCCAAGTATTTATAATTAGTATGGCCCAAAATGTGTTAATATGGTTAAAGAGATTAATGCAGTCAATTGCTTTAGTCTTAGTTTGGGGACAGGAGTACAAATACAGTAACGTAAATACAATAATGGCACAACTAACATACAGTAAGTAGCCAATGTTCTGTTCTATATCAATTAAGCTGTCATAGGCAGTTAAGCTTCTGAAAAATTATTCATAAGAACTAATAGATAATGTATACATTTTTGAATAACTGACAAAGAGCAATGAAAAATAAACAAAATAAAATAAAAAATAAACTGACTACAGACAGTTGTGTACATTCAACCTTTTCTTTCAGTGTCATGGACTTTTATTAAATTTTTCTGTATAGATGAATTCTGTATTTAGTACTGCTTGTGTTCTTATTTTATCGCCTGCATGATGTCTTTCCTCTTCTGAACCCTCTCATCTCTTTCCCTTGTTTTCTATCACTTGCTATGTCAGTCAGCTAGGTCGAGTTTCATCAACTCCTGGGATGGGACTGTGGTATTGTAAACCATCAATGGTATCAGCTATTTTTAAGAAGCACTGTCATGAGCTGTGCTGGATGGAGTACATAATATGTGCAACAGGAAGCAGACAGCAGCTGTGTTAAATCCTAGTACACAACATAGACTGCAGCAGACCAGAGGTTAATGATATCAGTTCTAGGAACCACAACAGACAAATGAGCCATCAGTCAGAGATACACATATGCATAGCAGCCTGGAAAAACCTGGCAGATGTCGCTATGACTGAATTCTGGAAAACAGCCAAAAATCAGGTTTTGACCCAAATTGCGTTTTCTGCCAGTAATAAGCTTTGACATCTCTTCTTTAAGAAAGCAAATATATTTTGCCAAAATTATGTAGAAATGGTTTCTTTAGGCTGCTTTCTAACCTTGTCTTGGCTGTCTGCCTACAAAGATTATGTTAGGTAAGGAGCCAGTTTAACAAACACAGCAGTAGTAAATGCAGTCAATCTGCTAAAAACCTTGCTAGCTAAGCACGCTTTCCTAATGCAGTGAATGTCATGCTTTGTTGATGTTGTTGGATAGCTATGTGCCATAATGAAATAAAGAAAAGGCTAATCAATTCAGTTTGCAATCGGATACCAACTCCCAAAATACCTGTGATGCACTTGCGCCATCACATCCTCAAAACAGGGAAGAACGCTTACACACTGTAAAGAACCAGACTCTGTAGTAGAGTGAACTTCAATGTGCAGAGTTTATTAAAACACAATCCAAAATTCAGTTTCCTAAGTAAGCAATACTCAAACACACTAATGGCATTAATCATCGAAATAATGGGGCAATCCAACGGATTCAAACAAAACAGTAAAATGGTCAAGATACACACATTGCATTATGGTTAAACACAAAGCTACACAATAGGAAATACTGGCAAAGTTATAAGCCCATATGCAACAGAACCAGGAAGTTTACAGAAAATGAACAGTTTATTAGACCTTGGGAGACAGTGCCTTCTGATGGTGGGGAGGGGTACTGTTCTGAACTGTTGTGATATATGCTCTGTATAGATGACAGCGGACAACATTTTTAAACGTTTAGCTAACCCAATAAAACGACAACAAAAAATAGGCAACAGATTTCACTAATTTAATCAGTGATTATTTACCCACCAATGGTAGCGCAAACCAAAATGAGGCTCATGTTTAAATGCCACAAGTGACTTTTACCTCAGAGATTGATGTGGTTGATGCTGATAATCAGTGAGAACTCATTTTCCATTGTAATTCTTTAAAACTTGAGTCATGTTGCTTTCCATAGGTAGCTGTAAATGTAGAGGTAGGTAGGGCATTTTGGATTGCAACTGGAATGCAATCTTTAAATACAATTCTCTCCTTTTTCCTTTTCGGGGTGACAAGCTTTTAAAATTCTATAACTTTGCGTGTGATTGAGATATGTGTAAATAAGGCACCAGTTTCAGTTCAAGAAAGCCGGTAATTTTCAGAACAATATTACTGTATAGTGGAAGTATTCTGTCTTTCTGCTGGAATGGTTTGCGTCCTTCTTCCTTCACCATCACGTAGGTCCTTCATAGATTTCTGCTTATGTAACTATTAGGGTGGGTCTTAGCTGACCCATCTATAATAAACCGGTTTCACACATAACCTGGTGGATTTTGGTTTCAGTGGATTTTATATGACTGTGGTTGTAAGAAAGTCTACAGCCACTGACAACCAAAACATTCCCTGTTCTCCTTAACTAAACGCTACACTTTGTTTGTATGAATTCTTATGAATTGGCACTCACAAGCCTGCACAGATATAGCATCAGGATTCCAACGCTCTAATTTTTCTTCCCTTCTATTTAGGACGTAGACCATCACACATCTGTTTTCTGAAGATAACACTGGCAATTTGAATCTGCCTGCTGTGCTCCAATCCACTGGGACTTGCAGTGACACCCTCGATGTGATACAGCAAAAGAGAGATAATGTGTCATATGATTGATTATATGTGCATTATGGGTATGTAGTGCAAAAGAACAGATGTATTATTTAATGGATAGTGTACAGGATTCCGCTGCTGGGATGGACTGTTAGAAATAGCCTGTTTTCTAAATATAGAGTTTTAATCTGTGCATAACATAAAATGTGTACATAATAGTTGATTTAGTTCAGTTAATTGCACTATTAATTCATTTGCCTTCACCTACTACATACATAGAGGTTACGGTGAGGATGTTCACAGATGCTCTGTCTCTCCAAAAGAGAGTGATATTGTGTGAAGCCCCTTGGGATGGGCCATGGGGAATTTGGGACAGAACTCAAAAGGAAACCCAGTCTTGGATTCAGACTGTTCATTTCATTTCACACCTGTTCTAAAAAAAAAAGAAAGAAAAAGAAAAAGAAAATGACAGAGCATGACAGAGCTGGATGTGTCTTTACACCCAACGACATACATGCACACAACTACACACATACACACACACACACACATGTATATTTAAACTACAGATTCACACATACAGGAAAAAGTTGGGTAACACCTTATTTGAAGGGTATCTACATAGGACCTCTACAAAACATTACTGTATTTTAGTATCCTTAAAAGTTATTCGTTTTTTACTTAGTTATTCATTTTTAATAGTACTTTCATGACACTGAGAAAATTGTAGGTGTACATAATGCTTCAGTATTATAACTGCAGATGTACTTTTAGGGCATTGGATCATATGGGCTTTGTAAATAATTAAAGTTGTATTGGATTGATGCTTCATTATACATTCACTGTCCACTTTAATAGGAACACCTGTACACCTGCTCATTTATGCAGTTATCCAGTCAGACAATCATGTGTTAGCAGCACAATGCATAAAATCATGCAGACACAGGTCAAGAGCTTCAGTTAATGTTCACCTCAAACATCACAATGGGGAAAATGTCTGATCTCTGTGACTTTAACCATGACTTTAACCATGGCATGGTACCATGGTGAGTGTGAATGGTGAGTGTAGTTTTCAACACAAATTGACCACCAGCACTTCAGTTGAAGAGCATTTAGTTTCATGCTCCTATATGAATTATGTTCAGAAAATACACATCTCAAAAGGTAAGACGACAGGTAGACGCTATAGAAGATTTGTCAGTGCTTATTGAATGTGCTGTTAGTAAAGACAAAATATTAACTTACAAGATACAACAGTCTCAAACCGTTTCTCATATAAAGACAAAGCCATGTAATTCATAAAGTCCTTGATGTGATCATGAGTTTTGACATAAGCCCGACATAAATTCTCCAGTATTATTATAAAAGTATTTATTTAGTTCTTATGAGTGTATTATGAAAAGTGAATTTAGTTACCCTTCAGATAGTGTTACTAAAAATGGGTTTTCTCTTGCTTACAAGACAAGTTTAGAAAGTTAAGAAGACAAATGTACACAATATGTATATCAGCTTGA
This sequence comes from Pangasius djambal, assembly GCA_022985145.1. Classification (NCBI taxonomy): domain Eukaryota; kingdom Metazoa; phylum Chordata; class Actinopteri; order Siluriformes; family Pangasiidae; genus Pangasius; species Pangasius djambal. Next base: position 14,838,011 of record CM040992.1, read on the forward strand.
TCAGTGGTTTTACTCCAAACTCATCTATCACAGGATATCTGAGCTGGCCTTAGCCTCTTTACAGTATTGCGTAAAATAGTAAGGCACAGAGAAGACTTTCTGGACTATGAAATACAATTGTGTCTCATTGTTCTGGATCAAACTTGAGCAATGCCATGTGCCAAGACTTCAACAGTATTTTTTTTTTTTTAATTCAATAGCAGGAAAGTGATCGACTTGCACACACTGAGCCAAGTGGCTAATGCTCTATCAAAAAATTTGGCAATGCTGTATGACTCAAATCTCAAAAATTTACGGTGACGCCACAGAGAATGATTTACTCTAAGATCATCTTGATTTATTTTCAACAATATATAGAAGGAGAAATTACCAAAAAAATATGGGTGAGACGTTTGAAACAATCAATTCTGGCTCAGCAGTGCCTCTGGTGGCCATTAGAATTACTACAGGTGTTTATGATAGTCATGCCCCTAAGAGGGTTTCGCCTATTTTCCATCACTACGGTTTCATCTGAATAGCACTGAAAATGTGGCCTAGTTTAAAATGATTAAGCAGCTTTCAGGGTCCTAATGGATTTAAATAAAGTAGGGATGGGTCAGAAAGATTGCCTAGTCAGTTAGTGATCCAACAGCCCAACTAGTGAGGTTGGAGATTTAGACCTTTTGTTTTTAACATTTCAGTCAGGGTTAACATTATTTTGATAATAATAATAATAATAATAATAATAATAATAATAATAGTAATAATAATAATAATAAATGTATTAATGAAATTGTGTCTCCCAGTAATATTCTCTACATGTACAGCACTAGCATTCCTAGTAAGACCAACTTTTTGAGGCAATTCCTTTATGTGCTGTGAGCAATGTTCCAGTTATTCGGTGTAATCCATCATGGTGTGTGTTTGTAATTATCAGAATTGTACTTTATTAGACAAGTACTCTAGTATAAAAGAAATTTGACTGAGCTTTTGGTTGAGCTCGTTCTGTGCATATAGACATTAAACATTACAATAACAAAGATAACAAAGACAATGACAGAGACAACACTGGTAATATAACATTTTTGCTATAAACAGTGGACACTATATACAACTGCTGCACTCTAATAAGAATACTGAACAAGAAAATGCTGCAAAAATAAATATTGCACAGAAAAGGTAACGCATCATTATGTTTATGAGGTAAGTATACAAGTTTATAATGTGGAAATCAGATTTTTGGGTGTTTGGTGGTTTTGAGTTCGAATATGATGGTGTTTTTGGTAAAGTAAAATTGCCCCAAAGTCATTTATATATAGTTGATGTGTAGATAATCTACAGGACAATATCTAGAGTAGCTTAGTCTGTAGATTAGTCCATTTTACAAATATGTAAGGTACATCCTTAAGACAAAACACAACAGTGCCAAGTATATGTAATGTCAAACGGATAGCCCGTGTGTACAATCTCATTCTGTTTATAATGAGTCTATACTCAAAATGACCCTGGCTTATCATTATGATTCAGGCCTCACTGTCACGCAATCTTGATGTGGAGCTTGTGTTGCCTTATGAACCTCCTGTTCATGCCATCCTGATGTCCTGTTACCATGGAGATGGATATGCAAATTCTCGTTTTCTTATTTTCAATCCAGAAGCTCATCACGCTGTTTCGTGGCAGCACTCTTCTCTTTCGCAGTAGTGAAGTGAATGACATACATCTCCCTCATAACAGAGATGGTGGTGGTTGTTTTTTTAACGGTTGCCACAAGCTGGCACTATTACATTAAGATGGTAAAAACTGCAGTATCCACATACGTGTAAATGTTTTTGTATAAATGTAAGCAGCCGATTATCAGACATATTTAGACGTAAACCAAGCTTATCTGTAATTATTCTCATTTTCTTGCAGATGTTCGCTGATAAGGTTAGGCATTCTTCACAGTTATGGTGCTATAGAACAGCAGACTGCATTCAGCTATCTGCATGTGAAGTGCCCATATGTTTAAAGGATAAATATTTTTGCACTGAAGTTCTGGCGAATGGCATGAGATGTAAGCCGTAGCAGGATGTGGATGAAGATGTGGGTGCACTCTGTGCTTGGAGATGCACTTACAGTACCTGCAGGCTGCCTCTTTGCCGCAGAGCCTGGTCAATAGTTCTCTCTCTACTGCCCAGTATTGGTGAACATAGGTACTGCAAGAAAGGAGTGGTGCAGAGGAATTGTTTTTTCTAGACATACATATAAAAAAAATACATTTATTCCATCAATAAAGAGACTTTAAATGTTCAGTATGCACATACAAATTATATGTTATATGGCCTGCTGTTATTAAATTAATGGATACTTGGATCATATGCATGATCAGTTTTTTAGCTTTTTAGCATATGCACTCATCAATACCCCACACACACACACCATACATCATATTGTTTTTATTTTACTTTATCCAGAAAGAGCACTATTTCAGCCAAGACACCAGCACAAGATGGCGTTGCATATTTATATTACATGACATTTCCCATTGGCTGAGGACTTGTGTTTCTATATATAGTCATTATGAACTTATGAGCTGTTATGTAAGTGTAGGAGTGATCTGTGATGGTCTATATCAGGCTTGGTTTCACACAGAAACATAGATGTGGGTGATGTCAGGGTCACTTTTCCAGTTTTCCTGCTAAGTTTTTTTTTTACATATACAGCATTGCAGGTCTCTTCCAGGAAGAGATGTCTGCCCCTGCCCTAGTGAAGTATAAACACATGCGCTGGATTTTCTCCATGACTGGAGGCGTGATGCTATTTGCGACAGCCATTTTGCTGTTGCATCCAGGTCATGTTTCCTCAGGCCATAAAGAGGTGATGATGAGTTCTGTTACACATTGTACTGTACACTTTGTGTAATCCCAGCTCCAGCTCAAATTGCCAGTTTTTATCCCCCACTAACCACAGATCCAGGATGAGATGGTGGTGAAGGTTATGTTGTGATATGGACATATTTATCTGTGGGTGTATGCTCAATCTTAATAAACAGCTATTGGGTTTTGCACTTTTATCTGGAACACTGTAGGTGTGTGTGTGTGTGTGTGTGTGTGTGTGTGTGTGTGTGTGTGTGTGTGTGCACTTATGTAACCCTAATCACTGTCTGAATTTAAAGAGCAGTACTATTTTGCATACTCAAATCTAAGAATGGGCACTATTTCTGATAAATGTGTTGAAAATACATATTTGATATGTCAAATACTGTTTGCATTTGGTGGTCATAGAAAATATCACCATGTTTGCAATGCACTAAATTACAGTTTCTATCCACCCAAATGGGTTACAAAAACCAAAACTGCTCTTAACTGGATGTTTAATAGAGATGTAACTGAGTCTGAATAAATTATTCTTTGGGAAAGACACTGTTATTTTGAAGCATAGTTACCTAGCTTCCTTAGTCACATTAGATAAACAGAAAGACCTCGGGTATAAAGCATGCCTTCTTCCTGTTTTATTATGAATACAAATACAGATAAGAATATTTGGAGCACTAAACACACACATAGATACAGATATAGACAGTTGTATTGTGTTACATCCCTAGTGTTTAAAGGATTCACAGTATAGGCATGTTTTTATTTAATGCTATCTTGCAAGTGAAGCTGCGACAACTGACTTCTGATTTCTGAAGGATGCCTAGCATTAGTATTAGTTAGCAACCACCAGGATGCTAACATTACCATTATCATTTCTGTCACTACTGATCCCATATCTCCATTACAAAATGTATATTTTTAAATTATATTTTATATACAATTTTGGTTGCAGTATATCGTAATTTATCCTTTTTAATCGAATTAATCTATTCATATCTAATCCTACAGTGCATAGGAACTTTTGTTGCTGTTGTAAAAATTGTTTTTGTAAAAAAACAAAAAAAAAACATGCTTTTTGAGTCAGAGGAGAAAAATATGATGTTGCTGAGCTTCTGTTAATCGTCCTGACAATCCTGTGATAGTAATTCACAGTCAGCTCTGTGTCAGAGGTGTCAGCTCAGAATTGGCAGGAAATTTGTACAAATACATCATACACCAACTTAGATACACCAAACATCATCACACCCCAAACAGGTAAGGCATATGTTTGTTCTCTAATCTGGGAGTAAATGATGTCATGGCAAAAACTCTTCAATTCAAAATAAGAAAAAGACTTCCAAAGACAAGGGGTTCTGGATGCCAAAAATCAATAGACTTTATTGAATCGAACAATAAAGCCGAAATGGTCTGCAGAGCATCTGATTTACATAGTCGTGGCTCATGCTTTCATACAATTCTAAAACAATGATCTCATTGGATGGAGTTTTCTCTTTTCTTCTTTTAATCACACCTGCCTCTCGCCACAGTTATTTCACTGTCCCTTTATCATAGTTTTAACCGTGGCGAGAGGTCAGTTTATTTTTTTTAAAAATATTAGCCTTCAGACGTTAGCCTCCAGACATTCGCCTTCATCACACCAGCTTGTTTTTGCAGAAATATCCTTGTAAAATTATATGCTTAAAGTCACTCTCTAAATGTACTAAATCAGAAATGATACAGGAATGATACAGTGTAGTGTATAAGTAAAACTCTGAAAGTTAAGTACTTGCTTGAATACATGAGGTGATTTAAGATCATGGTTTAACACAAGATCACATTACAATACTGTTGCATAGATACTGATTGACATAATACTGATTTCAAATACTGATTGACCAATAACATTGATAAAGATGACAGAAAAATTCCATAATGATAAGTGTAGAACTCACTGATATCAAGAACCTAGTAAATTAAGATCTCATAAAAGCCGGTAGTGACTAATGGTAGGTGCTGGTGAGTGTCTTCATATTTTTTTTGTATTTCAAACGATAATATTGTAGAGTGAGTGATTCGAGCCTGCTTGCCTGATCACTGTCTTTTTTTTTTTTTTTTTTTTTTTTTTTTTTTTTTTTTTTTTTTTTTTTTTTTTTTTTTTTTTTTTTTTTTTTTTTTTTTTTTTTTTTTTTTTTTTTTTTTTTTTTTAACTTTGGAGAGCATGTCATACAGCTGAAGTTTTTTTTTTTTTTGACAGGCTAGAAAACAATACACACAGATTAGATAATATGATACCTGGAGAACACAAATCGGAAAATATACAGAGTAAACCATGAGAAATGACCAGGTGTTATGTTTTTGTTCTCTATGCTACTGTATATTGTAGCGTTAGAGTTAGCAGCCTAGCTGGATTTATTAGCCATGGAGATGTGCATAGCGAGACTTTATTCACCCTGATGGGAAAATTTTTAAATTATGATGAATCTAGTTACATTATGGAACACTGAGGCATGGGCAGTGCTGCTTGCTCAGGCGCAGTAAGCGCTAACTGGGTGGTGGTAGCTAAAAGACAAACTCTTGTTGACACGTTTTGCTCTCCGAATATTTTAGAATCTTTTCTTTCCCCTCGTTTGGTTGTTCTCTGTTAATTGAAGCGCATAACTGGGACAAGGTCAAAGAGAGTGTCAAGGCGTCACATTTTGCTAATTCATGCAAGCGCAAGATTTTATGAGTAATGCTAATGCTTGTGACAGATAAGTATGTGGGGAGGTGTAACAGAAAGAATGAAAGTGTATGTGTAAGAGAGAGAGAGAGAGAGAGAGACAGAGGGGGAGGAATAGAAGGATTCAGAGTGAAACAATAAAGGAGAGAGAGAAATGGGACAGAAAGAGAATGAGAGGAAAGAGAGAGCAGTCAGTGAGGGAGAGAAGCAGGAGAGATGGTGAAGTGACTCATTCAGAGGACGAGTGTGTGTGTGTGTGTGTGTGACTGCCCCCTGCCTCTAGACTCGAGCACTTTGACCATTCCAATTAAATGCAACCAGGCTTCAATGGGGAATGGAAGGAGCATAACGTGCAGACGCTTGTAACCTTATGCCACCCTTTTTATGCATTATGCAGAAAAATGTATATTGACATAAGCAGGTCAAATGTAAATGGGTCGTCAGGATGCAGTTGAGGACACAAGTGCAGGGACACAATGATTTATTGTTGTAGCAAACAGGACAAAGATGTAATTCAAAAAACATGGTCAAAAAACAGGCAAGGGTCAGGCGATGAGCAAACAACATAGACAAAGGCAGGGAGAAGCAAAATGCGAACAACAAAACTAGGCCAAACCAGAACGACTATAATAGCAACAAAAGGCTTGGTAATGACTGGCACGAAAGCACACACAGCGTGTACTTGGGAATGCGTGTGTGAACCGAAAGTCTTTAAATACTGTGTGTGTGGGAGGGGCTGTGAGTCCAGGTGTGTGTGATTAATAATCAGGTGAGTGTGAACGTGAGAATGTTTGGCTGTTGTAGTCCAAAGCGGCCATATTTGTAGGCCGTGCTGAATTCTGGGATGTGTAGTTAGATGCCGATTCCAGCATCGACATGACATGGGTGAACTGCATTTTGATATTAATTGAAATCATACTAAAAATATGCATCAGGGTGGAAGAAGACAAATGACAAAAATGAGTAACAAATGATTTTATTTTTCCTGTTTAATGTGGTAGGTAATTGATAAAGATAATGTTCTGGGTGGATATTTGGGCTCTGACATTCCAGCTGAAATAATGTGGAGATAATATTATAATAGGAAATATGGGGATGCCCTCTCCAAACCTCAGCTCCATATCTCAGCTCTCTAAAAGCTTCCTGCCTTCTGGCCCATCATTCTGTAAAGAGATGAGCAAGCCAAATTTACCAGAAGCACCCATGCTGATTTCTCTCTTTGCTAATTATAGCTTATTTACAAAGTGAATATGTTAATATAGCTTCATGGATTGAATGTGTATGTGTATGTATTTGTGTGCATAAATGCTAAGAACCGCTTGTGCCATTTGTTCACTGTGGTTTTGAAATAAAACACCTGGAAGGCTCACTGTTGGATTGAAGAACATCCGGTTTGCATCTTCCCACACCATGTGTTCGTGTTATTTCTGTGCCATGATGGCACCACCGTATGCTGAAATTCCACAGCCAAGGGATCCTGTTCCTCACCATGCTAAGCTTACTGACACACACACACACACACACACACACACACACACACACTCACCCATCTTGCTGTCCTTGTGAAGACCTTCCAATTAATCCAGCTAATTACTGCTATTCCTGCACCTAAACCCACTTTAGTTTTGCATTTTTTTATTTAAAATAAAAGCAGTTTTTGTTAAAAAAAAAAAAAAAAAAGGTCAAAACTGCCAAATAATCAGATATTTACATTTGCATGTAGATTCTGACTGTGTGTTGGACTTGCTGATCTTACTTGTTAATTTCCACCTTCTTTCTGTCACATTAGTTACATTACTGCTTTAGCTTTTAGCTTTAAATAGCATTGTGCAAGATTTTGCAAGATTTTGTCATACTTCACAGACACATGTATGGTTTATGTGTAATCACATAAAACTGTCTTCATAATTATATTATTATTACTATAAAAATGGTGAAACCTCCCCTGAAAAGAGTAACAGTACTGAGCCTCTTCTCTTTCTATAATGTCCAGCAAGTTTGGAAACACTTGTAGATGATCTTGGTCCAGTCTTCCAAGCAGAACATTTAAACTCCTTTATATACTTATGTTTGCACAATTCAGATCACAGACATCAGCACTAAATCCAGAGACTATTTTAACAATTGTAAAACATCGTTTTTTGTTTCAGCAACCACTTTGTGTTGATTTGGATAGGGTCCATATCTTATTCAAAGATATTCCAGGGTTTTGGGCTAAACTATTCCATTACTTATCAGAATACCATGACTTTATGCCATTCTAAAAACCTGATGAACTCAGTTTCCCAGAATACATCTCAGCCTCACAAAATTGTCATACTACACTAGAGACTGATGCGTCCCAATTTGCCTACTTATACTATGCACTAAAAGTATGTACTCTTTTTGTGAAGAAAAAAGTACATACTTTTGAGTGTGTAGCAAAAGAGTATGCAAGTACTGGGACATACTACCACGTCATGGAACGGAAGAGAACGTTGTTGCCTAGTTACGCACGCTGCCACCGGAAACACCGTTGCATTTCAGCCTTTAAAACTTTGCTTTAAAAGTTCTTACATTTAATTACTGAAGAAGCATCACCGATGTTACACCTGTCCGCCATGTTTGCAGGTTGAATACGGTAAAGCAAACCGTCACAAAACTCCTCCCTTGCACAAGGAGTTGTGGGTAATATTAGCTGAAAAAGTGTCCATGGATCCACACTTCGAAAATCTACCGGAAATAGTAGACCATCCGGGTATCTTTGGGATACTCATTTCAACATACTATGATTTGGGACACAGTAATTCTGATCTCGGATACTATGTAGGACGGATAGTAGGTGAATTGGGATGCAGCATGAGTCTCGCTATTGTACCATTGCTTCATTACTCCTGTTTTCAGCTTCACGTTGATTAGTTTTGTTATTTAGGTCCTGGCGTGTTCGTATTTCATTGCTAAGACTCTGTTCTCTGTTTTTATGTCATGCCTTGTAATCCATGTCCTTTGTTGGGGTTTACATTGTTTTTGACTAAAGTCTTTTATTTTTCAATAGAAACCTGTACTTGCATTCATCTCTGCCACAATTTGACCTAGATTAAATGTGGCTCCAAAGCATGAATAACCCACAACCATATTTTACACCAGGTTTGGGGTCTTTTTTGTATGCAGTCCCTGTTTTTCATCACACATGACCAAAAGTTTGATTATGGTCTCATTTGGCCAAAACACAAGATTCCACCTGTAGGTCCAATGACACTTGGTGAAGTTCAGATGCTGTGTTTTGTGGGCGGCTCTCAGGAAGGGGATTTTTGTGTGATATCCTTCAGGTTGTTCTGGAAGTGATGTTTAGTAGTTGATTTTGAAACACTCCCAAGAATCAAATAAACTGTAATTGCCATGCCTGTGCCTGCAATTGCCTGCAACTCCAACCCAACTCCCATGATCCTCAGCCCACAGACAGTAATTCTGAAGCTGGGTTTTTGTTCTACGTTCTCAGCACATGGGAGCTGTATATGTGATACTTGGTATTTTTTTTTAAGTCTGTTTCTCTCCTCTTTAATGTATTTAATATATAAATTTCATACCTTCTGTTATTCAGCACAGAATCTCTTTCACTCCATCCATAGCAACATCATAGAAGACAAAGTTATCATCATTATGGTTAGAGCTATAATGAGGAGATAATTCTCTCTCATTCTCTTTCTCACCATTTAATGGCATTTTACCTCATAGTCTTTTTCCATCTCTCAATCAGTCCCAATTAAGGCAAAGCCTCCAGCGTGCTCTTGCCATCTGGACACTCACTCATGTGTAAGAGAAGGCTCTGACTCACGCTCAGATATACACAGGCTAGAGAAAAACAATAAACAAGCTCGATGTACCTCATATACTGGAAGGTCCATATTCAAATGGGTATCTGTGAAAAAAATCACACGTGGATTGTTCTCCAGTCTCACATAATAACTCACATAATTTTTTTTCCCAGACAGAGTCTCAGAGAAGGATATGGATACTGTATGCTGTTCTTTTTCATAACTGTACATTCATTCACTTATATGCAGGCATCCATGCAAACATACCTCACTGGTATCATACTGATGTGTCACTGATTTGGTCAGATGTAAGCCAGTTTTTCCCATTTCAACCCACTTGGGGTTTTTGTTTTCAGAAATGAATGAACCTGCACCGACATGGTTGGAGCCAGGGCTACATTAAGCTAATGCATGGCCTGGGGCTGATGTATATATGAGGTCCCATCACCATCCGGCTCCTATGTGAAAGTGACTGCATAGAGCATTTAAACATCCTACACAGTGTTCGTGGTTATGGCAGGACAGAGAATCAACACAAACTATTACAAACAGCATAGTAGCAAAAGAGCATTGTATTAATATATACAGACCAAGCACAGCTTACATCTACTTACATTCACCACAACATTATACACAATGCAATAATAAGCCGTATTACACCAATAAAGCCAAAGACAGACTAAAACCTAGGAAAAACATTTTACTTACTGTTACAAGCCTTTTTCCTCCACTCTTAAAAAAGAACAAAAAAAACAAATTCACATCAGGCATGCTGTGTCAGTTCAAAGTAAGGGTCAGAAATCAAAGAGACAAAATATTGAAAAATATAGAAAAGAAGCCGGAGAATTAGGGTCCGGATTAGTAGAGACGCAATAATAAATAAATGATCGCTAAAGATTTTAAAGTACCTTGCCTACACCAAAGAAAGACAAACAAAAATATGTTATCTTGCCTTTTTCCCTAGTTAAACAAAAACAGGTGAAAATGGCATGATTTCCAAAAGAAAAGACGCCCCTATACACCAATTTCCGGGCACGCATTTACAGATGATGTCTGATATCTATAGCTGTATGTGCAAAGAAGCTGATAAAGTGTTTACATACTGTATATCAAGTACAGATGTGCATGTAGCTTATATACATAAATTACACAACTAGAATAAAGCTGGAGTATACACAGCTCAAGGGCTTCCAAGTAAAAAGTTAGTGTCACACTGTATTATACAAGTTCAAAGCATGGGGTAAAGAATAAAAAAACAGTCAGCATAAAGCTTGATATACAAAGCTTGATATATTGGCTGTCAACTGGGATTGCTGCCATTGTCGCCAGCAGTCTCCCTTTTATACTTTGTCTAATACAATGGGGTCATTTCCGATTTGCCAATCCCTGCTTCGCTTCTGGGATACCGTAAAACATGTAGTAGAGAGAGGGAGGGAGACACACAGGAAGCCAAAATACATACAAGGATGTAACACTTGCTATCAGGAAGTATCCTTCCTTCATTTTATACTCTCTAAAAATGCTACTACTAAATCAGGGGAAGTGCATTATGAATACATATGGAGGGAATCTCACACTGGGATCTGTTCAGCTTGAGCACGCTCTGTCCGAAGGAGTGCAACATTTTGTCCCTGGTTTTCTAACCCGCAATGGGGCAGGTGCATGATGGAAATAGAACTTGAGGAGGTTGTGGAAAAATCTGACCCTGTGATGGTGCTGCAGGTGATGATTAACATTAAAGCAAGAGAGAGAAATAGAGAGGGCAGCTAGTCAGTATATCCAGTATATAGGACACCAGAGTGTTCCTATTAATGTTCTGGACCAGAACATTTGAATAAAGCTCACCAGCACTGAGCTTTGCCTCTGCAGTTATGAAATACATGGCCCTGTGTATTTGTTGGTTTGTTGTTAAGGAAAACTTAGAGAGGTGTTTTTTTTTTTTTTGACTGCTAGAATTTTTTTCAGAGTGGCTGGACCACAGGTAGACGCAAACACAGAGGTACATCATGACTCATTCACTAGCTAGACTGTAATCTTTTAAAACACTGGTACAGTCTGTTCAAAACTCCACTTTTCTTATTCTGACCATGAAGCTTTTAGGAACAGCAAAATTTCACTGCACTTTTCTTTCACTTGGCGAATTTCGAATAGAACATCCTCAACAAGCAGAAACCCGCCAACTCTGCAGTGCACCAAGCAGAATATGTTGTTCCAGTTCTTCTTTTTCAGGGCCATGGTGTGGTTATGCTTAACCCAGTGAGAATTGGTTCCAGCATTATAATTTCCCGTTGACTGAGCTCGTTATAAATGAGGAGAAGAGCCAGTTTGCCTTCAAGCAAAAAAACATTGCCACAAGAGCATTCCTAGTGTCCAATCGAAAGACTTATCTTAATAATTTTTAAGAATAACTAAGGAATAAAACGCTGGGGGGCATGCTGCTATAGGAAAATAGGTTGAAAGTTGGTTATTTTCATGTAACAACATGTTATTCCGAGTTGCCAGTTTGCCTATGATTACAATTATTTATTTATGAAAAATGACAGGTACTTTTTAACCATTTATAGTTACATTTAATGTTGTGGAATAACTGCAAGACAAGTTAGTTCTTGATAAGGGACTTATTACATTTCTGTTTTCCCTTACTGTTGAAATCAGCATGTGGCAGGGTGTTCTAGTGTGCTGGCAGTCAGCAGATTTGTCATTCAATTCAATTCAATTAAACCTTATTGTCATTATACAAACACACACACACACACACACACACACGCATATTATATTTTAAATTAGAATTTCAGTTTTCCAAACATTAGTTCTGCAAGATGCTCAGTAAAGGTTACAGCTCATTTCCTTATAAAAATGCACAATTTATACCTTTTTTAAAACAAAGGGCCATCACAAAAAATGTTACAAGCTACTATCTGAGACACTGATTAACGATGGTAAATTCTTTGTGTTATTAAAATCAATGTTGTAGCCCAATACAGTAGTTGTTATAGATCCACAGTTCTGAAGTGCCTAGTCATAACACAGTGCAGGCACTGGTGTGATGGAGAGCCTCTGATGTAAACATGGTGCTGTCTAATATCCACTGTATGAAGCTGAATTCTCAACACTGATCTGAGACAAACAAATAAATATGGCATGGCATCAGCAATTGACTTGCAAGGTATCTACTGCGAGTGTTATTCGTAATGACGCATTCTGCTCAGATGTAAGAAATAAAGTGTGTATAGTGTACTGTGTACTGCATGTGATGAACATGTTGCATGTTAAAAATGTTGCTTGATAATGGAAATTAAGCCTTGTGAACATCCTCACCTCACTGTTTGTGTGACATGCAGGATAGAGTGGTAGCACAAGACTGTGATGAACAAGATGTCAGGAAATAACTTGGATTGGGAAGTGGAAAATGAAACCAGAGCTCTCTCTCTCTCTCTCTCTCTCTCTCTCTCTCTGTGTATGTGTGTGTGTGTGTGTGCTGAAAGAGGTTATTAGATAATGGTTTTTGAAATCCATTACAACTTGCTTATCCACCACTACTACTATTTTTTGGATGATGAACAACCATGTAGACTTTCCAGAAGCTACAGTGATGCTAAGAAGATGATTTGAAGCTACCTTAAATACACATCGTTGTTTTAATTTGCAGGGTTGTGACCTGACAAACATCTCATGTAGTCTCACACACAAGGTAATGATATACTACCATCTGCTCTCTGCCAAGAGAGAGGTAGGGTTGCACTGCTGGAATCACAGTCTGCCAAGTGATATATAGCTTCAACAAATACTGCATGCTGACATTCAGTTATAAGTATTGCTGACGTGAATGGTCGCATCTTCTCTGGCTGAAAATTGGCAGCGTGAAATACACTTATATTGCATTGACATTTCTTTCCGCTTCTTTTCTTTTGTTGGATCCTTTTGTTGGATTTTGTTGGTCTTCCGGTTAGATCTGGAGCATTATTAATGTGAACGAGTTGAATGTAGCATGTAACTGACCGATCAAGTAAAAGAAACTCTTCAGAACACTAACTCTCCTGGAAGATGTCCACTTAGTTACTTTTCTTTTGTGTTGTTTTAGGTGTATCAGATGACTTGTGAGACTTTAGTTCACAGAGATTAGATCTGTTTGGACTGGAGATAAATGACATACTTAAGCATGTCTAGCCTCTTAGACAAATAGCCTAGCCTAGAAACCTTCTGGGTTCCTTGGTTATCCCTCTGAAAGATTATATGTAGTGTGCCAGCCTACGAAAACCTTTGAAGTTGTGAAATTTTGACAGTGTCTACTATATGTAGTTCTGAAAAAAAAAAAGGTTTTCCTGAATTGAAATAGTTTCTATTTTGCATGGATCTCAAATAGAAGTGCAGTTACCGCATTTTTCTGTTTACTCCCAAAAAAGCGAAAAGGGAGAAAATCCCATTTAAAGATTTGTTTCCAATTTCACTAAAAGACACCATGCCTACCTCTACATTTAAATCCAATCTACATATGTAAAAACAGCATTATACTGTAAGTTTACAATGGGACACGAGTTGTTACTCCCTGATTAATTCAGTAGTTCTGTTCTGTTGACTAAATTTTTGGTCAAAACCAAAAAAAATTTTTTTGGCTGTTTTACAGAATTAAATTTAATGAAATTAGATTTCAGTTTAAATTTGTGTTACTCTGTGGCAGTGGAATGCAGCGATGAAGAGCGGTCTTTTGTAAGGTTAATGGTTCTAGCTTTCTTGCATTCTTGCAAATCTTCTCTGCTAGGGATAGGACCCAGAGAGACACACTTTAGGGCGCTAGATGGACCTTTTTTTCTATACAGCGATGTCATATTAAAGGCTATGATATTTTTCCACAATGAGCACAGAGCACTGCATTACTAAACCCTAGACCTCTTAATATTCATATATTGGCTCTATGTGGAGTGGCACTCTGAAAAAAAAAAATTCAGCATCCTAAAAGGTGTTTTGGTTTATCAGTTTGGGGAAAAGGAACCCTAAAACAAATGGCTTCCCTTTCAGAAATTGCTTCAACTAAAACACTTCAACACAATTATCACAAGTTTCTTAAATGAATAAATATAAGGGGCTCTTGAGTGGTGCAAAAGAAGAGCGTTCACCCTATTGTCTGGAGATCATGAATTTGAATCCCAGTGATGCCAGAGCCACCCTGGATGGGATGCCAGGGAGAGCTGCCTGATGGGTGGAAATTGGCCATGACTAAATCAGGGAAAAATCCAAGCAAAAAAGAATAAATGTAAGTATTTTGCCATGATGAACTGGCATCCCACCCAGGGTGTATTCCTGCCTAGTGACCAGCGCTTCCAGGATAGACTCCAGATACACCGCCACCCTGACCAGAATAAAGCAGGTGCTGAAAATGAATATGCAATCATAAGCATATACTGTATATTTCTGTATATCTATGACTCACACCCCCTTTGCCCTGGCGCTTGGTAAGTGAGAGTGGTGAAAACCATCCTCTATGGCATGGATCGTTTCTCTGATATCAATGGTTTTTTTCAGTGCAAGTTTCTTTCAGAATACAGAGCCTGACTATATTTAGACAAAGAAAGGAGAGGAAGAGCAAAAAGTCCACTTCACAAAGGCTTAAGTTTCATCCAGATCAACTCACTGATTTTCACTCAGACAACACAACCATGGAGCATTTCTCAGTAATTGAACAGGCCATGGGCATTATGCAACCAGCCCACGAGTGGGCCGTCAGAGCCAGAAGAGGAGAGGAAAGGAGAGGAGAAGTGGACTGAGGGGGGTGCTGCTAGTAGGCAGGATGGTGGGGGTTAGCAGTGCTTGGGAATGTGTAGGAGGATGGATGTAGAGTGTGAGTGAGAAAAAAAAAAAAAAAACAAGAACAAGTGATACAGTAGGTTTGGGGTTAGCAGTCAGTACATATTCCAGTGCTATGATGAAATCTGCTGAAATGTTGTTTCAGTTGTTGAAATTGTTATTGTGAGCAAATTTGTGAGGAGAAGGAGGAGGAGTGGGATGAACCATGGAGTGCAGGTACACCCAAATTCAGACAGATATGCTTTTGTTTAAGCAATATTGCTTAAAGGTGTTAAGGATCATTACATTTCTTACTTCATCTGAAAAGAATGATCTAAAAAGGAGAACAGTTTGTAAACTGTTGAGCTGCTGCCAAAAGACCGCCCAGTGTGTGAACATATGTTGGCATAAAAGATACCTCTATATTTTTAGTCATGCCTCTGTAGAGCAGCCAAAAGCTCCCCACATCCTGCCGTGCTCAGTGTGCAACACTGACGTCCCACAATGCAACAGGTGAGGATCATGGCAGCTCTCAGCTGTGCCTCTGCATGCCGCTGTGCACATCTATATGTGCATGTGTATGTATTTTCTTCCTTGTTCTTTCCTGGCAGGCTTACAAGCTCTATTTTCAATGTGTTACAGCTGAATCACTGACTTTTGCTCTGTATTTTTCACTTTCCTCTTATTTCATCTGCCTCTCTATGCTTTTTTTAATTTGCATTTTCTTTTGCTCACTCTACTCCCACGCTAACCCCACATGCACCATGCCTGAGGCGCCACTAAACCATCCTTTTCTGGCTCTTCTTAAAACATCTGGATGCACACATAGAAATTTACTCTCATTTAGACACTAGCAAAAATTCTCAAATCATTTTAGCTAAACAATCTCACATGTGCTCTGACATTACATAGTTTTCTGATTTTATCTAACAATCTGGAATTTATAGTGTAACATTCACAATTCTCAAGGTACTTAATTGTTATATGAGGGTGTGGTTAGTAATTGTGGTTAAATATGTGACTGTAGAGTTTAAACTAATCAAACATTCTTCCTTTTTTATAACCGAGTTTATAGAATAGCAAAACATTGTTGAATTGCTATTGAATAGAAAGTGTGCCAATACTAATACTACACTCCATTAAACTGATGAGATGTGTGAAACTTACTTGATTTGTCCTCATTCCTGGTTACTTGTAGAGGCATAACGGAATCTGTGTAGTTATAAACCATAATAGACATACACTTGATGAAGAGTTGGGTTAGGCTTAAATTCCTAAAGATCATTAATGAATTCTCCAATCAGAAGGTGTAGACTAATTCCATATAACAGCACGGCGCTGACAGAAGTGCTGTCTGAAACATAAGTGTCAACTGGTTTTATATTTCATGTTACACAACATTAAAATTAACTAATAATTGTTTAAAAAAGAGTGGCATCTCATGTAACAAATAAAAATTTGTAATCAATGGCAAACTGCTGTGGTATAAGACGAATAAGGATTTCAGGATAGGAGAATAAGCTACTTCAGTGTGGTAGCAGTGTGGATTATTTTCCAATAAGAGCATGGCCTGTTGTGTGTTATACCTTACTTACTGCATATTGTGGATGAGGCCAACCTCACATTAAGTCCATAAAGTCCCAGGTCCCAGGTTATTATTCAGTAGTTAATTTTAAAGCATATTATTCAGTAACTACAGTGACACTAATAGGAAAGGTGTGTAATTAAAAGAGTGGGAAGTTCAAATCTGGACTGCTAACAGGTCTTGGGATTTTAAGGGGCAAATCATGGGTCACATTACTGTTCTCAAGGGACTTATCTGAGTTTTCATCAACACCCCAACTCCATCCATAAATAAAACATTGTGACTCATTTCCCATTTGGATGCCACCCTATGAAATGGGCCTGTGGGGCAGGAGCTGGAACCGAAAGCTCTTGATGCGTAATTTATGAACAGCATCTGAATTCCAACTGATTTGGTTTGATTTGGTTGTAGTCGGTGTCCAGACACAGAGCCTTGGGCTCTCATCTTGAGATCTAAAAGAAATGTGAGATGTGCACAGTGTGGAATGAAGACCTTTGAATTTGATGATTCCATGTTCCATGTCAGTCTTTTCTGTGGTCTGTCTTTGATTACTGAAGCTTGAGGATGAGTTATAGATTGAAGTGTTATGGGTTAGGTTTGTGATACCACTTTAATCGGATCATCCACTTTAGGATAGGAATCAGATAGGAACATCTTTATACCTGCTCATTTATGCAGGTATCTAATCAGCCAATTATTTGGCAGCAGGACAATGCATAAAATTATGCAGATACAGGTCAAGAGCTTCAGTTAATGTTCACATCAAACATTAGAATGGGGGGGGGAAATGGGATCTCAGTGAATTTAACTGAGTGTATACTGTAACAAAGAGATATTGTGTCTACTATGACTTATGTAGAGTAAAATAGTTATTTTGTTGTAGTAGTTATAATTAATATATGCTATTATTTAATTTATGTAATTATGCAATTATTGTTATATTGTAATTATTGTTATATAATGCTGTATAATATTATGCTCTAGGATTATAAATGTTATAATTATCATATTATAGTGGTTAAAAGTATGACAGTGATGATGATGATGATGATTATTATTATTAGTAATAGTAGTAGTAATAGTAGTAGTAGTAGTGGTAGTAGCTGCATCAGTTATGATTATAGTTTCACAGTATTTACAATGTTTGATTTGTTAAAAATTGTTACAATCACAACCCACAATTATCAAAGCTGCTATATTTAGCATTAAGCACCTATAGTTATTAGACAATTAACTAGTCAATTGAGTTTAATCCAAACTTAACGCCTATAAATAACGTCAGCTTGGACCAACTGTGTTTCTATCATTGAGAAGTCAACAAATAAAAACTCAATGGCTCCATTATTGTATCTTAATTAATTAGCCTAATATTTGAATATTTTATAGTTAAAGGGACCCCTGGCTACATAAAGTTTGAAAACCCCTGGTTTAAGGCGAGTCTTCATAGTATGCTGATGACAACATCATTACTTAATTTTCTGAGCAAGCTCTGAAGCACACATCAAACTCCTGGGCCTATCCATGAACCTGAAGAAAACACAGATCCTCCATCAGCCATCACCGAAACAATACTTCAGTCTGGCAGCTATAAGGATTTATAATCACACCTAAATGTGAATGTTTTCCAGACCTTGGCGGCCACACATCCTCCAGGCTAACACTGACTATGAAATCCACAATGGCCTAAGTTTTGCGCATGCAGCCCTGTCTAAACTGAATCTTTGAAAATTATGACCTCCAAGTTCAAGCCCAACTCCTACCTTACGTTTCATAAAGCTGTCTTTCTTCCCACCCTCGTGTATGGAGCAGAAACGTGGACCACCTACAGGAGACATTTGAAAGTACTTGGTTGTTGTGACCATGTTATTCTTATTTCAGATCAGTGATGGCTGATTGTAATATTAGATGGGAAGGCTGAAATTTAATATTTATCACTAGCTTGACAGGGAAGCGATTAGGGGTGAGCAATGCATTATATGTTTCAATATATTCTATCTACTTTTAGTTTCTCCTCCAAAGGTATTTTGGGTAAAAGGATGATAGAGGAAATAATCTACCTTGTTTGTGTTCACTGCAACCACATTTCATCAATGTACATCCCAATCACTGCTGATGATGTGTTATACTTACATCACCTGGTCGGATATATTGGCTGTATATCAGCCGATATCAGTCCAAATGCACATGAAATTAAATTAATGAAATGAAATGCCTATTAAACATCATTCACTATCATATAAATATACAATAGTAGTGTGCATGTGTGTGTGTGTGTGTGTGTGTGCATATATAGTATACTATCCTATAAATATATTATATTTACTAGTTCACCTAATGAAGAACTATCGACATTGAGAGACTGATGATAGTTATTATACTGAAGTGATACTAATTAACATGTAGTGCTTGTGATTATTAAGCCGTAGTGGTTGTAACTATTGATTGTGAAGTTGTCTGAAATTGGTGCATTCAAATTTTTGTTTTCAAAATGGGAAACTGAAAACATCATATGCTTTCATTTCTAGTGGTTAAAGTCATGTTGCTAGGCAACTAGGTAGTATGGACCTCAGAGGTGGACTCTTTCATACAAACAATGTAAAGGCGTAGTTACACTCAAAAAAGTCAGTGTCTTCCTCAGATAATGTATATTGGCAAATTACAAGAAATGGACTTAAATACGGCTAAAATATTGATTAATTTCATTATTAATTAATTTAAGTTCAACTTAAGTTCAGAAGATATGTCGTAATGGAATTCATGTGGAATTCAGAGTCAGCTTAGACATCCCATTCAGATTATTAAAATTACCTGTGTGTGGTTCATGCTTCTAAGGTTGCTAAATCTTTCTTGAGTAGAGGTGTCAGAGATGGGGTTTTTCAGTAAAGTCTAGACCAATGCCTTTAAACAAACACGCACTTCCCTTTAAGCATAAAAATCAATACAACATAAACACAAGAGACAATTTAAAAGCAGTAGTGTATTGCCATTATATTGGTGCATGAAAAGTCTGGCAAATATGTCTTAATTTAACAATATGGCTTTCAACCTGATTATTCAGCATTTATAAAATAGCACTTGATCCAACACATCCTATTTTTTGCCTAATGACTTGTAAGTACAGTGGCAGAAAGCATGAACCTTAAGCAGGGTGATAAATGATATATACAATATTGTTGTGAGAGAAAAAGTTAAAGTGTGTGTAACTGGCTTTAATTTGGACATTAACAGGTGGTTAGGTAAGTACAATAACTATCACAGTGGACCGTCGAATTATCTGGTAGTAAGTCCTTGTGGCCTAATTTACAATCATTTAATAGAAATCCCTCAAATGAATGTAAAGTCCAGCCAGATTGACTCATTACAGTAACAACATTTTTATCTGTTTTCACTTCTCTCCCATATTTCTCTCCCGTATTCCTCCAATACACTATGAAATGTTTGATCAGCTTGGTAGAACTTGTTTTCTCCTGCCTTTCTCTCTGCTCATAAATGCCAGCTGGGGCACAACTGCATCGGCTCACCATCGGCTGCATGTCAACATATGTTCCTATGTCTGAGATACAAGGCAAGAACTGTTTAGTGTGTCTCTACATATCCTGCTAAGTACAATACTGCCTGAGTTTTCTTTGCCTTTACTTGCTGTCTTAATAGACAAAAGAATTCAAAGCTATCAGCAATTCAAAGCTATCAGCTCTTGCCATAAAACTCACCGATCAAGATCACTACAAGAAGGATGGAACAGGAGATAATCATTGCCAAAGCAACAGGCCTTTGTAATATAGGTTTCATTTCTTGGCACCATGCTGAAAACCATGGGCGTGCATTAAAGGTGTAGTAGATGAGCATTGAAAGGCTAGTGACTACAAGCTGTTAAAAATACCAATCTTCAGTGAAGAGTAACATTCTGATTACAAAAACAATGCCTATATTTGGATCTGCCAGAAAAAAAGACCATTTACAAATAGTTTGGTTTCATAAAAATGTATTCATTTCCATGTGAAAAGGGCTCTTGTTTTGGGCCTTAGCTATTTGGGTATTGGAAAGCAATACAGAATGAAGAGCAGTGCTTATTAGACATACTGATTATACATAAAGATGATGAAAATCTGGATGTAATTATTCATATTTCATATTCATTTTAAATTTAGTCACTTAGCAGGCACTCTTATCCAGAGCTACTTATAAAATCGACAATCGCAAACATAAGTTCAAAAACAGACAATCAAAAGACATAATAAAAATAATAATCCATAATAAAAAGGACAGTCTCTAACCTAAAGTACAGACATTTCTGAAAAAGTTACTGTTAAAAACCAATTAGTAATACAAAGTGCAGTTGTTATATGCTGGCGAGTAAAATGTACTTCTATAAATGAACAGACTGATGAACAGCATGCTGGCGAGGATCAATTCTTTAGTGAACAAACAGAGGTGTACTGAGAAAGAGAGATACTGAGGGCCTCAGCCAACAATCCCTAGTTGTACCTCAGCAACTGAGTTTGAGCTTGTGTGGCTGAAGACTGCACTGGGAAATCTTTTACTGGGTGATGTGACAGAGCTCTTCAAATACCGGGTTCTACTTAATCACCCAGGCTTGGAGGAGGCAAAGTTGGCTGCAGATGCGCAAAGATACCATGGCAGTCCTACCTTATAAGTTTGTCCTCCAGGCACTAGTTTCAGGAAGCTAAAGACCCTTGGTTAAGTGGGACATGTAGAGATAAGATGTGTCTCCTAGCTTGTCTGTTTAGTAAGCCATCTGAGCTGAGGACATAGTTCTGCCACTGCATGTTTCATCACTTTAGGGATAACTACGCCTTGCTTCACCATATCAACTGGTTCAAATAAGACAGATATATGCTAGCAGGATAAAGGAGAAGCAGGCTTCTAAGTATGGAGGACACCAGGCATCACCATTCTTTGTGGAAGCAAAAACATCTTCATCAAGGAAGGGGCTCCAGCTCAGAGTAATACCCCCAAGAAGTCCAAGTGGTAGTGTCTATTCTGCAACAATAGAGAGCACAAACACTGGCAGTGTATGACCATCTCCAAGCTAACTAAAGATGAGTTGCTAGAATATATAAAATCCTATGCTGGCTTTGTGATTGGCCACAACAAACAACTCAGTGCAGTAATCCTGCTAAAAGTCATTCGCTATCCGATAAAGGTAATGGCTATCTGATGTAGTGCCTAAGTTTGGCCTACAAAGGAGTTCAGAGTATTTGCAACTCCATACATTCTGGCAAGATGTCATAGTCAACCTGCTGCAGCTGCACCCTTATCCATTTAAAGGTAAGGTCAATGTTACCAGAGGTTTCACAGCTTTGCCTTCATGCCACTAAGGATGCCTTGCTGCCAAGTCTGAGGAGTGTGGGAAAGAGACCTTCTAAAGTTCCAGAGAGAGTCAAAGCCTACAATACAGAGGTATAAAAGTTGGTCTTGGTAGGATCAGTGATCTAGATTGATCTTGGTATGTTAGTCAACCAGGACAAGACATAGTACATGCCTCTGTATGGTCAGCCACAATGGCAAGAACCAGTTGATGTTTTTATTGCTCCTATCAATATCAGGAAACTTGAATGAATACTTATTGCAAGGGCCAACACTAGGGTCATCATTTTTCACTATTTCACCTTTCTGTAACATGCAGTGGCAATCAATGGAGACATTGAGATCATGTTTCCCCAAGTCTATCTCATGACAGCTCCTCTAGCTGTGCATGAGTTGCTGGTGCTCTCCTTCACCACAACTTGGAGTTCCTGCTGTGCTACATTTGTTCTGCAGCACTATGTCATTGATAACAGTCAGCCAGAGGATAAGGTTTTACATATAGTGGACAGACATTTCTACACTAACAATTGTCTGCAGGTCCTACCTACCATAGCAGAAGCCAAACACCTGGTCAACAAATTAAGCCCTGCTGTAATGAACTGGATATGAGCTTTGCCAGTAGGGTAGCAGTGAAGCTGGGGCCATCATCCACCTGTGAGGAGATTAGGTTAGATAATATTGGCTTGCACAAGGTGTAGCAGACACTCTTGAATCAATGCTGTGGCTATGTTGTCACTTTGAAGCAGATACAGTCAATGTTTCATCCATATGGACTATTTACAAGGTCTTACAGAGCCAGTATGACCCACTGACG
Organism: Pangasius djambal; assembly: GCA_022985145.1. Taxonomy (NCBI): domain Eukaryota; kingdom Metazoa; phylum Chordata; class Actinopteri; order Siluriformes; family Pangasiidae; genus Pangasius; species Pangasius djambal. The sequence continues at coordinate 14,860,845 of CM040992.1, forward strand.
TTTATCCTACACACCTTACACCTCCACCAAGTGCAGAGATTGGGATGGCCCACTGGTCCTTTACAACGTTTTACAGAAGCACCCTTTACAGAAAGGTTTGAGATTCTACCTCAAATCTCTCTTCACCTTCATACCTATCCAAGGGAATATACCCCTTTAGTATCTTCCGGGAGATACACGTGTTCTGTGCTGCAAAAGACTTAGCTTATGGCTTGGTGTCCTACCTGTGAATTTCTGATAGCAAAGGTGGAGTATACGTATCTTTCATAGCACCCACTATGAGTTGCTTACTAGAGTTGCTCCCAAGCACTTACACCTTTGTCAACACAAGAGACAATACAAACCTTCACTTATGGCACTATTTTGATTCTGTGTAAATCACCCAGCTAATGACATCACACCGGGAGAAACTTGGTAAAAGCCAAATGGGGTCTCTGTGCAGCAGGATGTGCCTGGAATAGAACTACTAGGAGCCAACTAGGGAGCATTCTTGTAAGGTACCCAAACCACCTCAACTGGCTCCTCTCAATTTGTAGGAGCAGTGGCTGTACTCTGAAACTCCAGACTCTCAAGCTCCTCACAGATGTATCCATATAATTTAGGCCACATTATGTACCCTCAGTAATGACTAACAGCTTTGTTCATAACTGGATCCAAATGTAATCCTGGGGCCTTGATCAAATTCAATATTTTTCCTAGAATACTTTTCAGGAAAGAAAAACAAAAGAGATCATATTTATAGGCATTTATATTTATTGATATAGATGTGCAATAGGATGGACATGGGAGGAACATCCTTGCATAGACCATAGACTATGCTTTCACCAGCATCATATGATCAACAGAATGTGTGTGTGTGCGTATGTGCGTGCGTGTGTGTGTGTGTGTGTGTGTGTGTGTGTGTGTGTGTGTGTGTGTGTGATTGAACACATAGCTATGTATGGGAAAGAAATTTGTGTATGCACTTACAAAGATGTAATGATGATGATGATAATAATAATAATAATAATAATAATAATAATAATAATAATAATTTGGCATTAAATAAAAAAACATGTGGGTGTTGAGTCGGCTTGATTTTCATCATTTCAATTATTTGGATCATGCAGTTCTTATTTTTTTCCATGCAGACTATAATTAAGCAGTTAAATGAACACAAAAGCTCACCACATTAACCATTTTTAAATATAACAGAGACATGGGTTGGATATTAAAGGATATGTTAAATGATGAATTTCAGCCCAGCAATTCAATACATTTTAATACTTTTAGACCAAATACCACTTTGTGGTACTCTGTTTCACATGGCTCTTAGCAATTCAGAGTAAGGGTCACATGATTTTGTGCTAGATTTCTGAAAATGGATGGGCATTTATATATTCTAAGTAAAGGCAACAGAATGTATGAACATCTCTTGTCATTAGCTATCACGTTGAGTAAAGATACCAAATAATACCTCTGCATTAAAGCTTACATAATAGTTATTAAAGCTGATATAAAAAAAAAAAGTACTACTAACATACAACCCACTAGGGTATAATGCAGAAAAAAAAAAAAAAAAAAGGTGAGCACAGTTTTCTTCTTGCAATGAATAAATAATCAATACATGTTTTTAAAATATTCAAATAATTTCCTATATAAAAAATGATTTTAAATTGTACCACATTATGATAAATTAATAGGTATTTTATGGAAGTCTTCTTGATTTAGATCTTCTAATTAAATTTTGACCCATGCATCTTCTTACTTTGCTGTTTAATTACAGAAATGAGAAAGAGCTCTTGAAACGATAAATGCTTTTGTCATGCTTTCCACCTTTCCTGTGTGATACATAGTATAATTCTCAGTGTTTGTATGCGATTAGTTATATATAGTAATATTCTGAACAATGCAATATGTTGAATCATTATCAAATGCTTTAACATATAAGGGCAGTTAAATTGCAATCATGCTCTTCATCCAAACTGAAGAGTTAAAATAGAACTATGCTTGGTCCTTTTGTTTATCTGTAATGGCTTATAAACAGTTAATTCCTTCCTCTAGCTTTGGCCTCATTGTGAAAGTTCTTTCAATGTATTATTATATAGAAATATATAGGAACAGTACTTTGCTTATTAAACATTTGTGTTATCCTGGGATGAAAGCATACTGCTGCTACATTGTTTCCCTTCATTTATAAGATCTATTTATATACTTAGAGGCGACAAAGTGCTGCAGCTTTTTCTAGCAGTAACAACCTAACTCCTTTCTAACTTGGCTCCTTCCTCTGGGTAGATTCGCAAACTGCTTTTCCAAAGACGGTTTCTTTAATAGACATGCAGCCCAACATATCATACAGTATAATCTCCAGTGTAGCATTATTTGTCTGGTTTACAAAGTATCTGTTACTGTTCCCTGTAATTAACAGTTGTATCTATATGGATAAAATGGATAAATATACTATTTACTCTGAGCAGTAGGTTGCTTTATTTCATGGCAGTGTTAAAAACCTTTTAAAAATAACACCATTGCTTGCAAAATGGAATAAGTATGGTGCCTCAGATAATATTTAGATTACTGATAACTGTTATTTTGACAGTGTCACAAATCTTTACACTGTTTTGGAATAAACTAGCAGATAAAGGTTTTTTAATAGTTGTTTGAAAAGGCAGTAGTAGAACGCTTAGCCAGATGTTAAGCTTCTGGGATGTCAGTCCATACATGACCACATTGAGGTAGACAAACACAAAATAAATTAAAAATAAATAAAAAAGATGGATAGACAGACAGCAAAACAGAAGGAAAATATATATTTCATCTCGTCTCTACACAACATTGACTGTTTCTCAGATTAACTGGGGTAATCAACTGGGATTTATGTACAAGGTTTGATAGGGCAAAAAAAAGATATCCCACTTGTTTTCTGAGGTCTAACTGTTCTTATTTTCCCTTGCACGACTTCTCAAGCAGTCTGCTTTAGCAATCATCAATTCATCACTTACTGCACACTGAGGCCATGTGATGAACCTTGTTCATTCTGAAATATGTCATGCACACAGAAACACCAAACTTTGTTTTGCTGTGCATATTCTGACTATTATAGTACAAATCATACTCAGATTGGTCCTTGACATTGCATCATACAGTTAAAAGGAGTTGCACAGTAAAACTGATGTTATTGTACATGGAGGCACTTTTTAAAAGTTCTGTCAGTAAGGGGGGTTAAAGGCACTATATGCAACATATACAGAGTAATATATTGTATGTATATCTTCAAACAGCGTAGATGTCAAAGCAGATACACTAAATATTTTACTTGTAAAGTTGACTAAATGGTTAATATGTTGTGAAATCATAAATTTGTTGCAAGCAGTAAAGGGTAGTTAATGAGAGCTGTGCAGCGGCTTTTCAGAAGTTCACTGTTGGCGTGATTCTTGTTACGTTGGTAAGACAAGCATGAATGCATTTGTTTGACTTTTAAAGCACTGCACTGGCAGGTGTAGGTATAGCCTAATGAATCAGCCCATATGCAAAACATTTAGCTCACTGACCATCAGATACCCAGAAAACCTACAAAGACCTAATTAGTGTACCTTAAAACGAGTTCCATTAATTGCCAGTTCTATAATCTGTAGAGTTTCACCTCCATGCCCCATTAACTGCAGATGTAATACTGTTTGGAATGTAATGACATTGCTAATAAATGCCATTACAATATACTTCTATATTGTTTCAAAATATATTGTTGAAATTAGTATGGATCCCTGTATTAATTTTCAAGTACATACAAAAAGATCCATTGTGATCTGTTAATAATGGTGCCATGCATTAATCATACCAAGATACATAGTACCTGAGTTGAGTAGGCCTCAAAGCTTCACTGCTCCAACCTTATGATTAAACATTCATTTCTCAATCTACACCAGGAACAAAACATGATAAGCACTGCATTTTGCAAAACCAAAGTCTGAAATTTGAGGGCAATATGTAAATGAATAGAAAAAATATTGAGGTAATGATTTGTGCATGCCATGATTGATAACCAAAGAATATTTCAACATGCTTATACACTTCCAAAAGCCATGTTCTTTTTCACATGGAACTGGATCTTATAGGAGTAAGAGTTTTAGCATCTGATGAAGAAATACCAGCATTGGCAAGAAGCCATTAATAATGAGGTGCATTGCTGTTCAGTGAACCTCAAGATCAACAGCACCTATCCCAAAAAATGAGACAACACATCAGAATCTGCATAATGCTCTAGGAACTCAATTCCAGATGCTGTGGACAATCTGTTATTGTAATAATCCATGTCTAGTTGTTTTCCTGATGATCACACTGTTGACAGGTGGTGACAGAGTTCCCGTTTGGACCTGCATTTTCATCTCCTTTTTATCTGCAATATCTTTACTTTCAGCAAACATTTTGAAATCCAGTGGCATATGAATGTATTCCTTGTCTTGGTAAAGCAAAAGCAATGCAATAATGCATTGACCTAGGCCTATATAAAGCATTTCCGTATTATTAATACGTCATGTTTGTTGTTTCTTCAAAATAAAAGTGGAGCAACTATTACACATCTGTCAGAAGCTTGCCCTTATTCACACAGTTCTGGTTTGAGATAGTGCAGTTCCCAGTTCTCAGGTTTGCCTCCCTAAAATTGTCAATGCTGTTATTCATGTCATCGTCTGTCTCCACGTATTCCGACTTACTTATGATAGATGAGCTGCGTCGACTGGAGTTGGAGTCAGATGCGATGTTGGGATTACTCACATTGAGGAGCTGTGCCTGCTCCTCTCCTTCTGTTTCTCTGTGGTAAAAATAGTTAAAGTTGGACACAATCACCGGGACGGGAAGTGCAATGGTGAGCACACCAGCAATGGCGCAAAGGGAACCCACAATCTTGCCTCCGATGGTCACAGGGTACATATCGCCATAGCCCACGGTGGTCATCGAGACCACGGCCCACCAGAATGCATCCGGAATACTGGTGAAGAAGGACTCCTTCTCCTCAGCCTCCGCAAAATACACTGCACTAGAGAACAAGATGACACCGATGAAAAGGAAAAAGATCAAGAGGCCCAGCTCTCTCATGCTGGCTTTCAGCGTCTGCCCCAAAATCTGCAGTCCTTTAGAGTGCCTGGAAAGTTTGAAGATCCTGAACACCCGGACAAGACGAATAACCCTGAGGATGGCCAGAGACGTGGCCTGTTCACCCCCTCCCTTTGCTTCCTTCCCCTCTTCATCTTCAGCAAGCTCTGTGCCAAGTGTGATGAAATAGGGGATGATTGCCACTACATCAATTGTGTTCATCATGTTTTTAAAGTAGGCGGCTTTGCTTGGGCAAGCGAAAAAACGGACAATCAGTTCAAAGGAGAACCAAATGATGCAGAGGGTTTCCACAATAAAGAAGGGGTCTGTGAAAATGTTTGGCTTGTAGTAGAAAGTACTGTTCCCAATAGTTTGCAAATGCCCCTGTGGATCCTCTTTGAGTTCTGGCAAGGTCTCCAGACAAAATATGACTATAGAAATCAGAATGACCATGACTGACACAATTGCAATGCCACGCGCAGGGCCTGAGCTCTCTGGATGTTCGAACAGGAGCCATACCTGTCTCTGAAATTCATTTTCTGGCAGTGGACGCTCCTCTTCACGAATGAAGCCCTCATCTTCCCGAAATTTTTCCATGGCCTCTACTCCAAGCTCGTAAAATTTGATCTCCTCAGAGAACATGTCTAAAGGGACATTGACGGGTCTTCTCAACCGCCCACCTGACTGGTAGTAGTAGAGGATGGCATCAAAGCTTGGCCGGTTCCTGTCAAAGAAGTATTCATTCCTTAAAGGGTCAAAGTAGCGCATCCGCTTCTTGGGATTACCCAGCAGCGTGTCTGGGAACTGGGCAAGTGTTTTGAGTTGAGTCTCGAAGCGCAGGCCTGAGATGTTGATAACGACACGCTCGCAGCACTCGTGGTCCTCGTGGTCATGGGGGTACGGATCATGTGGATGCCCTGGCAGGGTTGAGGTCTCATCCATGTTATCTCCTGCCACCACAGTCATTTCTGCAGCTTAGACTCGCAGTACCAGAAAAAATATCGAAGCTAGATGAGCAGACATCCAGCTCCTGTATTGTTTCCGCTCAGCACTGTTTACACTGTCTACGACATGAGCTCCATTAGAAGAGAAAGCTCATATGGTTCCTTTTTACTACCAATTCGACTGCTCCCAGTTCCAGTAGACCACTGCATCATCTTCTTTCACTCACCACTCAACCGGAGAAAAACGAGACAGACAGATGGGGAGAAAGGATGGTAATTAGATATCAGAAGATATCACAGCAGAAAAAGCCTGCAGTGTGTTTGCCTGGTCAGCAAATTGTAAGACAGTTAATGCTTGATAAAGTAATCTCTTGGATCGTATGCAATTTATGCATCAGTATTTATGTCAGCATTCAAGTTTAAGGTTACTGCTCACCTTCTGGATGCAAAATTGGTAGTGTATTGCACCTTGCACTACAATATCACATGCTTATTACTTTACAGAGTAAAATCTCCGGTGTTAAGTTTATAGACTATACAGCGTGGCAGATACAGTGTTGCAGTGCTTATATAAACGCTGTAGGTGTTAATGCAACACTGGAAATTTTGCAAGCAGGTTAGATGACGTTCTGGTCGCTGCAGTGTGGTCTTAACAAACAGTAAATAGTGTAAACAGTGTTTTTGTGCTTACCTTTGGTGAGGTTTTAAGGGCTTGTTCGGTACCGGGTCACTCCATCTGTGTGTGTGTGTGTGTGTGTGTGTGTGTGTGTGTGTGTGTGTGTGTGAGCGCGCGCTGCCGGTGCTCCAACTTTACACTGGCCCCCCTTGGTTTTTTCAATATGAATATCGCCTTACAGCGGTACAAGCAGCATTATGCGCTTTCTTGAAATATTAATCGGCTGCTTTGTCTTCGTTAACATCCAGCGGTGCTTCCCATGTTCCGTTTCAAATGCAATCCGAGTTTGCAGTAACAGGCAGGTGAAATCTTTTAGACGGGATGTTGAACTCATGCCGAAGGAACCGGATGGGCGCCAGATGAAGACGCATGGAAAAAAGAATGATACCGATGGCAATGTGAGGAGTGCATCTTCTCCAGGCGCAGCTTCAACGGCTTTTCTCCTCTCTGGTGCAAATCAACAAGACACGGACGTCCCGAGATGCACAGACACACACACACACAATCTCTCTCTGGCACACATGCGCCGCCAGGCTGAAGAGAGAAGGAGAAAGGGAGGGTGGGAGGAATGAAGATTTGCAAGCGAAAAGAAGTCCATGATGATGTTAAAGCACATTGCAGGTTTTCATACGCACACAGCGTGGTGAGGAAAGGAGAGAGAGAGAGAGAGAGAGAGAGAGAGAGAGAGAGAGAGAGGAGGGGGTTCCGACGCAATGCAGACACACTGTACTAACACAAGTGCTTTCCACGCCACAAACCCACAAATCCTTGAGCAAGCGATGGCTTCCCTCCTCCGCTTTAAAGGCCAGTTGCTGTTTTTACAGTAAATGTGCATCACTCTCCAGCGCATGTGCATGCAACACCAGCGCAGAGTAATGGGATCATGCATTAATTGCATTAACGCATTAACACATGTTCAAAATGAATTCTGCATTAGACGCATGTGCAAAAAAGAAAGTTTTCCCGCAGGCTGTTTGTATTACACGTTTTGCTTTGGCATGCGTACTTCTTCCAGTCAGATGATGAATAATCATGTATATTAATGCATATATGCTGTATTTGACTGTTCTCTACTGTACTGATTTGATGGCTTGAGTCCACTTTATTTAAAGACATCGAGAGCTTCCATATCAAATTTCGTGTTTTGTTACTGAATGATGTTTTAGATGTTTTAGGGGCCTTCAGTCTTATTCACAAAGCACTAGTGTGGCTGCAGGATTTCATTCCACCTAAGCAGAAGCCACACCTCATTCCACTTGTTTAATCTGATTTTGGTCTTCAATCATCTGTTAGGTGTGGCTTCTGTTTGCCTGGAATGAAAGCCTGCAGGCACACCGGCCCTTTGTGAATAACATTAAGCACCCCTGTTCTAGACTGATCAACATAATGTACTGCCGTACACTCTCCTGAGAGCTAGGAGATCATTGGCACTGCTTTGAGTAAGTCAATAACATTATGAATAAGAAATTACTAAACTGTTAGGTGCACTAAACTGCACCTTTCCATGTCACTGGGGTGGTGCCCTCAAGGGTACATCATTTGTAACTTTAGTGGGTATCTATTTCATGATCATTTGAATGTAATGCACCTTTAAGATGATTTAAGGTACATAATTGGAACTTAAGGATCACTCTTGTACATTTAACTAGCTTTTAGAGCAATGCATTATACACATTATGCACCTTTCCTTATTCCTGACTGTGTGACAATTTGATCTACAGAACAGATATTATTCACTTTTATTTTCATGGGACATGACAGCTTGAAATTGTTAAACTGTTAAACATTGGTGTGTCCTAAAACCTACATCTTTTTGAGTTGTCAAATGCTACAACAACAATAACAGTAAAACGGTGAGTGATTAACATCATTTTGGATTCTTGACCATCTCAGATAATCTCAGCTGAAGGACATGTGCCTTTTTATTAGAGGTGCCACTAGTCCACACCATTGGCCTGACCCCTCCTGGACCCTTCTGATTCACCAAAAAGCTAATCTTTTGCAAAACAAGGTCAATTCACATGAAAAATAACAGCTTTCAGCACCTTGGACAGTGGCATGCATTTGGTCTTGAATAGGGATTTCCAGCATTGGTCTTAGAAATGAGCTAACCTACAAAGCTTAGATTCACCTCATAACTAACACTGCTGATTCAGCTCAGTCAAGATCACTTAAGACACTATTTATTTGTGAAGACTGTGTCTGATAGACTGGGTCTCAACTCTTCAGGAGGGGAGCACTACACTTGTTAAAAACAGGGTTAAATCTCAAACCCCTCTGTCCCTCTGGGGGAACCTATACTACCTACACTAGAGTGTTTGACATATCAGAGTGTGTTCTAATCAGCAGTGGCTTGTGACCATAGATTTTGGTGGAGTAGGCTGACATTAATGATGACATAGCCTCAAACAAATTAAGTTGAGCGGCTATCACAACTTATGCTATAAGCTACTATCTAGTGAATTTTTAGAATAACCCTGTAAGAACAGACAACATACCAGAATACAGTCTAGCAGCTCATTTTAAGTGGTTTTTTTTTTTAGATGTAGCAGTTACAGGGTAAACCATGTAAAACACACAAAAGACCTGAAACAAACCCCAAAAATTTGGCCATCAAACAAACGAACATGTTTTTTTTTTCTTCTTTTTTTTCCTGCCCTTTGCAGGGGGAAATAAGCATTTCACACATGTTTTTAGCATATTTCTGTACCGACATTATCTACTCTGTAACCACCTTTCCCTCTCTCAATCTTTGCATTATTTCTTGCAATACAAATGGTTCTGTACATCATAGACACACTGTCTGTACTTACACTTTGCCTTTTTGCAGAAAAGTATTAGATTTCATTCTGAGTATTTGTTATAAAACAAGATCCTGGCAGTTACAAAGTATTTAGAACTAGCCCAATCTGGCAACCCTGTCATTAACAGTCTGTCTGCTGCTCCTCCTCTGAGCATGGGGCAGCGTGAATGATTCCCCAATGGACCTCTATTAGCACTTGTTGTCGTTCCCATTTCTGATGCAGTAATAATGGAGCTAAATGGGGCAGTGAGCTTGCTGCACCATGGCTGTGCGACATCTACTGAGGCAAGCAAATCAATGGAACATCGATTTATATCTTTCAAATGGCTACATTTTTTAAATCATTGATCACTCAAAATAGGTAATTAGTGTTTCAGTGGAATTCAAAGCATATGGAGTTGTGAATGAGAACTGTATGAAGATTAATATTTGTTGAACAGTTGATATAAACCTGCCCCTTATGGATAAGTCACCACTGGTTCACTTAGAACATTTAAAAAAAAAAGCAAAAACAATTCTTCAGGAACCTTTTTTGTGTATAGGAAGATGGTTGGTGAAGCCTGGTCCAGAGATTAAGCCCATCATCTAGCTCTGTCCAAGCATATGCATGGTATAGCCACATGGCTTAGATTACTATGCAAAGTATCAGCTTTGTCTGATTTCCTTACTTGGTTTATAACCAGTATATTTGCATCACTCATTGGTATTTTCATGCACCAGGCACTACATGCTTCACTGCTGTGTGGAGGCTGGATTAAACACCAGGCTGTAGGGAAAAAATGATGGGCGATGCCATTCTACAGAAAACAAAATGATATTACTTAATTCTAGTTTTATATAAATAATCAACAATTCAGAGGAGTATTAGTGAGCCATGTAATTTCAAGGAACACCAGTAGGATGGGTTACACTGATTTACAGTATGATGACCTTCTAACAAAATTTATGCCTATTTGCAGAACACACCTATTTATTAACGTAGCACATGTCAAATGAGAGGTAGAGTGAACCCCAACGCTACTGAAGTGTGTTTTTACTAGGTGTGTGACATGGTCGGTTTACAGCAATATATTAATGAAACATTCATCCAGAAAGCTGAATTATGCAGCTAATCTTCAATGCTCCATTTTTGGTGAGATATTTTAAAGAAATGCTCAAGCTGTCTTACAGTTGTGCTGCCAATCTAACATGGCATGGAAAAAACAAACAAACAACTCAATGTTACATAGAGATCACCTGAATAAGTATTTTTTTTTCAACTACTGGTCATAATACACACTGTTCCTGCAGAGCTCTAAGCTCTCACCACACTCATTCTCTCAGTATGTATTCATTAGCACTGACGCCTACCATGTAGCTTCCTTAAAGTGAGCCAGGCCATGAGCTCACACACTGGTCTTACATAGGGCTGATTGTAGCTTCTTGCCCCAGTTTGCCAGCACTGCAGCATGGGGACATCCTGCAGTTAGCAAGAGAGTGAGAGAGGGTTCAAAATATACAGCATGTTCCACACATTTCTCCATGGTAACCAGGAGCTAGCAGGCACTAAAAGAATGAGGGAAGAGGAGGAGGGAAATGGAAAGAGATAGAGTGGGAGGGAAAGAGAAAAAGCACCGACTGGTGCTGTGCATGCAGAATCGAGAGCATACCTATGAGTAACAGCTTTAACACACTGCAAGCCATTATTTCTGCTACTCATAGGACAAGGCCATGCAGGTGATTATGTCACATGATCTAAACCAGATTTTATTTGTTTTCATATCTGAAAATGGGGTGATGAACCTTGACAGGTTGACAGCTGCACAAAGTAGAGGTGATGTATTTCAGATTGATCAGAAATAATAACTAGGATTGGCAGTAGATTTTCCTTTACACCGGAAACCTACATTTTAAACCTGAGATAACGTTAATGGGTTAATATAATAAATATGCAAAGCTTGAATGCAGTTACATAATAATCTGCTGGTTTACATACAATAGGCAGCTCTATTATGCATTGCTGCAGACAAAATTCACACAGTGCAGAGTAGCTGTGTCCACTGTTTTGAAGTTAATAGTGTGAGGAGAATGTCAACTCATCTGTGGTTTTTGGCAGCCTACAGTGTCTCAGCAACCTTTAGCTCAGTGGAGCACAATGTGGTGAAATGTTTCTGAATCATTTTATTCCCACCTCTCATCTTTTATAGGTCACTGACCATTCCACTCAAGTGCCTACAGATTTCTGTAGCGTGATATGTTCAAGAATACTGTTATATTGCTGCTCCAATTAACTTAATCTGGATAACAGTGTTTTTTTTTTTTAATCAACAATTTTTAAAGGAATTAGGTATCTAAGAATATTATTGCCAGAGAAAGAGAAATAAAGAGCATGGAATGTGTGAAGATGGATTTAGCAATTATTTAAGTGGTTTGTGTGATATATTGTATATTTATGATGATTTTCCTCCCAATTCAACAATTCAGGTTTTGCATCTTTCGGAGCTACGGACCATGAAATTACTTATTATGCGAGCGAGTCTGTGACAGAGAGTTATCCTGCCATTCTGCTGTTTAAAGGAGAACCCTGATGGATGCTTTCAAGAGGAACCTCAGTCACATATGGCTCACTGAAAATGACTCACAGAGGAAGAGTGCATGGAAATGCTCTGCATTCAGGGTTTGTTTGTGCACCTGCCAAAAATACACGATACAACAACCAGCACTTAACAACTTTTCTTTACTCCTAATACTATGCCAATGCCATTGTTCTGATCTGACCATTATATATAGATAGAGCCTTTTAATCTTGCTTGACTTTGTGAAACTGATAGAGGTATGTGTCCTTCTTCAGAATTGCTGCAACAGACCAATGCTTGATCGTGGTGCCTTTTGTGAGCCACTTTGCAGCTTCTTATGAATATTTACATGTCACTGAACTCAAATCATGTTCTTCTAATCTGACCTGTTTTGGCCATACTCACCGATGTTTTCATGCAATATATTACACACCTTCTTTTCTGTGCAATTATGTGTTTCTTCAAGGAGTTACTCATATGTGATCAGGGTGGTTGTACTAACAGGTAGTTGTACTTTAGATAGATACAGTACATTTCCAAGCAAAGAAAACATATTTTATGTCTTAGTTTTCATTTTAGACCTTCAAAATACTAGCTACAAAACTTGAAGGTCTCTTCTTCACTCCAGAAACATGACCATTCATCTGCAGTGACCTTCTCAAGCTACACGAAGCTATAGTTATCTGTATGTGTTTGGAAATGGGTAAACCACTAGACTTATGTTGAACTTGAGGATGGGTGCCCCTGGCCTCACCTCACTGAAACCTTTCAATATACTGGAGCAAGCAAAGATTCATATAAAATGAGGTGTCTTCTTTGTCTCCCTAGAAGGTACGAACTCCATCTAAATTGAAAAAGCAGTAAAAGGATTGCTTGGCAGTCAGAGGTACATTTAAGCCCAGTATTCAGAATTGCTGTCCATGGTTGAAGATGGGTTAATAAGCATTTGGCTGATTTCTCATCTACTTTGGTGGATTTGTAATAAGACCTACTTCTTCACTTGGAACTGGCTACAAATAATTTTAGGAGAAAAGGTGTTTAAGGGGTAGTGGGGGGTTATGCAGATGTTTTCAGAATTCAGAAAATAATAGAAGGCACCTTACAATGTGGATGTCATGGTCTATTTCATATGAGTTAATATTGTGTATTGGTAAATTGATGGATATGTCCATACTGGTAAAGGTGGGTATCAGCATTGACATATATAGTAGAAGCTAGTGTGTAGATAAAAATTGGTGGAGATGTGTATTGGTACACATTGGTGTAGGTGTATGCAGTATGGTGGCATAGCAGGTAGTGTTCGTTCTTCACAGTTCCAGGGTCAGGGATCTGATCTTCAGCTCTGGTTGCTGTCTGTGTGGAGTTTCGCACATTTTCCCTGTGAACAGAAGGGTCTCCCAACAACACAGCAGTAGGTAGACTGGCTACTTAAATTGGCCCTAAGTGTGAATGAGTGTAAATGTGGACTGGCTCCACACACACACACACACACACACACACGTCTAGGGTGTATTCAGTGCCCAGTATACCTAAGATAGACTCCAGATCCACTGTGCCCCTGATCAGGATGAAGCAGTTACTGATGAATGAATAAACTGTAGTACTGGCCTATACCAATACATTGGTGTATTTGATGTGGTGCATATACATGCATAGGTGCTTGTTAGTAGGGTTGTGTTTCGATACAAATTGAGGTCTGGTGGAATGGTACAAACAGGTATCAAGTCATGTTGCATATAATGTGGGAATATGTAATGGTACACATTGATGGTGGTGTAATGGTACACACTGCTGTGCTGTAATTTTACACATTGTGTGAAATGTGTACTATCCTGGTGCACATTGGTTTAGTTGGTGGTATACAATGGTGGACATGTGTACTGGGTAGAATTATTATACTCACACAATGTTAGCTATTGAGATTTTAGGAGAAAATGGGAAGCAATGGAGACACAGGTTTTGATATACATTTTCCCAGGGTTGTTACACTGTATTCTTATTGTATTATAGTATTCTTGGTGTTAGACCTGCGTTCCAGCCTAATTTTCTGTTTCATTTACATTGGCTGCATTTAGATTTTCATACAAAGAACCAAATGCCTGCTATTACTCATCAAATTAGAATTTATTAGGTCACAGGGACATATTTCAGTAATTAAAAAAAAAAACGCTGTAGATATTAATTATGTCTTTTAGCTTATGTCATACTTCAGCATCTGAAAGAAGCAACTGAAAAACGAAAAAAAAATCATCGAAAGCACAAACAAACCAGCAGAGGGTAACAGGTCTCGCCTACAACAACAGTGACAAATCAGTTGGTATTTACTGTATAGCTGCTTACTGTTTCACAGATCTGCCTTCATAAATTGCTGTGACATCTCCCTAATTTCATATTCTTTTAGGGCTTTGTAAGTTGGGTCTTGTCTAAGATGATGAAGATTCTCTTACAGGTCAGGAAGAGCTGCTGTACAACTTGGTATCAAGAACATACACAGGCGAGTAGCAGAGTCAACATTTTGGTAATGTCTGGCGATTGACATTAAAACTGCCTCAGATGATCAAGTCAAATCACCATCTAACAAACCAACAGGAAGCCGTGTTAAAATGCTCAGTCGAAGAGCAGACCTTTTACAGCCAATCATCTCTCTATTAAATTGTGAGAAATGATGAGAATATGACTATTACACCAGTGATCCTTTATCTTGTGAATAGATAAAGGAATTCTCCACATGTCACTTTGTGGTGGTTGCACACACACCCTGTGTTTCATACAGTACATATCACATCTCCCTGTATTACATGCAGTAAACCTGCTGGTGTGGAACTCCTGATCGCTGATTTTGCCTAGCAACAGCAGTGTAGTAGAGGCTTTCTGTGACAGCCTTCACGTGCATTTAAAGGGGAACAGTGTTTCACGTATGAGATACAGTCCTTTTTTATTTCATTGATGCCCCTGTATAAGATACTAAACGTTGTTTTTATTCTCAGCAGGAAAAGACTGCAATGGTTGGGGTTCTTTTTTTGCATTGAGGGTATATTCTCGGACACACACGGAAATATGTACAGAGACACCATCATGCCATTTGAAGGGGATCCAATGTGTGAAATGAAATGCAGTTATTGTATGAATGCAGACGCCTCCGCCTCCATCCCCCAAAGTCTCATTCACAAAGTGCTTATATAATACCTGTGTTCCATTTATAAAGCCAATAGTATGAGCATGGGGGAAGAGATATACTCACACAACGCCCTTCAAGATGAGCACTTGTGCCCAAGGGCTGTTGAGGCCGGACACTGGGGAGCTATTCTTAGCTTCATGCTCTAGCACAGCCAATGAAAGAGAGAGAAGAACTGACAGATGTAGGGGGAGGGAATTCGACAAATGGGGAGTGTGGTGGTGTCGTATGAGAAAGAGGGAGAGTGGGGGTGTGCATGTAAGAGAAAGTGATTGTGCATGCGTGTACGTTGGCAAAGTCATGGCTGGTGGTATACGAATGCCTTGGAAATGGCTTGGAACCAAATGGCAGTATTTGCAAATTTGTTAGTAATTGGCTGGATGACTTTGACCATGAATGGTCGCTACATTACATTCTGCCTGTACTGTTCATTTGGACAGCTATCTATATAGCAGACATTCAAAAGGCATAACTTCTAATATCAGTTGTAGTGAAATTAACACTATTTTTGCTATTATTATGGCGTATGGAATCACACATGAGACATACAGTATCTGCAGTAAGGGTGTACTATTTGTATCTATTCAGCAATCCAAATATTCATATAGGTATCTAGGTTTCGATTTAAACCTGAAATGGGTGTGTCCTAAATCAGAAAGATTATTATTATTATTATTATTATTATTATTATTATTATTATTATTGTTGTTGTTGTTGTTGTTGTTGTTCGTTTTGAAATAGAGATGTCATTTTTGGTTATACCTTCATTTTCTAACAAGTTTAGTTCTTATATTTCCCAAAATATAAACAAACTAGTAGCCTAATTTAAACCACAACCCTAACCAGGCAGTTACTAATGATGACTGAATACTGTAAATGGATTGTTCACATCGATGAATGTGGTCTTTCTTTCTCCACAAGATTTATGTCTGACTGCTCGCCTGCATGACAGTGAAAAACTCACACTCGCATGACTTTTTAGTTGCGTCCCGTGGGATCCTAGTCCCAATGTACACCTCTAGTCTCACTAATCAGTCGGATGTAATGAACCAGATGCCAGGTGAACTTGTCTGGCAAGCTTTCTAAAAAAAAAACCCTGAATAGTATGCCTCCTTTTCGTATCTGCTGTATATGTTTAGAACATTATCTGTTCACTCTATATAATGTATTCATATTCTGTTACATCCCTATGATGCAGCCTCTAGGTGAGCTTCTGACTCAATAATAATGATGTGGTTAAACATTATCAACATTTGTCCTAAACAATCAATGCCAACATGCACTAGCAGTAATGCATTGTGTAATAAGTATAGTGAATAATATACTGTGATATTCATATGTAAATTAATGACTGGGTCTAGAACCATGTCCAGATTTAGTTATTTTCTGCCTCTATGTAAGCTCTCAAGACCCTTGTTTTAACGACTTAAAGAAAGGCAGACAAGTGTAAATGAGAAAGCAAGGTTGTAGCTGGGGCACATGTGCACACAAGCTTATGTGAGTCATTAGTTTAAGTCAGTTTAATTCTATGTCTTATCTCCATAAATGCTGTAACTGCCAGTTGCCAGTTTATTTGTTACTCGATTGTTTTAAACAGTATAAACATATTCACTATATATACTCAATATAAACACTGAGAAGCTATTTTATTGAGTGTACCATCTGGAAATTAATAAACTGGGAACTGTATATTGCAGAGTATAGTGTTATCGTTATTTGTACTAAAGTGCAAATATACAGTACAGTAGCATTGTATACATGTGTTTCCATGATAGTAGCATAGCTTGCACATTTGATGTGGAAAATTGTATCCCATGGCATGACACCCATGTGACTTTCACATCAGCTAAAGTGGTATTTGTTTCAGTAATGTAATTTAGGCAGGTGAAAGCACAGCAGCACTAGTTAGACCCTCTAGCAGGTCCTGCTGTGCTTGCTGTAATAGAATTGATACTAGGATGCCTAGTGGAGGGGTAAGTGCTGTGATCACAGCTTGAGATGTTGACAGCCAAAGCCCTGTCCACATGTATGCCAACATTTTAGAAAACATTTTTTCTTTGCATTTTGGTCTCCAATCCACAAGAAAAAAGCGTTTTGGTTCACCGAAAATTAAGGCTATTGAAAACGTCCTCCCAGATGGAGTAATTTTAAAACTCATGTGGACCGGAAAAACATGTGTTTTTGAAAACACTGATGTTACAGCGTGAACCTGCTCATAACCGTTGTGATTTTGCATGGGCTATGAATGTGCTAGGACTCCGTCTGTCATAGCTGCTGACCAGGTTGTTACATTGTGGTCTGTAATTTCTTACTTGCCTCACTTTCTTTTATTATTACACTTTCATGCAGACGCACTAGAATATGATATGTGCTATACTGAAAGGACATGGATAAGACACTGGGAAAACACATTGTATTCAGTTCACAAGTATGAATTCTGTTTGTCATGTTTGTTTTAGAACTTGGCCATGTTAGTGTTTTTCCTCATTTAGCCTTCTCTTCCACTCAAAACACATTTGACATGATGAATATGCATCATGCACTTAGTGGAGTTTTCTCATACAGACATTATATATATATATATATATATATATATATATATATATATATATATATATATATATATTGTTTTTTATTATTATATGATTGTATAAAATTATATAATTGTATATTTATATATAATTGTAAAATATATAAATATATGTTCAAACATGGTGGAGGCAGTGTTATGGCAAGAGCATGCATGGCTGCCAATGGAACTGGGTCACTGGTGTTTATTGATGATGTGACTGCTAATAGAAGTAGCAGGATGACTTCTGAAGTGTATGGAGCTATACTTTCTGCTCAGGTTCAGTCAAATGCTACTAAACTGATAGGACGGCACTTCACAGTGCAGATGGATAATGACCCACAACGTACCCTGAAAGCAACCCAAGAGCTTCTTAAGGAAAAGAAATTAAATGTTTTTAAATGTCCGATGACCTCAACCCAATAGAGCATGCTTTTCACTTACTGAAGACAAAACTGTAGGCAGAAACACCCACAAACAACTGCACTGTGGTGATGTCACTGTATAAATATTTATGACCAACTATATATATATATATATATACACACACACACACACACACACACACATCATCCACTGTCTGGGGAGACGGGCCCTTGATTTGTCCCTTACAGCACAGACGCACAGCATTTCGAAATTTTTCTTCCTCATCAGCACATCTCAAAATGAGCAATGTGTTGCGCCAATGCCACAGGCATGTGTGTGTGCTTGTCAACTGGGCTTATGTCTTCTGTCATTCCCCTGAAGCTCTTGCAGAGTGATGAGCTAATGTCACGTGCCATAATGGAGGCTAGAGATGTGATGGCGCCTAGCTGAATGGCAAGGGAGGGGATGCATTTTTGATTGCATTAACATTTCAGTAGGGTTGTGTTTCACTGTGCCTCGATCAGACCCATCTATAATGTGGAACGCATTGTCTCAAACCTCTTTAATAATTGATCAAAATGGTTTCATTTCACTTGAGTGAAATGAGTTTGAATAAGAGAGACTGCTGACAGGAGGAATTCAGGTGAACAACAGCCTGTGTTCGTTGCTGTGCGAGAGTGTATGTGGGTATTTGCGAGCAGAAATTAATCATTATATATGTGAATTTGACAACAGGCTTTTAACCCTTAAAGAATGGGTATTTTTTTAAAGCTATATTTACCATTTAGTAAACCAGCATTTACAAGACAAAAGTTTGGACACACTAGATTTAATATGTATTTATTTTATTGTCTTAAATACATTTAGATAGAGTTATGGTTAAACTTATGTTTTTTTTAAAACAAAAAACAAAAAAAACGGAAAAAAAACAAATATAAATTGTGAAATTAATGCCTGTGTATAAATTCATTTCAAAGTGTTTTAAATAAGCCTCAGGTAAGGCTCCCTACTGAATGTGGTTGAGAAAATACCAGGTGTGTAAAGCTTTATCAGGAGTACTGTTATGAATTTAAAATATACAATAGTTTCAGTTTGTATAGCAATTTTTCATGGTTACTCCATATGTGTTCCTTCATAGTGTTAATGTCTGCTAGTGTAAGTATATTTTACACACGCTTGTTCCATAAACTTATATATTAATGTAGAATTGTCATTGCATTTTATTGACATACCATATTATTGTATACCATATTTTGTTACAATTTAATATTTTGTTTATTGTTATATGCAGATTATACTATAAATTACAGAATCTGGTTCATAACTACTAACAGACAGAATACTGTTCAGACATCTAACAGAAACTGTAATACTTTCTGTTAATTTTCTTTTGATACTGAAAAGAGCCGAAAGGTAAAAGAATACTAGAAAGGTGGTGGCCTTGGTGAAAAAAAAGTGGATGAGGTAGATGGGGAAGAGGGTACCTTATCTTCACTGGATAAGTTCCAAGTGCCATCAGAATGCTTCAGGATTCCCCTCTCACTTTTAAAGCCAAACAACGTAATTATACTCATTCTCAAAGTCACTCAGTGCAGTCAACTTGATCCCTAGCCACTCTTTCGTTCAGAAGAGTAACGTGAGGATGATGTGACAGTTGCCCTAGCTATTCAGTCTAAGACTGGATTTCCCTGTTAATTAAAAAAAGAAAAAAGTGGGAAAAAAAGCCTGAATTGATCATTCTGATCATTCTTACACTGTATATATCCCCATGTGTGCATTCTGTAAAATCAGAAGGTGACTCTAAGAAATAGGTTTTTTATTCACCAGTTTCAGCTAAGCTTCATCTCACACCATCCAGACAAATAGAAAAAATTATAAAATTAAAAGAATGTTCATTTTCTGTCATTAGCCTTTATTTTTTTCTTCCACCAGTTTGTCCCTTGTACGCATTTTATACACACTTGAACTCAGTGACTCCATGGCTTGGGTTACAGAGAGTCTGTTACAAAAAAAAAAAAAAAGATTTGCTAATCCTCTTGTGTGAAAAAGTCTCTTCTAAAAATAGCAGTTGAGGCCTGGAAGGGGATTCCCTAAAGCATTGTGCTTTTAATGAAATCTTAATATCTGTCTCACTTACTTATTAATCAGTTTTATACATTTAGATTGTGCAATTTGTATATATTTTAAACTTTTCTGTAGTGTTAGGAAGACATTAATAACAAGAAGTTTACTCAACATAACAGAACTGACTGAATAAATCTGCGATTTTTTCCCCCTTAAGTGATGATGAGAAAGGGACTGATGTGGATGATGCTGATATGATCAGTGATAACTCATTTCTCAGTGTAAACTTCTTTGCAAAAAAAATCTTTAAAATGACAGTAATGTTTTTAAGCAGATTAGGTTATAAATTTAGAGGTAGGTGGGCTCACAAGCGGCACAAGAGAAAAGCATTTCTCCCCCAAATTAGAAAGAAAATGGGGGAATGTAGGTGTAGGCATCTATATTTTTAAATCTTTAACTGTATTAATTTTTTTTCCTTTTTCACTTTTGAAGGTAACCAGACTTTAAACTGTTATAACCCTACAACCCTTCTGGATGAAATACACACAAAAGAGAAACATTTAAGGAAATCCTGTAGTATTCAGAACTACTGTATATATAGTAGAAAATGTCTAAAGATTACCGTGTAAAACTTCAACATGTGTTTTCCCAGGCTGCTACATTATGTAATGCCAAGACCAGTGTATCACACACACCAAACAGCATTTTTTTTAAATTCAGATGTTATACGGTCTGAGGCCAGGTTGTCTTACTTTGCACTTTTTTTACACAGTCAGCATCATCCACAACTTACATGGTTATTTAAGTAAACAGCTTGTTTCTTTGAGTAAAATCATTACTTTAATGAAGGAATGAAGACAGGAGACTTTAAGAAACTAGGGCCTTATCTCTCTCTCTCTCTCTCTCTCTCTCTCTCTCTCTCTCTGTCTCATCCTCGTCTTTCTCCCCATTTCCCCTAAACATGACTCTACTGTCGGGAAAGTGCAGGGCAGCTGGCCAGCACTTACCTCATTGATTCCTTTGCTCCTGTTCCTTTCTGACGCTCAGCAATCTCCACCATGTGGAGCCTGTATGTATTCAAGTGCAGTGGGCATTTTAAACATGAAGACCTGCCCTACAACCATTTCATAATCATTGCTTACAGTCATTACATTATGTTACACATTACAGTTGGCACCATGGTTTTATTCCATTTTTCACTTTTGTTTATTATTGGAATTTATAAATCAGTTTTGCAATGGCTAACAGCACAATCAACTGAGATGTAACTTAAACACATTTTTGACATACAAAATGCTAATTCAGATTTGTAATTATAATTGAGGAATAATAATATTATAACACTGTAATTCATATTTGATAGAACTAAATTTGCATTGGAATGATTTTGTGTTATATATAATACATTACTGTAGTCTCGAAACACAGTAAATGCTTTGCATGGTGATTTTGGAGCAGACACATTCACACTGGAGCTGCTAGACATTTCCTGAACTATAGGAATAATAAAGATGCTATGAGCTTTAATTAAGACTGACTTGCACAAGCATGCCAACACAACTCATGGCCTCTTAAAGTCATTTGACAGAGCCATAACACTCATCCATTTCCTGTTCAAATATGGAGAGTTATATTTACAGTATAGTAAAAATGCAGAATGGCATAGTAGTCCTTATTAATGTTGTAAAATATTCATACTTCATGAATTTGAACCTTCATGAATATGTATTTGTGTAAGATGTTATGAATGTTGTATGTTATCAACACTTCCTACATTTCTTTTTTTAACTCTTTTTTTTTTGTCCTGGTCAAGATGGTGATGGATCCTGAGCCTACCCTGGGGACACTGGGAACAAGACAGGAACACACCCTGGACAAGACCGGTCCTTCTCAGGGCAACACACACACATGCACGCACACACATGCACGCACACATACACACACACGCAGACACACACATTCACACAGAGGAGCAATTTATTCGTAGCAGACAACATAAATCAATTACAAGACAAAAGACACCACTTTTATTCAAATTGATTTTATTGCGTACATATGCCATGTACGTTACAGATCCTACATATATACATTATTTTAGCCATAGAATATACTCTCTATCAATATTTGCTAATTTACTGTATTTCACACATTGTACATATTTAACCACACATTTAATTCATCACGCACTCATCTTACCTACACAAGACAGAAGACACTACAAAACAGCAATTTAATTTTAAGGTCACTGTTGTATTTTACACTTCACGAATGATGGCTAATGGTACAGTACAGAAGCAGGACGAGACACAGTGACTGCTCACTGAGCTTCTTGAAGCTCATACTTCATGTATGATAAAAGACTGCGCAGTGTTAACATGTTATAAATGGACAAGCTCCACTGTAGGCCAGTACCTGCATTAGCACATGCATGCATGTGCATAAAGTACACACAAACACAGACACATAGGACTGAAACCTGGTCAATATAGTTTCTGCAATGATTTAGAGAAATGCAATGCGTAATTTCAGAAATGCACCAGTGCTTTAGTAATGCTGTACTTCCTGGCAGCACATTCTTAAAGAGAAAAGTAATGCAGTTGTGGGGCAAGATGGATGACACTATTGCTTACATCATACTGTTTTGTAGCTAATTGAGTCTTATTTCCTGAAAAAAAAAACAAAAAAAACACTGTTTTAGGGCAGGAAGTATTTTAATGAGCTTTAAAAGTGACAGACGTTATTATACACTGACTGCATGTGGTCTGTGGTCTTGCCAGATTTACTATGCTGCTTGATTTGTGCCTGAAGCAAACTGGAAAGCATCCTCTAGAAAACTGGCTCTTTGTACTGGATTGACATCAATTTGCTCATTTTGGTCCTTCAGACATTTCGTGATAAGGCATTGTGAGGTCTTGATGGAATATGATGGCCTGTAATTAATGTTCAAGTGGAAACATGATGTATATCACTTTGCACATGGTGTCCTCCAAGAATACCATCCTGGAAGACTTTTACATTCGGTACATTCATATCCTATTTACTTTGTGATGATACTGTGATGTCGATATATCAGGTATCAGAGCATCTAGAATCCACCTTTCAATCCACAGGATCTGCATCATCTAAAGAACAACACACCTAATCTACTTCTATGTATACTATGTTTAATGCATTCTGTAATGAGATCGCAATAACAATATGACACAATATACTCTACGTAAGGCACCATTTAAGGGTATGTATGCAAATACAACCAGACAGCTTGTGTGCAGTAATGTGTGCAGCTCAACCATTTTTGTTGAATAATGTTCTTATGATTTGCTTATGGTTATAACATGCATTATTGCTCACCATACATAACTAGGAACCTGCACATCGCTAACTATAAATATAGTCTAAAGATTTAACTGCATAACTCTTTGTCCTCTACATCGGTTCTCATAACAGCTTCAGAAAATATGGACGTATAAAAGAATATGGGAATGAATCCGACATTAATGTTACATTATATGCCCTGAATCTACCACTTGCATTTCAATATGGCATATACAGACTCTAGAATACCACTGCATACTGTATATATGACTAAATCTCTGACTATACCATGTACAATCATTATTAGCATGACATATCTATGGAAGAATAGTATTGCACATCCCTATTAAGCCATATGATTAATGTTCTGCAATTGTACACCCATTAAAGACAGATGGAAAAACATTTACTGTGCAAATGCATGTGTGATATGAACTGAGTGTCCTCATTTAAAGACATGTTGAACTGATAAGACAGTTCAAGCTGTGCTACCCAGGCTCAAATCAAAGCACCTTGAATTTCTCTCCAACACTCTTGTGTCTCTCAAGTGCACTGATGCTAAAGTCACATAAGCATCTTTAAGTGATGAGCTGTGCAAAACTGAAAGAGACCAAATGCACCCCGGGATAAAATCATCACCCTAAATTCAGCAGTGATATTAAAATTCGGTGTTGAAGTAATAACAATAACACCTGTCTACTTTTTCGTAAGTGGGTCAGTCAGTAGCTGATGAAAGCTGTGCTCCATCACAGTTAGCTAATCCGATTTTGCGGTGGTTAAATATATGCAGCCCTCAAGATCTGGACTCGTTTGAAAACAGAGGGTAGCACAGTAGGGAGTACCATGATTTGATATTTGATGTTTGTGGGGTCCAGTAAGAAATCATGTTTTGTTCTTAAAACTGTGGAACATCTTCACATACAGTACTGTGCTCATATAGGTTCAAAGGTGCATGCAATGAATACAGAACACATATTTGCCAATGCAGATAAATCACTGTTTTTCACAGAACATGTTACAAACAAATGTTCTTTATAAAATCAGGAGGGGAAAGTATCAAGGTATTTACTCTCTAGTTCTGCTTATTGTGAGCTTTCATATTCAGAGTGCCATGTTATGTGTAATATGCAAAATAGGATGAAGTGCAGTGGCAGCTTGCCCATAAGAACAGGTGGGGCAAAGCCTAATCATATATATATATATATATATATATATATATATATATATGATGTTATGATGTTTTTGTGATTTTGCCTTCATACACCACCACAATGGATTGGATATGGATATGGCATTTACCATTTAGGAATTACAGCCATTTTCAACAAAGTACCTCCATTTTCAGGGGCTCAAAGGTATTTGGACAAAGTGACAAAGTA